>JACYFF010019584.1:86737802-86757087 GCA_017589665.1 Selenicereus undatus
AATAGGTCGATGGCTTAAGTCACCTATGAAACCCTAATCACTCGACTGTTCTACTAATATAAAAGGAAGGATATTATGAGAGGAAAGTAATCAGAGAGAAACATCGAGTGTTCTCTAAAGGGAGTTTTTGCACAAAACCTAGGGCTCTTAGGCTGGGGGATTGTGAAAATTCTCTGCATTGTAAGTTGCTTTCACAATTAGTGATTCAAGCCAATGTTCGATCGTCTTTCACTGTAGAATTAAGGTAAATACGTTTACGTTTAATTCGTCGTATTAATTCCTTCATAAAGAATTGCATGATTGTTGTTTTATCTCCTTTTTTTGCTACTTTTGGGGTTTTTTTTTCATGTGCAGGTCTAGCATTGAAATGTAGGATTATTCGAACCTTTACATCAAAGATATAACCTTCATTATGATTCGCAACAAGCAACATGAAAATTTCTCACCCTTGGATGGCTTGCCAGCATAGGTCCATGTTTGGTGACTTTGTTCATTATTTGCATCCTTGGACGGCTTCCCCATATGGGTCCACCTTGGGTGACTTTTTCTATTGTTCTAACCCTTGGTTTGGTTACCCTCACGGGTTGACCTAGGGTGACTTTACCTAATATGAATATGTAGGTCACATCGTCATTATCACCAACTTAAACGAGAATGCCTTGTGATTTGAAGGTGATGGCTGCTAATTTAAAGAGGACTAATATGTTGTCATCACCCCCTAACTAGGAGGAAGACATGTACGTCACTTCTGCTACCAATTGAAGGAGGAGACTATGTGTTGTCGCTACCAACTTGGATGAGGCCTATGTTATCGTCAACACGAAGGATAAGGCTATGTTACCGTTGCTCCAACTTCAATGAGGAGGTATGTGTCCCTGACACAAAGGATGAGGCCATGGCGGCTATCAACTTGATCTCTATCTCATCGCCAACACGAAGGAGGAAACTATGTTATCATTTACAACCTTGAAGGAGAAGGCGTGCATCGCCAACTGGAAGGAGGCTATAGCACCGTTGTTATCAACTTAGAGAAGGCCTATCTCATTGCCAACACAAAAACGACAATGTCATATTATCATTGCTACCAACTTAAAGAATGATGCTTGCATAGCCACCATAGAGAAGGAGGCTATGGCATTGTTGCTATCATCAATTTAAAGGAGAAGGCCTACATTGCTATTGATGCTGACTCGAAGGAAGACATGGACAACTTAAATGAGGGGGCTCCATTGCTGCTATCACCAACTTAAAGGAAGAGGCCTATGTTCATTGGCCCAACTTGAAGGAATCCTAAGAGTCTGCAACACTTTGGTGACAATTTAAGGTCTATTTAGATAATTTGAAAGCTTGCTTAGTGATTTGAGAGTTAGTAACTTCGATAGCTTGGGAACCTTAAACTTTAAAGACTTGAGAGTCTTAATTTTAATGACTTGGAGTCTAGAACTTTGACAATTTAGTAGTCTTTTAACTTTGATGCCTTGGGAGACTTTGACTTTTATGACCTAAAAGTCTTGAACTTAGATGCTTTAGGAGTCTTTAATTTTGATGACCTATGAGTCTTGAACTTTGGAGTCTTTAGATTCAATGACTAAGGAGTCTTTGACTTTAAAGACTGGGAAATCTATGACTTTGAAAACTTGGGGGTCTTTAACTTAGATGACATAGGAGTCTTGAACTTTGGTGATTTGTTTGTCTTGAACTCTAGAGAATTTGAAGTCTTAAACTTCTAAGATTTGTGAATCTTTAATTTTGATGACTCAATAGTTTACTTAGTGACCTGAGATTCAATAACTTTTACGACTTATTATTTTTGAACTTTGATGATTTGATAGTCCTTTAGTTTGATGACTAGGAGCCTAGAATTTTTAATGACTTGAGAGCTTGCAATTTTGGTGACTTCAAAGTCTTGGTAATGACTTCAAAGTCCAAGGCTTTCTGTGACTTGAGAGTCTTAGTTTGGCATCTTTAAGGGTCCTTTTAGTGCGACATGAAAGTCTTACTTAGTAGCTTTGGCATATATGATGAAGACTTGAAAGAATGGAATTTTTGTTGACATGAGATTCTTTCACTTTTGTACTTGGGAATTTATAAGGATAATTTGGAAGTTTGCCCCCTAAATGCTCATTTTGGATCGTCTTTCTATTGAAATATTTTCAATATTATCTTCATAGGTAGTTAATCGTATTCTTCAGTGTCTTCCTCGTCTAAAGTGATCTTCCCTTGTTTTGTAAGTTGCATGACTAGTTCCTTAAATACCTTGCACTTTTCTATATGATGACTTATGATCATGTGGTACTGGCAATATTTGGGATCACTAGTTCTTTGAATTTTTTAGGACACTTTTACTCTAGGAGTTCTCTAAGTCATTTCTTGTACAAGATTTTTGGTGCATTAGATTCAGAATAAAGATATTCATTCTTTTCAAAGACTCTGACTTTGGAGCTTCTATTTCCTGATGATGTCAGATTGATTCGTCGTCATTGAGCCTTCTTTTGCAGTATGCAATTGTAAATTTCGTATTTTGAGCTCGTGTTGCCAATTGGTGAAATGTCTTGGCCTTTTTTACTTGCAAAGCATACAACCTATCCCACTCTTTCCCTTGAGCAGACATCTCAATAGAGAAGATTCAGACAAGTGATCCTTGCACTTCAAAGAGAGGGCACGCTAATTATTGATGTAAACAATGACTAGCTCCTTATCTTGTTGCTTAGTGTTGGTCAACTCACAAATGCTGACTATACGACTTCTATTATAGAAGCGATTTAAGAACTTATTTTCTGTTTACCCCCAACTACTAATGGATGTAGAAGTAAGGTTGCATACCAATCAAATACAAGGCCTTTGAGAGATTGCATGAATTGCTTCATTAAGAGATCACTAGTCTTGGTGAAGTGCACTATATGTTGCTTCGAGTTTCCTTTGCCATCAAATTAACAAAATTTCTGAGGCTTGTATCCATGAGGCATATATAGCACATTAATCCTTTGCATATAAGGCCTTTCGTTATGAGAAATTCCTCCTAAATGGGTGTTCATTGCATCAGCTATCAGGTTTTGAGTTTCCTCCTAAATGTGTCTTTCTTTGCTTTGGGATCTTCATCAGAGCCTTCACTGTGATTAGACTTGTATCAGATTCTTTGTTATCTGAGCCCCTGTTGGATTATTTAGATGACTGCTTCTCCAAATTCTTTGTCACGTCAACAATATGTTTATTTTGATATTTGATTTAATGGCATCCTTTTTAGCATTGTCCTTAGAGAATTTCTCCAACGTGGCCTTCATACTTGCCAGTTTTTCCTCCAAGTTGATACCCCCATGTCGCCATAACTAACATAACGATAATAATAGAGGATTTGGCTTAGCATGTACGCAAAGTGAATCCCTTGTAAAACGACAGATGATGCCCTTAGGCTTCATATCTTCTTCGAAGGAATGAAAAGTTTGTCTTTTAGAGAAAGAGACAAGAGGCACAGATGGTTCCACCGAGCATGCCAATATTTAAATATGGATTTCAAGTTTGAATTAAATAAGACAAGAAATATGGACAAATTGAATTCGTTGTATTGATTTTCATAATATATAGGTAGAATATCTATATATTTGTCACAAGATGAGCAATAAACAATTCTTCTGATGCGATGTCTAATTTGTACTTGAAGGATGGTCAACTAGCTTCAATCTCAATCAAAGTGACTAATTTGACTTCTGTAGGTGAATTTAAATGAATTTAATCTTGAAAGATGGCGTAAGAGCTAAATATTAATCAGGAAGGGTGTTTGATTTTTGAGATAGACGACATATGCTTGAAGTGCTTCTTGTCATCTTCTAGAAAAAGAATGTTTGAGAGCTTAAGTCTTCAATGTGCCTCCCTAGAGTGAATTAGTTTTCGACCCATAGAGTAAAAGGCAGTAGCACTCTATTTATATTGAAAAATTGACCCTCACTGTATTAGGGTTTGCAACTTATTTGTCTTCTTGGGCATTTGACTTTGCAGCTCATTTAATTGGTGATTTAGAAGTCAATTTGATGGTAGTTATTTAGGCTGTTACATGATAGTCGATTTGACCCAATTTATTTAAATAAATTAAATTAATTAAATGAATTTATACAAAATAATTTATTTATATTTATTTTTTTGATACGTGACATCTTACTACCTTAAAAGGGAATAAGGCAACTTACTATTGAATGCAATTTCGTAATTTAATGGGTATTTTGATCATTTTAAGTTGATGCTCATTCTCTCAATGAATATTTAAATGAGGGACATTTTAATAATTTATATATGTTCAACATGAGTTACTATTGTAGGTAATAGTAAAATGGGGGCAATGTAGTAAATTTACTCAATTGGTCATACTTTTTAAGGGGTAGTTTTGACTTTAAAATGCAAACCCTACCTTTTTTTGTGACTTTTATGGAAAATAAATAGTATTTAATCAAACATCGTCGAAATAATATTTACTACAAGCTAAAAAAATATTTTTAATGGCGTGAATTTTTGAATGAACACAAAGATAGCACTAGGAAAATAGGTTTTTTTTTGGTTAATTGATTATGTTTAACAAGGGGTAATATATGTTTTTTAATAAAAAAATCATTTTGTATTTGATGAGATAGAGCAATTTAGTACTCCCCTCTCTTGTTTAAATGGGTTAATTTTTCTAGATTAAATTATATGAAATTTATGAAGATTTGATTAACTTTTGTTGTCTCAGAATGAGCATTGACTTAATTTAAGTTGAATGAATCAAAATGTTGTTAATAGATTTCTTTAGTACATATTATCATTCTCATCTTACTCACTATGAGACATACTGCCATTGGGATTGCTCTGCCTACTTAGTTGCTCAATTCTTTGTAGTTCTAGATTTTTTTAATTAATGTTACTATCATACTTTTCTATTTGATTATTCGACTGAGCTTACCAACTTACATTATACTAATCTCTAACATGAATTCATTAGCATGTCTTATCCAAACTCATACTATTCTAACAGTTCTTAATTTAATAATTTGAAGTTACAACTGAATTTAATTAATAACTTCTTTGCTTTTGAAGAATCACAAATTTTAATTGAACAAATTTCACACTATTATTAACAAGTTTTATGATTAACTTATCTATTCAAATTTACGCGTGCGGAAAATGCGTGTGAGTTCTCACTCTATTATTATTAATTCTTTAGTGCTTATAAGGTTATTCGAAGAGAAGACAAAGCACTAGGAAAAACATTTGTCGCTGCTAAGACGGAGACAAAACCTGATTTCATCCGTTTTAAAGTCAAACATTGACAAAACTATCAAACCAACGTGAACCACCGGGTGGGGCCGTCCATTTCCTTGCATGTGAACCATTTTTTATATGTATAATAATGTATGATATGATATGTCTTCAATGATAAGAAGAGTTGTTACCAATGCAGCGCGAGGATAAGCTACGTGACAAACGAACCGGAACGGAAAACCAAACTGGCGAGTAAAAAGAGAGTTTCTAGGCGCATTATTTCAGTGTAATATGAGGAATTATGGATTGCTCATGGAAGATACGAAGGAACTGGTGGCGGAACTGGTTGCCAATGGGGTATCACCCTTTTTTCCATAATTAATAGGGTTAAATTCAAAAAATATTAGAAGGCAAATACAAAACAACTCCTAAAAAAGAAGAACATAACTAGTAAAATGGATGAATAAATCTCTAAATAACCTTAGAAATCTATTCACTTCTTACGTTAGAATTGCTGCCTTTCGAGTTCCTTCCTCATACTTCTAGTGATCCTTCCAATGGCTGAAGTTTCATTCCCAACGACACAAACCCCCAACTACCTACCCAACTCTAAGCTCTCTCAGGCAATCTTTGTAGGCGTAGGAGAGTCATGCCTAGCAATGTCCTGCACATTTTCTTTATAGGTGGGACTCAAATGAGTAGATGACCTCCTTGACATGACAGGGGCGCAGGTAGTAGAGCACTCAGGCTCATCACCATTGTCCATGGAGGACCCGCTAAGAATGCAATCTCTATAAGACTTCTTTTAAATGAGTAGCTTGCCAATAAATGTAAGATGGTTATTTCTGATTCTCACGGACTGAGAAATTGTTTTACTGTCATCAGAACAAGTATTATGCTCGCCACACTCCTCATTAGGTTGGTCGTTCTGAGTATGTATTGTCTCATTTTCTGAGATATTTTTACAACTATCTGCCACGACATCCGAACAGTTTTGATTAACATTACAACCATTCCAAAAAGCACCTTCTTGACCCACAAAAGCGGTGTCATCAGCATTCCTACGCTTTGAAACCCACATCCACTTTGAGCGATTAAGCCCTTGACGGTTCCTCTTTTGGAACTTGGCCCAATTGACACTAACTAAATTTCCCCACAAAACTTTTTTGTGGGTTGCTTGAACCAAATTTCTCCCGCCTTTTCTGGCAACTTTGTTAGGAATATAAGTATCAATCACATCGCCAAACGAAGCAAATTCATCACGTAATTGCAAACCAGTAATGGTGGAAGGTAGATTGTCGATAAAAACCGAGTGAAGTTGGTCATACCTATACTTACTCAAAACAACTTTTGGTGATTCTTGGTCCTGGGAGAATTAGGCCCCTTGGTCCTGGGAGAATTAGGCCCTCTGTTTTGGATGGATGGAGAGAAGAGAGGCAATGGCAAGGGCTTGGACAGGACGCCGTTTAACTCTTTCAAGATGCTATAATCTCTTTAGCCCGATCTAAAACAGCCAAGGAAGCAAAGGAAGAACATTGAACATCATCCTCCCAGAAATCGATAGGACAAGGTCCCGTAATTCAGTCTTCAAACCCCGAGCCCTGACCTGCAAATGACTTACCCCATCCATGGAAGCCACCATAGTACCGCTAGCGACAAGGAGGACCCCCACACGTTGCACCGAACCCCTATCGTCGACTCCCATAGGAGCACCGAAAAGACCGCCTCACTCACACCTACTCTCTTCAAAAGCTCCACGTAGTCGACGGACCGCCACTAAGAAGGGTGGCTCCCGGAGGTCCACCCTCCAGAGAGGGTGAAGTGGTCGCATGTGACCACCGAAGCCGGACGAGCTGCTGCTAGGGCCGGCGCAAAGGGGGGAGGCAAACATTACCCTTTTGATGTCTTGATTTGACAAACTTGTAAAGGAAGTTTAATGGGGTATCACCCTAACAGTTATAGCTAAGACTTTGACTATATGGATTCTTAAGTTCGATTCTCTAATATGTCATTAAATTATTTGTACTAATTTAATACGATTCCAGATTTATATCGAAGTTATGATTTTGCGATGTCATAACTTATGTAGATATACTACATAGAAATATTTTCACGTTTTAGATAGATATATAGATGTAAAGAGATGCAAGGAGCTGTAAGAAACTGTAAGGAGCTATAAGAAGATGTAAGAAGATGTAAAGATAGATGTAAGGAGTTGTTAAATTGCTGAAAAGTTGTATAGTATAATTTGTTTTACAATGAATGTTTTGGATGAAAAATAATAATATTAAAATAATATACTTATTGAAAATAAATAATTAATTAAGTTAATTACACAACAATAAAATATATCAATCCCCATAAATTTGGTGAATAAAATTTCGTTCACTTGAGGTGATTTTTTATACGAACATTAGTTTGATCGAATAAACAAAGTATAACAAAAAAACAAATTTTTTTGGCAAAATTGAATACAACTCTTCAAATAAATTCTTATTTTAAATAAATGATTTTAAATATAAATAAATGTATGGTCATCTATGATAATATATATTTCGTGTCGAAATTCAAATATAATTTACGTCGTTATATTATGTTTTTATGTTTATGTAAATGTTGTGTTCATAAGATATTTATAAATTTTGTATATTGATAGTATCATTAAAAAAATATTAATATTTCTGTAACTAAAATAAATGAACGTTATAGAAAATCTATTAAATGTATGAAGATGTAAGGAGATGTAAGAAGATAAAAGTAGATGTAAAGATTGTCTTAAGGATATAAGGAGCTATAAGGAGATGTAAGAAACTGTAAGGAGAAGTAAACTCTTAGCTAAATCTTAAAAAACGCAAAATAGAATCGGACCTTAGTGCATGCACTAGGTCTTATTGGTTGCATCTAAGGAGCAAATATCAAATTAGTCATAATTAACAATTTAGTAATATCTTATTTAGGCTCTTTAAGTTTGGAACTGTCGAACTGACAAGACATTTGTCCGAGTAGGTGTCAAACATGTCCATATTCTAATAATTTGGCTTGTTTTTGATTAAGTGTCGATAAATATGATAGAATGATAGGTATTCGATTTAGTTGTTTGCGTGAGATGAAGAATTCAAATATATATATATATATAAGGCATAAACTTAATAGAAAAAATTGTCGTTTAAATAAACTCTGCTTTCATTCTCGTTTGTTTCCTATTACAGTATGATTAAAATTTGACAAACGCTTCCCCATTCCAACATGTTAGCTTGGGAGGTGGAGAGAATAGGTACAATTAGGGCTCCATTATCACTACACAAATACACCCAAAAAAAGAAAAAGTAAAAGAAGCAACTCAACCCAACCCAAGGAATTTAACCATAGACATTTGAGACAGCTTTTCTCAAGCTCCATCTTTTTTAAAAATGTCAACTTGACACAATCAAACAAATCCACTCCAGTAGCTATAGGTGCTATGTTGAAGCTGTTGTCATCGCATGAGATATTTCTTCCTTTTGGAGCTGTAAAAATTTGTACTCTTGCTTGCATGATTATTTGGCCCACGGGTCTGATTCTGAGGCTCTCTCAGCCTTATTTTTGCTGCCCTTTGGCGACTGCTTTTTTTATAGGTTACACGTCTCGTATGCTAAACCTGCTAGGTAAAGGAGACAGACACAGTTGGGTTATGGACTAAGGTCTTCGACATTGCAAAACTTGTTCCAGAATATTCCATTTTGGTTGATGAAAAATAATTTCTTTTCGGCTAACATTTTCATTTGTACTCACAGCAAGGTCACCTATTTTTTGATCTCCTTATACCCTACTCAAAAAAGAGGGCACATTTGATATTGTTATTGTAATTGTTGAATACATTGTCATCAAGTGAGCGGTGTAAAATTATATTAATTTCTAAGAAAATACTTTATGAGGGTAATGAACTTCTAGTACATATTTTTCAAACATTGGCTTTAACTTCTATGAATATAAAACCAAATTATGTTTGGAAAAAAGAAAAAAAAAACAATTCCTTCTCGAAAAGAAGTTGAAGTTGGATGGGGGTAAAAGGATTTTCCTCAGAAGTTATTTTACCCCATGGTTTTCGAAACATTGACAATGGATAACCATCTTGAAATTGGAAAACAAATTTTCTCCTACCCTAAATTGTTTTTCCTTTGGATAAAACTGTCGTCCTAATTCTATTTCAGACTAGGCATGGTATTGAGAAAAGTGCATGAGATGGAGATAAAGAGGAGAGATTACCAGGTTGATCAAAGCAGGGAAGTGATCTAGAAACACCTTCTGGAGCACCTACATCTGAGAATGACATAAGAAATGAACCTGTACAACAGAATGAAGCACACGGTAATGAGCACATTCATCCACCTATTTTCTTCTCCCAACCCTTGCTCCTTGAGCACATCCTTCCCACTCACTACACACATCCCAAACATGCTCTCCAGGCACTCTTTTGATTCTGAGAACTCGTTGATCAAGAAACCTTCATAAGGGTACTTAAACAAGGACACATAATGCATAGGTGCCCAATACACCGGGATCTCTTTCTTCGATATAAAGTAGCCCGAGAAGAGAAAAAAGGATCCCATCACACCTGAAATGACAGAGTTCCCAACAATGAAGTTAGGAACCAGGGCGCTGAAGCACACGACCACTGAATTAGCCGTGTAAAGGATCAGCCATATCAGCAGGAGGAAGTGCGCGAAGGCTGTGAAATCGCGGTTTAGACCCACTAACCAATAAACAGGAGCCGCGAACAAGATTGCTAGAATGAATAAAAATGGCAGGTAGACTATTGCATTGGCAATAACGTACGATGAGACACGGTAGCTCCCGGATGAGGTCTCCTTCATTAGTATCTCCCTCTCCTGCAAGAAAATAGGCAGCGCCTCTGTGGTGCACGACAGCAGAAATGTTAGGATAAATGCAAATAATCCAACCCTTTCGATTGCCCCTTCGAGATCATGATCGAGATTAAAGAAGATTGATCCCAAAACAAGCCCTGAAACCAGCATTTGAAGTGTCCTGCAGGCAAAGAGTTCCCTGGTTCTGAAAACAAGCTTAGAGAATCTATGGCTAAGGATGATAACTTCCCCCCACCTTGAGTTGGCATAATTATAAGCTTCGAGCTCGGCCCCTATTAATGCACTTTCTTCATCTATTACCTTGGACTGCTGAAACAGCTGCTGCAGGGTCTTCCTTCGCTGCTGCGTGCACCCTGGTGCAGCGGCGCTTTGCTGAAGAGTTTGCTGTTGCAGTGCGAGTACTGACAATTTTTGCTGCTGCTGCTGCTGCTGCTGCTGTTGGATTTCTTCCAACGAATCAATTGCAAATTCTACGATGTTGCAGCGAGGAGGCAGCTCTAGGCCCATCAGTCGGAGCCTGGACCCAAGCTGGTCTACGGTCCCATGGTGAAGGACCGAGCCATTGGCTAATAAAAGGATCGAATTGAACAGCTTTACGATTCGAAACCCTGGCTGATGGATGCTCAGAATGATTGTTCTGCCCCTCATTTCGGCCATATTTTTCAACATGTCAACAATTTGTAGTGCTGATGTGCTGTCAAGGCCTGAAGTTGGCTCATCCAGAATGAGCACCTTAGGATCATGGATTACATCAACACCAATGGAGACTCTCCTCCTCTCACCACCGGAGATTCCACGAATTCCGTCGTTGCCAACACGGGTTTCTGCTACGTGGCTTAATCCTAGCTCTTGGATCAGTGACTTGACCTTCAAGCTGATCTCTGAAGGTGGGAGTTTGAGCCTTAATTTGGCACTGAACATCAGTGTTTCCTCCACTGTCAGGAGTGGAAAAAGCATGTCTTTTTGTGTGACATACCCTGAAATCTTATTGAAGTTGGCCTTTTCAATTGCATTGTTGTTGATCAAAACCGACCCACTTTGTGGATTAATCTTGCCTGCCAGTATCTCAAGCAACGATGACTTCCCGGCACCGCTCGGCCCAACAATAGCAAGGATTTCCCATGGCTTTGCACTGCAATTCACCTGGTTTAGCACTGTTCTTATCCCTGGAGGAGATGAAGATGATGAATAAGAAGTAGAACAGCATGTTTGATGAGAATGCTGTTGCTCTTCTTCTTCTCTGTCTTCCCTGGAAATGCTCAATGGGTTTTGATCATGACCATGGCTGTAGATTTTGTAGGTTACGCCTACTGCTTCAATCGCACACCCTTGTTTCCTCATTCAGCTCTACTCTCTAGAACAAGAATGCTAACTCTACGTCTCTCTGTTTGGATGCTTTTCTGGGTTTTTCTAGTGCTAAATTTGTTCCTCAATGTTCAGCTCGTGAATGGGGGAGATAAAAAAACTACTTCTGGGTGGCTAACAAATTGATGGAAGTTGTCTTTTCTTTGATTTCCTATTTACATATTTCTGGGTTGATGTAAAATCAAAGTGGGTTTGTATCTCATATACCGACAACAACTACCCCCACTAATTAGTATGGTCCTAATTCTGTAGGATTTGTGAAAAGTTGGACGTAGATAGTCTTAACTTTACAAGCACCGCTACAAATAGAGACATTGATTTGAATTTTCAACACTCCTTCAAAAAACGATTTCAAATTTTTTTTTCCCAAGTCGGAATCTTTTAAAACGAGTTAGATAATAGAAGCATTAAATATTAGTACCAAGTGACACAAATTATTTCAAGACTGAACTATCTTCTAAGGGGCTTGATCAGTTTAAGAAAATTTTATCAATTAAACTACTTCGATATATAATAGAGATTTTTTTAATTTTTGGTGCATAGGTTATTGAACAATATTGTGGGGTCGTGAACTGTAAACAGTGAACGATCATTGTACTATACTCTTGTGACTGCGTTCTCAGTTCACGTGCTTCTATAAGCTGGTGTTCCATCTCTGGAAGAATGAGGGGCTGGCATGGAAAATTGCATACCGAGGTTCACATGTTAAGCTTGTGTTTTCTATGGATTCTCTTTTTTATTATAATTATTATCATTGTTATCATTATTATTATTATTATCAGCATTATCTGGATATTAAACTATGTTATACTTCACCCAAAAAAAAAAAAAAACTATGTTACATTGTTACCTGTACAGCATTAAAAGATCAAGGGTGTGACTCCAAATAAGAAATAGAAAATGAGGCTGAACAATGTATTTGCTTTTTTTTAATAAGAAAATGTCGATGTCATTTTTAGTCTAATAGGTGTCATATTCGAAAAGCAATAAGAAACTATAGTGTTGCTAAATGCAAATTATTGTATACACCCGGGAGTTTATACTCCCGGATCCATGTAAGCGTCGTCTGAACATGCCATGTCATCGTATATAATTCTGAAAAAAAACTAAAACTATTTATTTGAATTTTTTTTTGTTGGAAAATGGGGCAGTTTTTGTCATTTTAGATAACTGTTTTTTTTCAGTTTTCTTTTTTTTATTTTCGGTTTACATTTTTTTTTTCCAATAGTTTGATAATTATTCTCAGGAGGGTGGTATGCTGCAACACAAGAGGAAGCCAGCAAGTTTCGAATTTCTGTGCTTATGAGATTAATGGATTCGTTGATTATGTTAATTTGTTATCAAGTTTAATAGTAGACTATTTTACGTGAAGTTTGATGGTGTTTTTGTTGCCATTATTCTTATTCAAAATAGTGTAATTGTATGGTGTAATCAGGTTTAAGCGTAATCAGTTTTAATAGTCAATCTTCCTTCATACATTAGTGAACGAATACCAAGTAAGTAGTGAACACACATATTAAATCCAGATATCAATATTTATTTGAAAGTGGAATTGTGAGCTTAAACTTTGAGTGAACTTTTCTTAGTTACTCAGTGAACTTACACATTAAAACTAGATATATGTAATTATTTTATAGTATAACTGTGAGCTTAAATATTGAGTGAACTTTTCTTAATTACTTAGTGAACTCACTTAGGTTTTAGGGTGCAATTTTATGGTGTAATCAGGTTTAAACCTTATCAGTTTTAATAGTGAACCTTCTTTCATACATTTGTGAACAAATACCAAGTAAGTAGTGAACACACATATTAAATCCAGGTATCAGTATTTATTTGAAAGTGGAATTGTGAGCTTAAACTATAAGTGTACTTTTCTTAGTTATGCAGTGAACTTACACATACAATACTGTTGCTATAGGTGCACACATACTTGTATTGAATATAGAAAAGGAACTATTACAATTTCAGATTATAAAAGTTGGAGTTCAGGAACATTGTGTGCACTATACACGTATGTTTTAAACTACATTTTACTGCATAATAATGGAGTAGTACGATGCCATCTTGTTGTGCATTGCAATGTGGACAGTATAGACATCGTTGCTCTTTAGTTGTGGTTGCCCTGGACATTGCACCAGCTCCTCCTTGTTGAGGATGGTCTTCTTCCAATTCTTGAGTGTAGATCTTCAAATCTACTTCAGCTAAGCATACTATTCTTTCGTAGTCAATTCATGGAATAATCTTTCAACCTTTCTTCCTCTGAATTGGACTCTATCCAGGTAGAACAGCTATCAGAACAGTTGAATATTCCTTATTTGAATTAGTTTTAATAGTGAACCTTCATCAATACAATAGTGAACAAATAGCAAGTAAGCAGTGAACTTGAACGTAAAAATGAGAGATTAGTTTATATGTTATAGTGGAATTCTACGCTTCAATACTGAGTGAACTTTTCTTTGTTACTCAATGAACTCACTAAGGTTTTATAATGAATTTGGTACAATTACTTAGAGAACTAATGATGACCTCATAGTACACCATAGAATACTAAGTGAACTCTTACACGGCACAACAGTCCATATACTATGATTTTAAAGTGAACATTCCTCACTTCATCAGTGAAGTTATACAATGTTAATTGTGAAACAAGTGCAATTAAGCTATGATTTTATGTTTGAGAGTGTTCTTATAATGCTGCATTAAGGTATCATGCAAATAAGGTTTAGCACCATTCAGTTCTTATAGTGAACATTCCTCAATACATTAGTGAACCAATTCTAAGTCAGTAGTGAATGTACACACAAAAACCATCGATCAGTATTTATTTTATAGTGCAATTGTGAGCTTAAATAATGAGTGAACTTTTATTAATTCATCAATGAACTCACTTAGGTTTTAGGGTGCAATTCTATGGTGTGCTCATGTTTAACACCAATTAGTTTTAATGGTGAACCTTCATCAATACATTAGTGAACAAATACCAAGTAAGTAGTGAACTTCAACATAAAAACCAGAGATCAGTATTTATTTTGTAGTGGAATTGTGAGCTTCGGTACTGAGTGAACTTCTCTTAGTTACTCATTGAACTCACTTAGGGTTTAGGGTGAACTTCCATGTTGGTTGTGGTTTTAATAGCATTCAAGTTTTATAATGAACTAAAAGTCCACTAACTAAAATTTACACACACAAAACACTTGCAGTTTATTCAATTAACCTATTCTTTTACTTAGTGAACTAACTAAAAGTCCATAGTGAACGTTAGTCATTTACTCAGTGAACTATTTCAAAGTGCATAGTCATTGGATACGTACAAATGTAATGGGCCGATAATTGTACTTACCATTAGGAATAGCAGCGAACTAGTGAAGAATTTGCTTGTGTCTTTTTTCCATTCTACCACTGCATCGTTTAGGCACTTGACTGCATATCCACACCAATTGTATTTTTTGATTTCATCAAATATTCTTCAAATACTTAACTACCTGGGATTGGCAAGTGCCATTTGCATTTCCCACAATGCAAGTAGAGATAACACACGTGATGAAGTCAGTAATGAACTCATGTGCATGACCACCACGATCTAGTATTACTTCATCCATGCTTCCTATTGGGGGTCCAACTCTTTGAACATTCCATCTTCTTCTCCACAATTCTAAAAACTCTATCTCAGCTTCTGAACTATGACCTTCAATAACAATAACAATCATCAATTCACACGCTATTCAAGCTCTTGAACGACAAATTTGGTGGGTTGTTTGAAACATTTCAACACAAATTAGATACACGCATACCTCGATTTATCTTGTATGTAATGGTCAATATAGATTTTCTACTTCTATTGTCATCCACTGCATTTTCAGGTTCATTTGCATCTGTTGCACGTATGGGTTCTTCTCCATCTTCCATGGTTGCTGGGTTCAGAACTGATGCGATTTTGATGCTCTTCAAAGTGCAGATTTTTGCTTTAGATTATGTGATTTGTGGCGTTGGTGGTGGAAGAAGATCAGCAGAGGCAGTCGTTGGGTAGTATTGGGAGCTCTGATGGTGAACGAAATTGATGGGAGAATGCAGAGCGTTTATGACGGTTACAGGAGCAGTTCTTCCACTTTGTTGCCGTTGAAGGTAATGGAGGGTTGTGAGTTAATTTTTTTTTTAAAAAAAATGAATGTTGTTGCTTAGCTAGCTATTTTGGTCCATGTCAGTATGAGAGTATGTACTCCCAGGTCTACAATAAATATGTTGGTTGCTAAACAATAAATATCTCAGGGAATGGCAGATGCAGGCAATCAGGCATGCAACATAATTGGGATTGACCCATCTCCGCCAGCCAAGCACTTAAAATTCTGGTTTCACTATTTAGCTACTTGGGCCTCTTGGGCCTGAGTATTTTAAATGGTTTCACTATTCTACCTACTAGTGAAGCCAATAAAACCCACTAGATTTTTTTGAATTGGAACCATTTTGCCTTTTTTTAACATTTATAAATGTTTCTCCCTGTAACTACAGGTGATGATATACTAATATGCAATCAAACTTGATCTAAAAAATACGTGTGATTGCAATCAAACTTGGATCTAAAAAATACATGTGATCATCTTCATTGGTCGTTCATCCATGACACTTCTATTGACATGGGGCTACCTATTCGAATTGTTCAAATTGTTATATGCAATGCACTGCCACTGCTCAACTGGAAGTCCTTTGGAATGGAGCTCTTTGCCCTCCCTCCCAACCAAGTAAAGGCAGTAGACAAGGGATCTGCTGCTATCGCCACAATCGATTGTATTTTGTTTGGAAATATTGACCTTGTACTATTCAAGAGGCAGTAGCAAAACATGACTAGAAACTGGTAAGGTGCTGAAGCAATGGGCCATTCCTTTCTAATGTAGTCTTTGCTGAGGATATACTCCTCTTTGTGGAGGCATCTGTATAACAAATGAAACTGATTAAGAAGTGCCTAGATAAGTTTTGTCTTCCTCCAGGAGAAACTCTTATGTGCGAAATCAAGAGTATTTTTTTTGCAACAACATTCTCAATGTGTTGGTTGCTAATATATGTAATGGGCTTCAAATTCAATAGACCCCTGGGGTTCTACTTTGACATGCCAACAATAAATAGGAGGGTTACGAGTGCTACCTAGGTATCAGTATATTGCAAAAAAGTTTAACCATAGATTGCTAGTTAGAAGTCCCAGTGTTAATCATTAACAAGTCGGGTAGCTTTTACCCAATCAGTTTTTTCTTCTCTCCCTTCCAATATAATGCAAATTGCTAAAATTTCGTAAACAATTTGAAATGAACTAGATCAGAAAACCAAAAAAAATTATTTAAGGGGAAAAGAGGAGAAGCGGAAAATTCATTTAGTGGATTGGGAAACTTTTGCAAAGGCCCTGAGACTATGGAGGCACAACTAAAAATCAACCTTATTCCAACATAATATTTCAATAAAAAATATACATGTTGGAATCTCTGACAGACTTTGACAAATTCCCCAAAATTTCGGCGGACATCCGATGGAGTTTTGTGCAGATGGATGTTCCGACGGAAATATGATATTTTGACGGAATTTTCGTTGGAAAAATATTTAAAAAATTGATTTTTCCAAAGGAAATATCCATCAAAGTTCCGTCGGGAAAAGTTTATTTGTTTATTCCTAAGGAATGCTTTGGAATTTCTTACATAAATCTCGTTTTGAAGCCTCATTTTTAGATGCTTGCTCCACAAAGAGAGAGAGAGAGAGAGAGAGAGAGAGAGAGAAAGAGAGAGAGAGAGAGATGGCAGTGTATCGCCAGCGACCGTCGTGGATCCCCAGTTTGTCACTATCAAAGCCCCTCCCGCCGTCATTTACTGGCGATTTATTAAGAATGTTTTCATGCGTGTAATTTATATTTAAATTTGCAGTGGATTAAGCATATAAGTTGAATTTGATAGCTTCTATAATTAGTTTGTATGTAATTTCATTTGATAGTTTGTATGGTTAGTTTGGTATGTTGATGTTAGCTCGTTTAGTTGATAATTTGTTTTTAATTTTGTAATTTAATTTGTTGTTAAAGAATGTGATTTTTTTAATAATTAAGTACAATTTAATGTTAATAATGAGATTATGAAATTGGCATTTTTAAGGAGAATTTATGGCATATTAGCTATGTTGCAAATGTTTGTATAATTTTTTTAAAAAAAATAAAAACACCGACAGTTTTCAATGGAATTCGATGGATTTTCGACAAAAATTCTAGTGGATTTTTTTCTAAAATTTTAAAAATTGAAATTCGAATGGGAAGCGTGATTCTGTCGAAGGCCTATGGGAAAATTTCGTCGGAACAACCTTCCAGCGGATTGTGTCAATCTGTCTGAAAGGCTTTCCGATAGGCCATATTCCAGCATCATCTGTTGGTCGGAAATTTCAATGGAAAAATATGCTTTTCTAGTCAGAAATTCGGTCTAAACAATGATGCCTTTTAGTAGTGAGCGTTAGGAATCTGTTCAACAAGTTAGACAACTGTAGTGTTTTTGACCAAATTGGGCTTCAGGTTACTCGCTGAACCTGAGTTGCTTTGGTCCAAAGATGACTTTGGTCCAAAGTCATCTGTGTCAAGGATTGCAATTCTTGATGTAATTTAGACATGTTTCTGCCCAAATCTTGGACTTTTTGGTACGAAATCTCAGAAAAATATCATAGACATTAGAGGGGAGGTGCGATAAACTTAGATAACAGCAAACGAATGCTATTTTGTAACAATAATTGGGCCTTGAGTACTGCAATAGTTACTGCATGGGAGATGTGGAGATCTGAACACGAGTGGAAGTGGGACAAGTTTTTGAAACTTTACGCCAGCAGAAGTTTTAAAGTGTATCGAGCCTTAATCTCTTACACATGGTGTCAATGTTAAGTTTGTCGGGAGCTACAAATTTAACCATTACTTTGGTTATTAAATAATTTTTATAGCGTAGGGAAGTAGGGATCGATCCACGAGGAAAGATTGCTTTAAAAATGCTAGCTTAATCCTAAATGATTTTACTCATCCAATTTATTAAATCTAATCTTAATAATTCTAAAAGAATTAAAATCTAAAGAATAAAAATCTGAAAAACACCCAATGATGCTCCTAAATATTGTGGATTATATCCAGGAAAGAAAACAGTAAAAAGCTTTCATAAATAATCTAGAAAAAATAAAATCAGAATAGTAACTGAAATTCTAATTAAAAATCAATAACAGCAAATAATAGTCAGAAAATAAATATTAAAAAAAATAAAATCAAACAGTAACCTAAAATATAATTCTTCAGGTCTATAAGCTTATAAATTCTAAATTGTATCTAATTAATTTCAGAAAAATCAGATCCGAAAATTAGCACTGAATAATCAAGCAGAAAATTTAATCTGAAATTAGAAATAAAATAATCTGCATAAATATAAATATGAAAATAATTAATAAAATTTCCCTATTTCTAGGAAACAATTTTCTGGACTTAACAATACCTAATAATCGTGAATTAATAATTAGAATCGAAATATTCAGAATTAATAACCTAAAAACCTGCACATATCAATTTCACAAAATAATTCTGAAAAGTTATCAAATATCTTCCAAAAATTACGAAATTAAATATGGGCAGACTAGGACACTCTATAAACTCTAGGAACTAATAAAAATCAAAAAAGAACAAAAATAACTATTTTTAGTCTAATTTCTAACAAACTGATAATTAAATACTAAAACTGAATATAAGTCAATCTAAAATTATAACCACTCTAAAAATCAAAATCTAAACTATCTAAAATTACCTAGACACTCCTAAAAGACTATACTTTGGGGGGGGGGGTTGA
>JACYFF010019584.1:86757187-86775758 GCA_017589665.1 Selenicereus undatus
CTAAAAGACTATACTTTGGGGGGGGGGGGGTTGATTGAAATCATATTGAAGCTAATAAAATTAGAACAAAAATTAACAAACTAATCAACTTAACTCTAAGCAACAAATAATGATCAAAAGTTGTCAAATTTATGAAGAATACTTAGTATAATCTCAATCCACCATACAAGTTAATATTTATCATCTACTCACAAGTTAATTTCATTCATGAGTTAAACTGTAGAAGATATCCACCAGTGGTTCTTCCCCGTTTTTCCTTAGATTCTAGTTTACTTAGGTCCAACCCTAATATAAACCCTACTAATTTGATAATCTTTACACCAACGCAAAAATTTAACCAAACTAGAGCATTAAGAATTAGAAAAACATCATTTAACACTTTGTAACCAATTTACCAGCAAATCGATTTAACAAAGATCTAAAGCGATTACCTAATCAAACGAGATGGGTTTGAGCCATCCATGATAATTAGGGTGATACCTAAGCCTAAAAGACTATAACTTTTACGTATTATAGTCTTCTAAACTATCAATCGAAATTGTATTTAATCAACTAGCATGCATTGTAATCGATTTAACACAAATTTCATAAACGATAAACGCTAATCGCTAGAGAATCATGAATATGAATCAACTAGGTAATAAAGCATAAGACTTACTTCAAAATAGTAAATTTAGCATGGCTTCAAGAAGATTATACTAAGCATAAAAAAATTACTCACTCATATTAAAAGTAACATCACAAAATTCACCCAAATAAATAATGTTTAATAATGAACTAAACACAAAAAAAATCAAAATAAAAATAGAAAAAAAAAAAAGAATAGTATTGTCGTGGCCTTGTTTGATGGATTATGATGATGGTGTGAAGGAGATGGTGATGATCATGAAGGAGGGCAACGTGAGGTTTAAGGTTGATGGGAGGATGAGAGGAAGGGTGCCATGGCTTTCTTGTGGTAGGCGTGGGATGATGGTGATGTCTGATGAAGAGGATGATGGAGGTGATGATGATCAGACTGGAGAGGGTGAGAAGATGATGGCGTGTGAGATGATAATAATCTCTTTTTTTGTGGTGAGGAGCCGTGGATTGAATGGTGAGCAGAGGTAATGGGCTTTTTTTGATGCAAGGTGAGGTGAGACTAGGGTTAGTACTTAGGGTTTCCTTCCTCTCTTTCTTAGACTTCTTCTCCCTCAAGACTTCTAACTCTTCTCTAACTCTTGAAACCTTAGCCCTATTAAATAATTATGGAAATATAAATTATTAATTGTGGACCGTCTTTATAGCCAAGCGTATAAAACCCGAGCTTCGACGTCCTCTCTTCTCCTCTTTATTAAATTAATACTAACCCTGAAAAATATATAAAATAAAACAAATTAGACGAAATAATATATATAATATAATCAAAATAATTATAAAAACAATGCATGATTTTTGGCTTAACAAATTCCCCTACACTTAGACTTTGGACGTCCTCATGCAAAAGAAATCCTAGACTCGACCTAAAATTGACCCTCTTCCCTTCTTATAAAGTCATGCATAAATATGATATTCATAGTAGGTCTGGGCTTGCTTAAGAAAAATAGTGTTATTAAATTAATTAGTTTTTCCTTCAATAAGTGAATACCTGCAAAACATCCAACTATCATTAGAGAGCTTATTCATCAACCTTACAACATTTTCATAATGAAGTAGCAAGATCAATAATTATCCATCCCTTTTAGATATGCATACACCGATCAAGAGGTCTAAAAATTTATGATAGAAAAATTGAGGCACGGTATGGCTACGGAGACAATTGAACTAGGTAGAATAACTCATTGAATTGATTCTAAACTTGCCTTGTATTTATTTTTCTCTTCTTCTCTCGTCAAACTCCACTTGTACACATATTCGAGGCCCATATAGGGTCTTAAAAATTAAACACTCCATGTCTCACATTCACTGGAATAGAGGTGATGGAGCAAACATTTCATTTTCATCGTTACTTTTATTTATTTTAATGGCTCATTAGTATGAGAAGCAGTGGCAGTATTGCCTCAAAGGGTAGCAACTAGTAGCGCATGCCTCAAAGGGGTACTTGTCATTCCCAACTTTGACTCTATGAAAAATAGACAAGTAAAATCACAATTTTAATGAATTATTCAACTAATTCAATAGTCTAGGAGATGGGCCAGGTCATTTTATTACTTTTGCATCGGATATATTACATTACTAAATAAGATAGATAATCAAGAGAGTTACTCATTAAAAAGATGTATGAGGATCAACTCAAACTTCTCTAAAGGATAACAATTATGCTTAGAAGTCTTCACTTATAAAAGAATAAACTACAAAATAGCTAATAAAACAAAAAATTTTCTAAACAAGCAAGCCTAGCATAAACTCATATCATGCATTATTTATAAGAAAAGAATTTTGTTATTTTTTCGATTTTCTACTTTTTTATTTCAAGAATAAATACTGCAGAAATTAATTGCAGGATGCACCCCCCCCCACACACACACACTTAATTCATGCATTGTCCCTAATGCATGCAAAAAGAAAGAAATAATGAAAATAAAAGCAAAATTAAATGGGTACTTTCCTAAAAACGTTGGGTTGCCTCCCAACCAGCGCCTTTGTTTATAGTCGTTGGCTCGACTTCATGAAGCTCCTGGATCCTCTAGTTTGATCTCTTCCAGTAACTCATCATTAATCTGGTAAGGAACTTTTTGAAACTCAGCATGATCAAGACTCTTAGTAAGCACAGTAAAAAATTCATCCTCATTGGATAAGTCATACATATCTTGGGGCAATTCAGCAATAACATCAAGTGCATACACGTAACTCACATCAGCAGGGAATCTCATGGCATCAAAAATATTAAATTTAATCACTTCACCATCAGATTCCATGGTTAATATTCCTTCATGCACATCAATTTTAGTCCTAGCTGTTTTAAAAAATGGTCTGCCAAGCAAGATGGGAATATCATGACATGCTTCACCCATGTTCATTACATAAAAGTCAGCAGGAAACACTAGTTCATTCACTTGAATCAAAACATCCTCGAATACTCCATCAGGATAAATGTTGCTCCTATCAGCTAATTGACTCACTATGCCAGTTTTCTTTAATTCGCCTAGGTTTACTTTGTCATAAACAAATCTAGGCATAATATTAATAGAGACACCTAAATCAAGCATAGTTTTATCAAAGCAAAGGTTTTCTATTTTGCAAGGAACCGAAAATACACCAAGGTCTTGACACTTAGGGGGAAGTTTTCTTTGAAAAACAGCAAACACATTTTCCCCCACACTTATCTTCTCATTACCAATGAGCTTCCTTTTGGTAGTGCATAATTCTTTTAAGAACTTAGCATAACGAGACACCTGTTTAATGACATCAAGGAGAGGTATATTAATTCCTACCTTCCTAAAAGTCTCTAAAATCTCTTGGTTAGCCTCATTTGCCTTCGACGCAGGGCTTCTAAATCTACTAGGGAAAGGTGGAATTGGCTTGTAAGATTCTCTTTTCTTTTCTCCTAATTCCTTAGTAGTTTGATTAGACTATGTATCTAATTCTGGTTCAGGCCCCTTGCCCTCTAACTCAGGCTCAACCTCTCTACTCTTCCTAGGTTCTTGTAACTCTTTCCCACTCCCAAGTGTTATGGCAGTAACATTCTCCTTAGGGTTAGGGTAAGGCTGAGATGGTAATCTATTTTGCATTTGAGCCTGTAAGTTGCTAACTATGATATCAGTTGCAGTATGTTTCTCTTGAACTTGCTTAAGAACTGTTTCCATACTCTGGAACCTATCATCCATTTTCTTAAGGACTTGTTCTTGTAGGAAGTTTGTCTTATCCTGATTTGAAGATTGACTAGATGTTTGGTCAAAACCAGGTGGAATGGCTTGAGGGCTATACCTAAGATTAGGGTGGTATCTCCATCCTTCATTATAAGTATTCAAATAGGGATCATACCTCCTTTGATTTTGGTTAAAGTAAAGAGCATTAACATTACCTTCTTGTAGAGTAGAACATGCATCAGTAGGATGCCCCTCTAGACAACAAATACCACATATTACTGCTTTTTAAATAGCCCCAGTAACAATCTTATTTAACATAGCAGTAATGTGAGATAACTGATTCTCTAGAGATGAATTAGAGCCTATCTCATTTATCATTTTAACTTGTGAGTCCCTAGCACCAAACTGCTGAGTGTTTTGGGCCATTAAATTAAATAGATTTCTAGCATTAGCTGAGGTTTTATCAATCATAGCCCCCCCACTAGCAGGATCAACCATATTACGGTCCATAGAAAGTAAACCCTCATAAAAATATTGAATCAATAGTTATTCAGTTATTTGATATTGGGGACAACTAGCACATAACTTATTAAATCTGTCCCAATACTCACAAAAAGTTTCCCCATTCATTTGTTTGATTCCACATATATCTTTCCTAATAGATCCAGTACGGGATGCAGGAAAAAAACTTTTTCAGAAATTATTTATGCAATGCAGTCCATGTAGAAAAAGATCCAGCAGGCATATAATATAACCAGTCCTTAGCATTACCAAGCAAAGAAAAGGGAAAGACCCTCAATCTAATTTGGTCCTCAGGAATTCCTTCAGGTATCGTAGCAGAACAGGTAATAAGGAATTCACTAATGTATCTATAGGGGCCATCTCCAGCTAATCCATGAAACTTAGGTAATAAATTGATGAATCCAGAGTTCAGTTTTAAGGGTTTATCTAATACAGCATAAGTAATGGACATGGGTTGAGTTTCTAGCTTAGGGGCAGCAAGTTCTCGAAGAGTAGACATTGTTACCTCTTTAAGCTTAAGACTTACTAGCAATCTGCAAAAATTAAAATAAAAACAAAATAATAAAAGTAGTAAAATTAAATAGAAGTAAACTAGCAATTTAATTTTCTTTCCCCGACAACGGCGTCAAAATTTGTTAAGCTTGTCGGAAGCTACAAATTTAACCACTACTTCAGTTATTAAATAATTTTTATAGCGTAGGGAAGTAGGGATCGATCCACGAGGAAAGATTGTTTTAAAAATGCTAGCTTAATCCTAAATGATTTTACTCATCTAATTTATTAAATCTAAACTTAATAATTCTAAAAGAATTAAAGTCTAATGAATAAAAATATGAAAAACACCCAATTATGCTCCTAAATATTGTGGATAATATCCAGGAAAGAAAATAGTAAAAAGCTTTCCTAAATAATCTAGAAAAACTAAAATCGGAATAGTAACTCAAATTCTAATTAAAAATCAATAACAGCAAATAATAGTCAGAAAATATATATTAAAAAAAAATAAAATCAAACAGTAACCTAAAATATTATTCTTCAGGTCTATAAGCTTATAAATTCTAAATTGTATCTAATTAATTTCAGAAAAATCAGATTCGAAAATTAGCACTGAATAATCAAGCAGAAAATTTGATCTGAAATTAGAAATAAAATAATCTGCATAAATATAAATATGAAAATAATTAAGAAAATTAACATAATTCTAGGACACAATTTTATGGACTTAACAATGCCTAATAATCGTGAATTAATAATTAGAATCGAAATTTCAGAATTAATAGCCCAAAAACCTGCACATATCAATTTCACAAAATAATTCTGAAAAATTATCAAATATCTTCCAAAAATTAGGAAATTAAATATATATGGGCAGACTAGGACACTCTATAAACTCTAGGAACTGATAAAAATAAAAAAAGAACAAAAATAACTATTTTTAGTCTAATTTCTAACAAATCGGTAATTAAATACTAAAACTGAATATAAGTCAATCTAAAATTATAACCACTCTAAAAATCAAAATCTAAACTATCTAAAATTACCTAGACACTCCTAAAAGACTGTACTTTTGGGGGGGTTGATTGGAATTATATTGAAGCTAATAAAATTAGAACAAAAATTAACAAACTAATCAACTTAACTCTAAGGAACAAATAATGATCAAAAGTTGTCAAATTTATGAAGAATACTTAGTATAATCTCAATCCACCATGCAAATTAATATTTATCATCAATACACAAGTTAGTTTCATTTATGAGTTAAACTGTAGAAGATATCTACCAGCGGTTCTTCCCCGTTTTTCCTTAGATTCTAGTTTACTTAGGTCCAGCCCTAATATAAACCCTACTAATTTGATAATCTTTACACCAGCGCAAAAATTTAACCAAACTAGAGCATTAAGAATTAGAAAAACATCATTTAACATTTTGTAACCAATTTTACCAGCAAATCGATTTAACAAAGATCTAAAGCGATTACCTAATTAAAAGAGATGGATTTGAGTCATCCATGATTAATTAGGGTGGTACCTAAGCCTAAAAGACTATAACTTTTACGTATTATAGTCTTTTAAACTATCAATTGAAATTGTATTTATTGAACTAGCATGCATTCTAATCGATTTAACATAAATTTTATAAATAATAAACGCTAATCGCTAAAGAATCATGAATATGAATCAACTAGGCAATAAAGCATAAGACTTGTTTCAAAATAGTAAATTTAGCATGGCTTCAAGAAGATTATACTAAGCATAAAAAAATTACTCACTCATATTAAAAGTAACATGGCAAAATTCACCCAAATAAATCATGTTTAATAATGAATTAAACACAAAAAAAATCAAAATAAAAATAGAAAAAAAAAAGAATAGTATTGCCGTGGCCTTGTTTGATGGATTAAGATCATGGCGTGTGGGATGATAATAATCTCTTTTTTTGTGGTGAGGAGCCGTGGATTGAATGGTGAGCAGAGGCAATGGGCTTTTTTTTTTTTTTTTTATGCATGGTGAGGTGAGACTAAGGTTAGTACTTAGGGTTTTCTTCCTCTCTTTCTTAGACTTCTTCTCCTTCAAGAGTTCTAGCTCTTCTCTAACTCTTGAAACCCTAGCCCTATTGAATAATTATGGAAATAATATTTTTCATAAATTATTAATTTTGGACCGTCTTTATAGCCAAGCGTATAAATTAAACCCGAGCTTTGACGTCCTCTCTTCTCCTATTTATTAAATTAATACTAACCCTGAAAATTATATAAAATAAAACAAATTAGACGAAATAATATATATAATATAATCGAAATAATTATAAAAACAATGCATGATTTTTGGCTTAACAATCGATCAAGCGATAAAGCTTATCTGCAAAAAGGGAAGAAGTAGACAAACCAATGTTTGGGCTTTGACATGGCAGGTGTACTCATCACGATCCATCAAGACCTTCTAGTGGCTCGCACTCCATGACAATGTACAACCAGACTCCAATTGTGTTCTAAGTCTCTCGTCGGATGAGCCCTCTTGTTGTTTTTAACGTGCAATAGAAGATGGTTCGTTACATATTTTGAAGGAATATGCCTCAGCTAACTCTTTTGGAGAAATATTGGAGTTCCCCTTCCCCACTCACTCATCAATAATTAGGGTATTCCCTTACAAAACTGCTTGATTGAGAATTTGTTTGTTATTATTGATGGTGGTGGTGAGTACTGATGAATGATCTATCAAATTTCCTATCATTGTAGTGATTGTGGAAATGCTGAATGCCCGGATGTTTGATGAAGAGGAAGAAATTCCTTTGGACTCTAGTTCCTTTGCAATTACCAAGTTTGGTGAAAATAATAGAGCTATATGATTTGAGGAAGTTGTTTTCGGTAACCCTAGGCATCTCAAATTCATGAAACTTGTCCGATGGGTTCCTCTATGTGAAAGTTAGATCTTGTTGAAGCCAGATGTGGTGGCTAGGGCAATCCAGGGAAAGCCGGTAGTGGCGGCATCATCACGGATCACGATGGTGAGTTTGTTGCTAGATTTTTGAGACATTTAGAGTGTGTTTAGTGGCTCAATCTAAACTCTTAGCCTTTTAGAGAGGTCCTTAAATGGCTCGAAAGTTGAGTATAAGGAAACTAGAGATCCAGTTGACTATAGATTGGTAGAAGGGTGATTGAACAAGGAAAAGTCTCCTAATCTTATTCACTTCTACTTGATCAAAAGCTACGACGACTTGAAACTGGATAATAGGTAATAAGAAGTCAACACTGCTATTGAAAAGATAATTGGTGGCGGATTGGCTGCTTGCTAATCAAGGAGTGTCACTTGCGGATGGGATTGCTCATCTTGAATCCTTCTTCCCTCCATGATTTGGCTAATATTTTGTTTGAAGTCTATTGGGATGTAGCTTGGCCTAGAATGATTAGAAACCCATTGAAGTTTTTCCACTTTGGGAACTTGCTGCCCTCAATTGGTATAAGTTACTCATGTTAAGGTATAAATCATACGGGTTAAGTAGGATATGAATAATGTTAGCCACTGCATCAAATTAACAAATTTAATCACCACAATTGTCAAAACAAAGAAATTTGCATGTCAACTTGCATTCAAAAATAAGATTAAGATTTTAAAGAAGAAAAACTAAAGGCATGCTCAATAGGCGTTACCAAAACTACTTGTTGAAGCCCACCTATATATTGTCCACAATTTTCCAGTACTCTTGAACCTTAGGTTAAATCAAATTCTATATATATTTTTTTGAATGGCTTACATTTCTAAGTACCCTTGGTATTTATTCCTACAACATATTTCAAAAATCGAATCAATTATTGCAAATCTCACCTTTGTGCATTATTAAATGCAATAATTTTGAGCCTTGAAGTTTATCAATGTTAATCAAATGGAAAACGTTTATGCAAAGGTTTTAAACTATTACTCTTTGCATGATCTTATTGCAAACAAGAAATAATGAGGAACACATATTTAAAATAACAAAGTAAGAAGTAAAACCCTTTTTTATGACAAAAGAGAAAGATTCATTGATGAAAAGTTGTACAACGTCTACAATTAATATCTACTAATAAGAATAAATCTAAAATATACAAATAAATTTGTTTCTTATCACTCCCCCTCTAGTTGGACATATACAGGTGACAATGCAGAACATGGTTTGTAAGAAAAGAAACTGTTGCGTTTCTAGTGCTTTGATGAGGATATATACTAGTTAGAGTTTTAAAGGGAGTATCCTATCACTTTGAGGATGCCCACGGATTAAAAATGCTTGTGACTTAGGGCCTGTTTGGTTGGAGGAAAAGGAATGGAACTTGATACCTTTAGGTATCAAGTTCTCATACCCATTGTTTGGTTGAGTCTCCAAGTGTATGGGACTTGATACCCAAGGGTTTCAAGTTCCCCTCATTCTAGTGGGACTTGATTCCCCCCATTTTGGGAGGGTTTCAAGTCCCATTCTCCATTTTAATTAAAAATAATAATTATTTATTTATTTATTTATTTGTAAAGTGTCATGTGAGATTTAATTTTTCTTGCACCAAAAAGTTTACTATATAACTTTTTTTGTAAATTATCATACTTTAGAATTTTTTTTTGAATATTTGTACTTTTGTAATTTTGTAATTTTTATCTAATTTTCATTTTGTATTTTATTTTTTTATTTTTTTATTTTTTGTACTTAATTTTTTATTTTTATTTTTTTATTTTTTATTTTTTTAAATTTTTAATTTGTTAGTTTTTTAATTTTTAATTTTTTGTATTTTGTATTTTTTAATGTTTATTTTATTTTTTTATTTTTACATTTAATTTCTAAATTATTTATTTATTTGTTTTTTTTTCTTTTTATCTTTTGTATTTAATTTTTTATTTTTTATTTTTTGTGTTTAATTTTTAATTTTTAATTTTTAATTTTTGTTTTTAATTTTTAATTTTAAAATTTTGAAATTTTTTGTATTTAATTTTTTAAATTTTTTATTTTTATTCCAAAAAACCTACAGAAAATTCAAAGAAATAAAAAATAAAAAATAAAAAAATAAAAAGTAAATAAATAATTAAAAATAATAAAAAAATAAAAAAATAAATAGTAAAAACAAATAAAAATAAATAAATAAATAAATAACAAAAAATTAGAAAATCTAAAGTAAATAAAAATAAATAAATAAATGATAAATAAATAATAAATAATAAATAATAAATAATAAATAATGAAAAATACATAATAAATAAAAATAAATAAAATATAAATAAAATATAAAAAATAAAAATTAAACAAAAAATAAATACAAAAACAAAAAATAAAAAATAAAAAAGTAAAAAATAAAAAATTTAGCCACGAAAAGAACAGAGCCTAGTAATAGGTTTTTTAGATTAAAAATATTAATATTAATATAAAAAGGTAAAAAATAAAAAATTTGATTCCATTCCTTTATTAAACCAAACACATGATTTCAAAGAATCAAATTCCATTCCATTCTTTCTAGATTTCAAATCCCATTCCATTCCATTCCACTCCAAGTGAACCAAACGAGCCCTTAGAGGGATGAGTTGTTTGTCAAGTTTGAGGAGTTGGCTCCTATGTGGTCGTAGGGACAAATTCAAGATTTCTCTAAGCTATGAATTATTTTGTGCTAATTAAAATCAAATCTTTTGGTGAAGGGAGGTTTGGGAAAATTGGTCTTAATTAGGATAGACATCAATTTGTTATGAGGTTGCAGTTTAAATAGGCTTGGGATAGTGGAGCAACTAAGGAGCAAGCGAAGGGCTTCAGTCTCCCTGATCAGTGTGCTCTTTGTTTGGCCCGTGGTCTGGATTGTTGCACTCATGTTTGCTTCCAGTGTCCAATGTCGAATGAAATTTGGTGTGAAATTGTGAGCTAGTTGAAGCACAGAGTTAGAAGCTAGCCATTTCTAAAGGAACTAAATTGGCATGCTGAACTGCAAAGGAAGATCCCTTCTTGTTAATTTGCGGAGCAGAACTCTATTTATTGGAGTAGTCTATAAGTTTGGATGGGAGAAATATAAGGAAGTTTGAGCGAAAACAAAGGAGCTGTAAGGAGATGAGTAGTACATTCAAGATTTCTCTTGCGTGAAGGTGAGTAGCTTTGTCCTTGATTGGAATGCTTTGATTTTAATTATGAGCCGATGTAGTCCATTGTACATGTGAAATATTGGGAAATGAATGATTAATATCTACATTTTCTGAAAAAAAAAAAACCAACTCCTTTAGAACTAGCGTGAGATGATCTCTTTTTACAGCTTACTATGCTCTCTAGTCTAATTACAAGTAAAACAAAAAATGAATGCTCGAAAGTATCATAAAAATTGAGATGATCTCTTTTATAGCTTATTATGAAAAATGAATTCTCACAAGTCTCATAAAAATTGAATATTTGAGGGATATGCCTAGGATAAATTTTAAGCTTAAATTGTATCAATTACTAAATTATTTAGATAATGACTAACAAAAAAAAACCCTGGCCACTTTTTAAAAGAATTTTATAAAGGTGATTCGAGATGAATTTTAAAAAGCTTGATAAGCACAAATAGACAAGGCTTACCCACATTATTTATGTTTAATTATAATTTGAACTTCTAATGCTATGCTTGTTTGTAACATTTAGCCCTATAATTATTTATGGTTAGAGCAAATAGGTTTCAGGACAATGATTGACACACACTTGTTACATAATGTAAATTTTATAGCTTCAATCATGACGATTTTATACTTTTCACTATGCAGCAGAAATATTTATAATTTATAAGATAATTGAAACTTGAATGTATGAATAGGATGATTCAATATCTCACAATATATGACCCTTAAAATATGATCACTCAACCATGTTAGCTTTAAATGTCTATTACACATCACATTAATTAGCAACAAAAATCCAAGTAGAACAATGAGGAGAAGAAGAGAAATGGCATGCATTTTTAACATTGTGGAAAACTTTGAAATTGAGATACAATGTTATCTTTGAAGCATTTTGACCACAACACACAACAATACTACATGGCATTAAAGAGGATTTATGACTTCTAAAAATATCAATTAGGGGAAGAAAATCATCACGTTTATAGCCTAGCTAAAAGCGACATAGCATCAATTCTTCCCATGGAGATCATTGTGAGAGATAACTCAGATAATCATTTACAAAGCACATGGAGAATCTTAGTGCACTAGTAGCATATGTGTGGATGGAGGCTAATTAGGAGGTAAATCGATTTTTGGCTAAAGCATTACAAGGATAATTGGTGCCATAGGTAGAACCAATTGTAGTTGATAAGGTCTTAAATGCATAGTACAACAAGGGCATAACTCAGTTGAAGTCTGGACAATAATTTGAACAACGGGTCCAAATTTTTGTCAAGAAGAGAAGCATACTAGACGAGTGCCATATTATAATGTTTTGTCTTTGGCTTCACATTTTAAGGTCGGTCAATTATTGTAAAACTTTTAAGGTCGGTGGAGCTAGGATAGCCAAAAGATGAATTCTCTTTCACTTTTAATTTTTATCATATTGCAATGACTACTTTAAAAAAATAGACCTGTAATTATTTCAATATTGGGATGTAGGTCTCCTTATATATGTAATTCTATCTTAATAGTTGATACCTAGTTAGCGTTATGTGTGTACCAAACAACTCACCTACATAATTTTTAATTTTAAATAGTTTACTAGCATTCATCATCATTTGGTTAGTCAATTATGGGAAAATATTCATGTCATGAGAATAAGCTTTAAACTTTACACATTTAAATGATGACTCAAAGTACATATAATCAACATAATTACCTGTCATATTAATATTCACTTTACCATATAGATACGTGATAGATTTTTAGGGAAAATCATATGCTAAAGTGGTCTACTTTTACGCACGCCAAGTGATTTGTTGACAGAACATATTGTAAATTTTTAACATGCTTTGTCCTCTATTCTTGCATTTGTTGTTAATTCATTCGCTACCATCCACAATAATATTTATGTTATGTGAAGCGCAATAAGAAATTTTCCAGTTTAAATTAAGGATTCAAATCATGGAAATAAAATATAATTAGGAAAAGCATACAAATTTGTTTTCTAAAACCAATATAATTGCATGTGACACATATTGTGCTAATAGCAACTTCACTTCAATGATTTATGTTAGATTTTATAGAAAATCTAAACGTCGAGAGCTTCAAAAAAGACATTGTATTCTTTTCTATATGTTAAAATCTTATTTACGTTGGATCAACTAGCACATTGTAGTGAAGACTAATTGTAAGTATTGTGAATGTTTTTTTTTAAAAAAAAAAACTCCAGAGCCTCCCATGTAGTGTATGCTTAGATATGGTGATAGTTGGTGTAAAAGAAATAAACAAGTGAGAAGATAAATGCAATGTAATCAACTGACACATGTATTGAACAACAACTAAAAGTATCTTGATGGTTTTTCAACTTATTTGCAGTGTATTCACCCATCTATCATCTATTTGGGTATGATTAATAGTACTCTAGAAATATACTAAAGATATTTGGAATATATTTTGCTTTAATAGGAATTTTAGTTATATAATCAAGATAATTTTTTAGGCAAATAAAAGCTAGATGAGTCTTAAAAAGTAATATTTCGTCGTCTATATATTTAACTTTCTTTACTCATAACTACTAGCATTTTACGGTGAAAAACATATGATAGACAACTTCATAATGTTTTCAACTCATTTTGTCGTATATTTCCATGTTTTGCCTATTCATTTATCCGCTATCGCTAATGATAACATAGAAATAATTCAACGAATAGACCTAAAAACATTTATAGTAAGGGATATGCACTTTTTTGCAAGAAAATCCCCAAAATTGACAATTTCACACCCAAGATCCTAGAATCAAGGATAAGAACATCCCCCACCTGCATATTTAAACACAATCTTATCGCCATGTATTGTTCGTTACTGTACTCCTCTTTCACTGAGCCTGGTAGCTAAAAAAAAAGTATTTCAGCATCTTAAAAAGGGTGAAAGAGGAGTCAAAAACAGAAAAAAAGGAAAATTCAAATGGTTAAAACCCTCTTTCAAAATATCCAAAAAAAATTGCATCAATTTCTTTCATCATCATAAAAGAAGCAAAAATTTTACCCTTCTCTTTCTTCTTCAATTTCACCATTGCAATATTTGCCATCACCTCCACCAAAATCCCTCTTTGTAGCTCCCGCACACTTTAGCATCCACCCCTCGAATTTTCTCTCTATAAAATTGATCGAAATCTTACCCTAATTTCTCTATCCACTGGCTTTGCCCAGAAGAAAATGACACATTCGAGCTTTGTCCAGAAGCTTTTACACTTCAATGGCATGGTATGGAGTATGGCGACAACTACATCATTGAAATCACCGGCACCAATGATGAGAGAGAAAAAGTACAAAATGATGGAGGAGATAATGGCGAAGGCCAAGTATGCAGTGATCGAGAGGGATAGCTATTCGGATGTGGTTTGCGAGGAATGTGGGTCTGGTGAGAGACCTGAAGAGCTCCTGCTCTGCGACAAGTGCGATAAGGGCTTCCATATGGCTTGCACCCGACCCGTTGTTGTTCGGGTCCCAATTGGCTCTTGGCTTTGCCCTAATTGCTCAACACAACCTCGTGTGAGAAGTAAGAGACCCGTGTCTTTTTTGAAAAAAAAATTCATGCTATTTTTTTCACAAGGGGTTTAATTTTTGGGGTTTTGGAAGATGTGGGTTTTTATGATGAATACATGTCTGATTAATGTGTGTTTTGTGGTTTGATTTTTTGTTGGTCTCATTAGGTTTCTCGCAAAAGAAGATTATAGATTTCTTTAGAATTCAGAAGTCTAAGGGTGCAATTCACAAATATCCTTCTTCTCCTCAAGGTAAATTAGAATTCATTGATTTAAATATTTTTGATTTGAAATATTTACATGAAAAAGGGAAATTTGTCCCCAAGGCCCAATGTGACCAATGCTTGGAAGTGATCATTTGGTTTGTGACAAAAACAATCATTTTTTTTCTCATGTAATTAGAGCTTGGAAATGCATACGACTAGGTTCCATGGAAAATCAAGGTGACAACACTATTAATGTGATATCAGAAGATTTCAAAGATAAACTATTGATAAATGACCAAAGCATGCCTTAAATTTACAGTGAAAAAGATTTGAAAGCCTTCTAAGAGCAGAATGGAACACTCATATGGCTTTGAATGATGGAAGAAAAATATAACTTCGAAAACTAGGAGGATATAAATACATTTGAACAAGCTTTTCGCAGGCAAAAACTGAAATTCCCACCAGCAATCACTTTGCAATTTGGAAATTCATGCAGTTAAGTAGATAATATTAAGTGCAAATAAAGGAAACAGTTGATAAAGGCGCGGGAAATTATTAACAATCTATCAAATGTGATTTTTCTTTACCAAACTATAAACAATCAAACTACACTTTGTTGTGTTAAGTATTCAAAACAAGTTCCAGGTCCAGTAATCATGATGAAGTTATTTAGTTTCCTCAGCGATAAGTTGCAACAGTGGAGAGGAGCAACTAATAGGTATTTATCTATGAACTGAAGAAGTTATTGAAGGTTTGTAATAATTGTCTTTATTTGGAACACTTGGCTTTCTACGAAATGAATTATAGGAACTAAGAGGTCTAAACTGTAAACAAATTAAGGAAGCACATTATATTCTTTAGATGGTTTCTTGTGTCTCTTATTTCTTTAATTTAAATTGCGAAGTCAGTATCATCATTTTCTTAGGCAACGATGATGTGGGTAAGTCTAGTGTCTCTAAGATCAATATCATGACTAAGGTCTCTCTTATAGTATTGCTTCCTCTTTGTTATCATTAAGAGTTCATAATCCAAGAAGCATGTATCAAAGTGTTTATAGTTTGTCACTTAATCCCTTTAACAATTGGTATAGGCACTGAGAAGTAAATAGGAAACCCACAAATATTAGTAGAATACCACCGCAAGTTATAGTGCTTCTTCTGCAAGTACATCCAAGTGTTTTCCTTGGTCAAATTGAAGATGGGGAATGGGATAAATTTGGTTTTTGTAGAGACTCATAGGCAAGGGAATGACCTTCTTCACTTTCTCTATTGTTAAGTTTGTTATCTATCCTTCTTTATGGTGCTCCTAGTAGTAACCATTATGGTCAGGAACACAAAGAGACTATCAACATGTTAGTAAGAGTCACAGAATCTTTTTTCAGAAACTTTCTTGCCCCCTAAAGGCATCCTTGCACTTGGGAGGTGAGAGAGGTTGTTCGGCTAGTTACCAATTTTTTGCATGTTATATAACAACACTAGATAAAAGGGTCTATAGAGTGGTTTCTTAATAAAATTTCCTAGATATGTTTTTTATAATTTTGCTAAGAAGAACATGCCCAAACTAATTCCCATCATCCCGGGTTAGTTGTGGTGAAATCTCTTATATGAATTGTGATTTCCGAGAAGATGAATACCAAGAGTAGATTGTGAGTGTTTGAAAGGGTAATGGAGGCATATTTTTCATGAAAAAAAAGTTGGTGAAGTGGGAGCTGTTTTTTATTTAATTTTTTGCCTAGTATGAAGGCCCTTTCTACGAAATGTAGATACTTAGTAGTAGAAGGTGAACAATGGACGTGCTCGAGCCCATTGGAAGCCAATGGAGTAAGCGATTTTTTTTTTGGAAATCTATTAATTACAGGTTTAATTTGGAAAAATTCTAGGAAGGTGTTATGATACACTATTTGGCTAAAAAATATTAGTATCATTATTGAAATGATTTAATTAATTTTGAAAAGTTTGAATGACAAACACCAACTTGTTTGGATCACCTCAAAATGGGAACTTCTAAATCATGAAGACATCAACTTTACTATCAAGTCACTATTTAAAATTAAACACTTTTCTAAGAAATATCTATGTCTGTTGATAAGAACTTTTCTATTCCACCAATAACATTGATATTAAGATACAGCACTATCTTTAATCATTTTCAAATGTTGAAGTGACCTAAGTAGGAATACAAAAATTATTAAGGTAACCAAAAAATATTGCACAAGACCACATAACACCTACTTAGAGCTTTCTTTTTCCTTTTGTTTGGTGTCATCGTTTTCTAAGCAATTTTACTAAAGGGATATATTTAAGAGTTTTAATGAGTAACTGCCTATATGTAAACTGATGCAACTTACTTGTTTGATCATGTTGCCTTTCATATTTTTCTTTTGAAAGGTCCTTGAACCTCAATAGTTATATTCACCTAATTAATTCATGAGTAATATATGAGACCAATAAGAAAAAGAAAACTTGTTGGAGCTATAACAAAAAAAAAAGTACATCTGATTCCTAATAACATATTAGGAGGATGAGGAAAGTGGGAAGGAAAGACATGTATCTGAACATGACCATTAACCCATTCGATAAACACTTTTAAGTTGTGCCATGAAAAAAAATATTGATATTTAGACATATTTCCAAACTTAGAAGTGTGTTCTATAGTTGGTTCCACACGCATATCACCGCACACGTAACAATGCATGGATTAGAGCTAGGGCTAAAGAATAAATAACAACTTGATTACTTTAGAAACCATAGTTGTAAAAGCTAGGCAACTTGTCACTTCTAAAGATAGAATAAGATAAAGCAAATTGTTGAGAAGCTCTTCCAACGTTAACGTAATTCTAAAAAAAGGGATTACGAAGAAATATTAGTGGATTTTCTTGGGAGAAGTAAGCTGGGAAAGACAATCTTTTGTAATTGTGGGAAAATATTTTGTACCAGCTATTATGCCCCCTTTTCACAAGAATTAAACTTAATTAGAGTCACAATCAAATGCGTGCTATCATAAACTATTGTCCTTGGCTAGCTACATGCTTTAATTACTCAAATCTCTTAGATGCCTTTGGAGAACCCTTAGAATCCTTGGGATTTGGACCTGAAACATAAATGTTTATGGTATGTCAAAGTGAAATTAGTGACTGCAATGTAGACAGAAAGACAACTTTATATTTTCTTGGGTCTATCATACAAAAAAAGAGAGAAATCAAATACCAAACAATATAGAGGTGGCGCTGTAAAATAATTAATAAAGGAGTCCCTCATTGTTTTGTACAAGAAGAGGATCTTAGATTAGTTGATGGAAAATTTCATGCGCCAATCATTAGGCCGGCGCCTGTGATATTATAGGGGATTGACTGTTGACCAATAAGTAAGTACGAGCATAGATTCTTGAGAAGAATTGATAGCCAAGGAGAACGTATTGTAACTAGAAAAGAATAAAAAAGGAAGTGGTCTGGAAAAGGTACGATTATGCCCTGTGGATGAATAAAATGTTGTAAATAAGGTTTGAATGGGCTACGTTTGTAGAAGAAATGGCATCAAGATGTCACGAGGGCGTTGGCATAGATCGTTATCATGGAGTTAAGAGAAGGATAAGCCTATAAGAATCTAGATATTAATTTGTCCAGACCTCTATTAGTTTTTGTTACTCTTGCTTCCCCATTTTAGGACTCCTTTTAACTTGTTTGATTCCTTGGACTACACATCCGTGCGTTGCCTTCCTTTTTATATGCTTGTCATAACTTGCACTTCTATATTTAGTATTTTCTTTAAAAATTCCAAATTCACTTTTAGTGTCTTTTGAAATTTATTTTTGAAACATATTTTTAAAGTTTCCTCGAAAATATGTGTATATTATATATTCCCTCCATCTTAGATTAAAAAAGCCGAAGGTGCACAAAAGCGTGAATGTTGTCCATCCCACCATCTTAATAAATAGAAAAATTACACT
>JACYFF010019584.1:86775768-86792355 GCA_017589665.1 Selenicereus undatus
GTGAATGTTGTCCATCCCACCATCTTAATAAATAGAAAAATTACACTCTTAAGAAAGACAAAAGAGTGAATGTTGTCCATCCCACCATCTTAATAAATAGAAAAATTACACTCTTAAGAAAGACTAATTGCTGCAGCTATAACAATTACTCGTTGAGTAGTTTCCTATAATTTCATTGAATAGGTAATGCTAAAATGGTTACATTAATTCTGATCCATCATTAAAGAGCGGTAAAACTAGAAATTATTTTAGACTCTATAATTATAATTCCCAAGAAGGTCAGTTTTTGGGGGGAAAAAGTTTCTATTTAGCAAGGCAAAAGAGCGACGGAGGGAATACCTAATTGGTGATCTTTGGAAATTTCCTTATCCCCTTGACAGAGGTGAGGACAAGTATACTTAGACCTCCCTAGACATTACTTTGATGTGTCCATACTAGGTGTTGCTTCTAGGTTGCTGTAGGATATTATATAGTTTATGCTATGATCTGATATGCTATGCTTCAACCTACATTTTGCTATAGAGAGAGTGATGAGATGTAATGGTGAGCTGTTGAGGTTGTTATATATATTTTCTCTTTGCCTTATGTTAGTATAAAAAGGGTAATGTAAGGGCTGATCATCAGCTTGATGGAATAAGGAGAATGCTCATCATATTCTTTTTCATCTCTCTACTCCATTTTGCTCTCACAGTCCATCAAGTCATCATGGTATCAAAGCAGATGTTATTGATCCCAGATCAAGTATTAAAGGCTTGAATTCCTTTAGTTCATTCTTTAGTTGATTGATTAGTTTCATCAATTAATCTATCTACTTCAATCGCAAATCATTTCATTTCTTTTTTATCGATTAATTGTTTTGATTCAACAATTCATCAAGCTTATATCAACTCACATATTCAAGCTTGATCAAATTCAGGATTATTTGATAAAATGAGTGAAAATCATCAGATCTACAACAATGATTTACAGAATCCTCTCTTCGTTCACCCCTCTGATGGACCTAACACTATTGCATTGGGAAATGAGTTGTTTGGATCATCAAATTATAGATTGTGGAGAAGATCTATGAAGATCAATCTCTCAATGAAGCGCAAGCTTGTTTTTGTGCAAGATGCGATTACCAGATGAACTGGTGATCCTTTAAAGGCAGATCAATGGGATGCTTGCAACAATTTGGTAATAACTTGGCTTATGAACAATGTCACTGACACCATTGCTAGATCTATTCTGTTTGTTAAGACTGCAGCTGAAATCTGGTCACAATTAGAAAAATGATTTGTTATTGCAAATGGTTCCAGAAAGTATCACTTGAATAAGGAAACTTATTCCTTCAAACAAGACGGACAAAGTGTCAGTGATTATTACACCAAGATGAAGTTAGTATGGGAAGAAGTTGAATCTGTGAGTGACTTACCTTGTATTACAACCACAACTGAGGATGTGGCTCAGTTTCTTAATGTTTTGGCTAAGCAACAGGCTAAACATAGGCTATTTCAGTTTTTAAATGGCCTAGATGACATCTATCAGGCTCAAAGGAGTCAGATCTTATTATTAAATCTTTTATCTGCAGTGGAGGTTATGTATGGAATGTTGCAGCAAAAAGAACAACAGCACCAGGCGCTGGAAGGTTTAAAATTCCCCTCAAAATCAGCTATAGAAACTCAATCAAAGGTGTTATAAGTGTTGAAACGCACTAGACAAGTGCTGGCATATTATTAGATTTCGCTCATGGCATCCTAGATCCAAATGATAGCCTCAACAATCTCAGAGAAAAGCTTACAGGCCTCAGAATCAAAGGAATTTTAGATTGAGAGCTGAAAATTCTACTTGGAAAGGAGCAGCTCAAGTTGAGGTGCAAAACTCTAAGGTATATTCAATAAGCTCAAATAATTAACGAAGGTTAGTGTTGACTGCTCAACAAGTATAGAAAGACCTCAAGCTATTACTTCAATCCAGAGCCAGCTCAAGTTGCAACACAGGAGCTAAATTCAATTAAGAAACAGATGAGGAACTTGATATGAATTTTGCTGGTAATGTTACTGCCCTGAATGCTATATGTTATAAACAGTGTTGGATACTAGATACAGGAACAATTGATCATATCACTGTGGATACGTCAATGTTCAAGAATTTCAAGAGTGTTAGTCCTGATTGCTATGTGAGTTTACCAAATGCTCATACTACTAAAATGGTTGGCATGGCTCATATAGTCTTGGCTAATGGTATAGTATTAAGAAATGTCCTTTGTATGCCAAAGTTCAAATATAACTTGTTGTCAGTATTTAGAATGGCCAAGGATAGTCACATAGAGTAATTTTACATCATGAGTTCTGTTTCATATAGGACTATGTAACACATCCGATAAGAGGGATTGGTACAGGGAGTAAAGGACTCTATTACTTACTAAATCTCACACAATCAGAAATAAAGACTCATGTGGCTGAGCTGGACCAGAAAAAGATCAATCACAAGGTTACCACTCCTATTGAGTGTAGATAGTTATGGACAAATGCAAGGTGCATCACTTAGTGTCAATAACAACAGCCTACATAAGAATGAGGCAAATTTGTGGCATCATAGGCTTGGTCACACACCTCTCTCTAGGCTAAGATATATATTTGGAATTCGGGGTGTGCAAAAAAATCCAAAACCGAAAACCGGACCGAAAAACTGAAAAAACCAAACTGAAAAACTGAAAAAACAAAACCGAAAAACCAGTTAATCGAACAAAATTTTCAAAAAAGTAAGTTCGGTTAACCGAATCGAATTTTTTTTTTGTTTTCGGTTCGGTTACGGTTTGAATTATTTGAAAATTCAGTTAACCAGCGGTTAACCTAATCGAAAATAATTTTATTTTTAAAAAAAATTATACATAAAACATAAAAAATTTCGATAAGAAAGTGCACTTTTTTTATTATGTATAAATGGTAACCAAAGTTTAATTTTTATAAAAAGAATCTAAACATAAAAGAATGACAAATTTAGGTAAGAAAGTATAATTTTTTTATTATTTGTAAACAGTTAACCGATAACTGAACCGAAAAATCGACCAACCGAACCGAAAAACCGGTTAACCGAATTTTTTGGTTTGGTTACGGTTCGGGTTTTGGACGAACCTAAATTTTCTGTTAATCAAAAAACGGTTAACCAAAATTTTCGGTTCGGTTACGGTTCAGAATTTTTTTGAACCGAAAAATCGGTTTACCGATTTTCGGTTAATCGAAACTTCTGTTAACTAGTTTTGCACACCCCTACTTGGAGTACATATAAAGTAGAATATAGTGGATACCTCTATTTGTATTACATGTCCAATGGCTAAGCACACTCATTTTCCTTTTTCTTTAAATATGTGGCATCCTTGTTTATTTCTTGGACATCCTTCTACATAGAAGGGGTACAAGCTATTAAATTCGTTGACCATAAAGGTGTTTGTATCAAGGGATGTTCTTTTTCATTAGCATGTATTTCCCTATAGGACATCTAGCCAGGCTCAGTATAACTATCCTATTCTATCCAATGTGCCACTACTTTGGACAGACACACATCATTTCTCATATGAGATCTATTCAACTGAATAAAATTCAGCTGCTGAAGTTGGGGAGACAGTTGAAAAATTCACTTCTTCAGATGTGCCTGATGTTACATCTATAGTTGGGCAACCTGATCAACTATCATCACAGACTAACTTACACACAATACCTATAGGTTCTGTGCCTATTGCTCCTATAAGAACTTCTTCAAGACTTACAAGGAAACCTAAGTGGATGAAGGATTATGTTACTATGAACACCACTACTTATGCAAACATCAAGTATCCACTTTCAGATTCTCTATGTTATGATCGCATTTCCCTTGAGTATAAAGCATATTTAGTTGCTACATCTAATCATGAGGATCCTATTTTGTTCTCAACTATCATAAACAAGGACAGGTGGTGACAAGCTATGAATAAAGAATTAAGGGCCTTGGAGGAAAATAACACTTGGGAAGTTACAGTGCTGCCACCTAGAAAAGAATCTATATGGTGCAAGTGGATCTATAGAGCCAAATATAAACCTGATGGTTCTCTTAATAAATATAAGGCAAGATAAGTTGCTTAGGGATTTAGCCAGCAGTATTGGATATACTATGAGGAAATTTTTGCACTTGTAGCTAAAATGACTATAGTGAGAGCACTTCTGACAGTAGCAACAATGAAACATTGGTTAATTACTCAAATGGATGTATCCAATACTTTCTTAAATGGTGACCTTGAGGAAGAAGTGTATATGACTTTGCCTCCAAGTTATTATGGTTGTACTATTAACACATCTAGTATTCATGAAGGGATAGTGCACAAGCCTAAACATGGGCAGAAAGTAAGCAAATTAACCAGGTCTCTCTATAGACTTTAACAAGCTCCAAGACAGTGGTTTACAAAACTATCTTCAACTCTATTATCTTATGGATTTCAGCAGTCCCAGGCTGATTATACCTTGTTCACTAGGCAACAAACAAATGGGAAGTTCTTAGCTATTCTTATCTATGTAGATGATATGATTATTGCTAGGGATTATGCTGCTGAATTGAGTAATCTTAAGAAATACATTCACACTCAATTCCACATGAAAGATTTGAGGGAGCAAAAGTATTTTCTAGGCTTGGAGATTACCATTTCAGTGAAGGGCATTTATATATGCCAAAGAAAATATACTTTGGATTTGTCAAAAGAAATAAATATGCTTAATGCCAAGCCATTACAGTTTCCCATGGGATCACATCTCAAATTGAGTAATTTTACATGAGAAAAACTTAAAGACCCTAAAATATATAGAAAGTTGATAGGCAAGTTGATCTATCTTATCATTATAAGACCTGACATTGCATTTGCTATCCAGGTTCTGAGCCAGTTTATGCAAGAGCCTTCTATAGAGCATCTAGCAGCAGCTAAACATGTGCTCAGGTACCTTAATGGTATAGCAAGACAAGTTATTTTGCTATCAAGCTATGTTGACCTTAGTTAATAGGGCTCTGTGACTCCGACTGGGGTGAGTGCTATGATTCAAGGAAATTAACCACCAAATTTTGCATTCTGTTAGGTGCTTCTCAAATATCTTGGAGGGTCAAAAAGCAAACCGTTGTAGCTCGCTCCTCTGTAGAGGCTGAATACAAAGATATGGCTACCACATGTTGTGAGATCATTTGGTTATTACAACTCTTTAAGGATGATGATCTGTCAGCTCTAACTCCAGTCACTGTTTATTGTGACAATCAGGCAGCTCTTTACATCTCAACCAATCCTATGTTCCATGAGAGAACTAAGCATGTTGAAGTAGGCTATCATTATATTCGAGATTAGTTGATAACCAAGGAAATTAAACCAACTTATATGCACAACAAAGAGCAACTGCTGATGTCTTCACTAAGCCTTTATCAATCACTCAGCATCAATATCTTATCTCCAAGTTAATTAGGTGTTTACAATATCTTCCAACACTCAACTGAGGGGGAGCGTAGGATATTACATAGTTTATGCTATGATCTGATATGCTATTCTTCTACGTACATTATGTTATAGAGATAATGATAAGCTGTAATGGTGAGATGGTGAAGTTGTTATAGATATTTTCTCTCTAAGTACAAAAAGGCTAATGGAAGGGTTGGTCATTAGCTTAATGAAATAAGGAGAATGATCATCATATTTTCTTTCATCTCTCTATTCCATTTTGCTCTTACAGTTCATCAAGTCATCAGTTGGCTTCAGTTAATTGTACTGGAAACCACTTCTGATCACTTGAGCTCCTCTCAGCTATGCTTATCGTTGTGTCATTTCTTCACAGCAGCATCCTAAATACATAACAAGAAGATTGTAGTCATAGATGTTGTAGCACTTTCTTCTTCATAAAAGGAATTCATAGTTACTATTTGAAAACCATCTATTCAATAATAAATATGTTCTTTATGAAAGAGCATTGTTTGATTTGCTACTTCTAGGCAATAGTGAAAGAACTTCTTAATTCATGCTGAACAATGTCCTTATTATCATCTACTTCTTGAGTGTTCACTTCTCTATTTTATTTTGGTTTTTTGTGTCTTGCTCAATCTTGAATTTCCTAAATTTTTTTAGCGTAGTTTGGTTAATTGTTGGAAGCTTATATCTTTGTTTTGAATGCATTTGGAAAACAAATGCTTTACAATCTAGATTATTTGTTTTCAACAAAAGCCTTAGTTACCTGCTATTAGATATCACTACTATCCACATGCTATTTAAAGGGAATTGAGTATGTGAAGTAGGCATAGTCAAATAAGTTAGTAAACTACTTCATTGGACTATGGGGAAACTATAAAAAGCAACACAGTGATCAGTAGTGAAATATGTGCATGAGTGCATTATTCCATGCTATATAAAAAGGGGGAAAACACTAATAAAAATGAAGAGAAAAAATTCCTTTCTAGAACTGGTACTTGGTCAATGTCTAGAGTAGATCTTGATGCAAAATTACTAAACTTAAAACAAAAATCTTAGGTGAGACCACGGTGAGAATTCATCTATGATCATTTTTAAAGGTTTTTTGGGTTCAACTACATTGCGTTGATTAGTCATTGAGGAGCTATAGGTTTGAAATGGTTTTGAGCAATTCAATCTTAATTCAAATCTATACGACATGAGCTCATCTAGGTGGGTTATCGAGACATGCACATTGGAAAATGAGGTTGGATGTAACAACTCTATCTATGAATTCTAGAGAGGTTGGTTCGATTAGACTCTATAGTAGAAGGCATGGACTAGCTACTAACTACATAAAAGAAAGTAGAGGACAGTCTATAGAGACATTTTGCTTTCAAGATGAATTGGAGTTCCTCCAAAAAGTGGACATGATTTTGAACAACCACAACTATCTAATCAATACACTAGTAGGGATTCTTCTTCACTAATTGCTTTTCTCAATCCGCTTTGGCTTAGTAACCATGGATATACTCTAACTAATGTTTTGTTTTTAGTCATCATAGAAAGCACTCTCCTTGCTTGTAGGCCATTCCTATTATTAATAATATGGTATTGAAGATTAGTTGTTCCACTTCCTTCTGGTGAACCTTGTAATAGAACATATTTTCTTTCTTGAAAAATCTATTGATTTAAAGGAATGAAGGCTCTTAGAAATCAATAATCTAGAAAAATCTTGAGTTAAGTAATTATCTTAACTATCTAGACAAATCTATGATAACTTCTCTTGAAAAATCTTAACAATGATCTTAGCTTTGGAAATGACAATGTTCAAAGTTAATTGTAGTTAAAATATCTATCTAAAAAGATCATGATATTAATGTCTTGTGAAATTATCTACAAAGACTAATATTGATTAACTTGGTTAATTACCTAACTCGCTTAAGTATAAATATGGCTTTTTTTTGTGTCAGGTGAGCAATTGAAGTACTGTATTACTAATAAAAGAAAGCAATCAAGCTTCCACTACCATTTCCCCCTCCCTAATCCACTATTTTACATTCTGTACTCTTGTACATAAATATTGTAACATTCTAGCAACACCTTCATTTACAACTAAAGAATTTCAATGGTAAATACGAAATATCTAGACCTGGCAAAATTGACCCGATTTGAAAGGTTCGTACCAAACAATCCGAAACCAGACCCAAACTGACATCCAAAAGAGTTAAACCGATCTCGACCTGAAACCCGAAATTGAATCGATCCAAAACCGTATTGAGCCCAAAACCTAAAATGACCCAAAATGAATCCAAATGACCCGAAATCTTATTGACCTAATGTAGACCTGAACCCGAAATGAATGAAACCTAACCAATTCATAACCGATCCAACTCGAACACAAATGACCTAAACGCAAACCAACTCGAATCTAAACCAATGCAAATTCGCATTTGACCTGACCCTACCCAATTCAAGCTTAAAGTTAGGAGGGAACATGCTAGCTACACAAAACTTCACTTCCTATTTAGGATGCAAAGGGCGATTAGATCACAAACCCTTACTTTGAACAAATAAAATATTGCATTTGCAATTTTGGAAGGAAATTACTTAATAAGAATTTGACTCATTTGAACAACAAAAAAGGAAACATAGAACCAAGTAATATAAGTTATTCTATGATTTATGTTGATTAGGCACAACTCTTCGATTCCGTTTTTTTTTTTAATCTTTGATTTGATGGTCGTTGGGGAGAGGGGATTTATAACATTAGTTATTCATCTGCTTGATTACTTCCTTATGTGATGCATTGGGAGTAACCCAACTGAAACTAAATCTTGGACAAATTAGAAGGTTATACCTATCCCAAAATTCAAATTGATATAGGTTTTCTTTGGGTGCATGCAAGATTAGAAATTGATTCAATTAAAATATAATCTTGGATAAACTAGAAGGAGATTAAAAACTGAGCCAATTGAAATTCATGGCCATATAACTTCATCCTAATTTGGCCAAAATTTTATGGTTTATGTGGTCGTGTAAGATATCAAACTTATCACATATAAATTGGCCCAATTGAAATATAAGTCACCTGAAAGTAGCCCGATCTGATTTCTACTCGATCCAAAATTGACCCGAACCCATAATCAAAACCTACCAAAATTGACATTGATCTAACCCACACCCAAATAAATTGGAACGAGCTTGACCCGAAGTTGACCTCGATCCGAACTTCAACCAAATCGTACCCGAACCCGAACTGAATTCCATCAACTTGAACTTAACCTAAACCGAACTGAACCCGAACCTAACCCGAACTCGAACTCGAACCTTAATTTATCAATGCGAACATAACCTGACTTGAACTCGAACCAAATGACCCCTTTGCCAGGTCTAGAAATATCCGAGAGCCTCCTATTCCAAAATATGATAGTACTATTGTAGTTAGACCTGACAAAACTGACCTGAGACCTGAAACTTAAACCGAACGACCCAGACCCATACCTGACCCGACATCCGAAATATGCTCACTTGAAAGTGGACCCAAAACCTGAATTGACCCGAACCGAACTATACCCGACACGAAATTTTCTATAAGTTGTTTGTTTTAGCTTGACGAGCATATTTGACGAAAAATTGGTTGACCCAAAGTCAACCCCACCCGAACCATACCTGAACCAAACCGAAGCGACCCGAAATGCCACTTAACCCAAACATGATCCGACCCAAACTTGACCAGACCGTATCCGAACCGAATGACCCATTTGCCAAGTCTAATTGTAGTGCTATTTTGCCATTCTAAATGAATTCATATTCATCCAAGATACCAATATTCATTTTGGGCCACCCTTCAACCATTCAAGCAGTCGATGAGCTTCACAAGCCCAAATCAACATAGGCAATCACTAGCCATCTATTGGCATACCAATTAGCAATCCATTACAATTGGGTCGATTTCCAATCTGAGCATTTGCTAAAGTATCATCTTGGCAAGGTGAGAAAAATTAGCCGAGATAAGATCTTAGCAACCTAACTTTTCTTTACCAAATTCCATAAGTCGGATCACGAGAAAAGGAAACGACGAAAAATAGTAAGGATGATATTTATTATCAATGTCATAATATATTTTGTGATGATAAGTTGACTTCTCAAAATTATAAGCTTTAGAAAGTTAAAAAGTTAAAACACATTTTAATCATAAAAGTGTGGTTTATTTTGAGTAACTGATGACATAACACTTTTTTTTTTCAAAAGATACAAAAGTACAAAAAAAATGATGTAATAGTTTGGGAGCATATCTGACATTTAAGATCACAGTGTGAGATTTGGGAAGAATTACACACGGTAACTTCCAGTTGCAAATATAAAAAATTAATATGCTATATTACCCTTGGTAAAAAAGCAAAAGATTATGCAGAGTGTATGATAGTTACAAAAGCACCTCAAAAGGGAAGAATGACAAACCAAGGTGGAGAAAATGGACAGAGTTATACAAAAGAAAGAGCAAACAATGAATCATGTTATAAGAATAATCTAAGAAACGAATGCCTCCCACATATCATTTTAGAGTGAAGAAAGTAAGCCAATTAACATGGGTATGAAAAATAGAAAATCAGAAAATATTCAAGTTTCCAAATCGACAGAAGATATTTTTTTCCATATAAGAGCAAGAAGCCAAATTGATCCCCGACGAGTTGCCCAAAAGAGAGTAATTTTGCCACCACCTCATGAAGATGCTCAAGATTGTGCCATAGGCTTACAAGAAATGCTCCCATTGATCTAAGAACTTGGGAAGAACGTCTTCGCGCTTTTGCAATCAATTGAAGAAGATATCCTAGCAAATAAGGAGCAATTAGTGACTCGATTGAAGAAGAAGATAAGTATAAATTCAATAAAGTGAAGAAGATGAAATACTAATTCAAGAATATTTCATCCAAGATGAATAGCTTAATGTTGAATTTTTTTTTTGATATAGCTGAGAGTATCCATGTTAGCAAGAAAAGCTCCATTTATAAATATGAGATATGAGAGTTAATGGAAGAGGTTGAGATAATAGGGATACTGAAAAATACTATATGGAAGAAGAATGGATAAATATGGAACAATCTTTGCCTTTTGGACCCAATGGATTTAAATCAAACAAAGTATGTCGAGGGCCATACTAGGAGGAGATACAAAAAAGTTTCGAAGACACCCAAGATACATGGATTTTTCAATATCAGAACCATTCGAAAGATATGCAGCATGCTATTACATCAGTTACCTGCAATTTAAGGCCTTGCAGAGAAACTTAAGGTCTTCAAGAGCAATTCATATTTGGACTTCAGGATTATTCTAGATTAGGAGAGTGTTAGGAATTAATAACCTATAAATTCTTGAGCTAATAATTATTCTATTTATTTTGTTAAATTTCATTTCTAGAGAAATTTTATACTGGATAATTATCCTAATATCTAGGTGGAATATTTCACTACTACATAATTAGCCTAATGTAACACTTCCAACAATTGTTCCATATTGGTCAACTAAGTATATAGTGCAATAATAAGTGATAAGTGTTGCATTTAGATGTCTAAGGCAACATTTTTTTTTTTAACAAATGTTGTAGTATTTTGAGTAAAAATGCAGCAACTTTTGAAAAATGTTGTAATCTGAAATAAAACTGCAACGCTTGTTAAAAAGTGTTGTAGTCTAGAGTAGAAATGCAACACTATTTTGTAAGTGTTGCATTTATAAGTATATTGTCACAAGTGTTACATTTACTACATTATTAAAGCAACTTCAAAGACTACTATAGTTGAATAAATAGGATGTTCTCAAAAAAATTAACAATGAACATTATCATTAAGAAATTATTTTTAAGAGATTTTTGAGAACACATGCCCTTAGGTGCTCACAAGTGTTTTTAATTCAATTGAAATGTTTAACAACTATGTTTTTCTCAAATTATTATGAATAAATTATACAACAAAGATAACTACAAAGAAATTAAAAAACAACAATCAAACAATTGTGTATCATTGAATGACCTAACATTGATCAGCACAGTTATCAATATTTATTATTATAAATGAAAGACAAACACTTAAAATAAGGTAACCAAAATTATTCATTGTTAAATCTTTAAGTTATTTTTTTTTTCAATTAGTGCAACCAAACAAGGGGGGTTTTTTTTTGTATACAAAAATTATATTCACCATCTTGTATTTATTTGACATTGACAAACTATAAAAGTACATAGCACATCCGTCCCATTTTTATGTTCCTAAATGGAAAAAATCACATGTTGTAAATTATATGTCAGCCAATAGATAATTACAATGCTATAGAAAGAAACCTTGTAAATTCTTTGGTTAATAGTGTATTTAATGAGTATTTTGGAATATAAATTGGGGACAAAAAGAGTTTTGATTAGAACGATAAAAATGGGACAAAGGGTGAACACATATTGAAAGAAGGATTGGTGAGGTGAAAAATATAGGTTTTGATGTATCTAAAGAAAACGAAGAGAGAGAGAGAGAGAGAGAGAGAGAGAGAGAGAGAGAGAGAGAGAGAGAGATAAGAGAACATTAATTTTTATCATAAAAGACAACTTTTTAGTATATTTAGTCTTGATATTAAAAAATATGGCATTCTAAAGGATAGCTAATTAACATTTAAATAAATTAATAATGATACATATATCAATAAAGTACAGCTTACAGGATAATGAATATAAAAACTTTATAGTTAACTGTGCTAAGATTGAGGAAGAAACGGGATGGGTGACCTCATAGGAAGTTAAGTACTAAGTATGCTACAAAAGTTTGAAATAATCAATGATTCACATTGACAATTCATAGAGGAGCTGTGTATAGACTATGAGAGTTTCTAGAATTATTATTATTTTTGATGAGAATAAATTTTTTCATTTCCCTAGATGTAGAACCCAAAAACATAAAATAAAAAGTGTTGCATTTAAGTGGTAGAAGTACTACAATTTGATTGACAAATTATTGTACTTGGGCAATGAAAGTGTTGCATGTACCTTTGCAAAAAGGTGTTGCATTTGCGAGACAAATGCAACAGTTAAAATAAGTGTTTCATATTTTTAAGAAAATGTTGCATTAAAATAATGCAACGGTACCTAAGGTGGCATTTCAAAAAGTTTTACATTAGAGCTAATGTAACATTTTATAGTGCTAATATAATACTTATAGCGTGTTGCTATAGGTTTATTTTGTAGTAGTTGTTAGGTTTTAAGAAAAAGATCAAAGATATTATTAAGAGGGTTATAGAAAGATAGTTTGCAATTACTAGAGATAATTAATGGTGGATAATTCTAGGCCTAATATTCCACCCGTAGCATGTATAAATATACGTTATAGTCACATATTGTAAATGAAGCTAATGACAACCAAGTTAATCAAATTAAAATCGAAATTACTCTCCCCTAACAGTTGAGACAACGTTCATGGGTGACCATTGATTCTAATATGCTCTCACTCAAAAGTTGAAGATTTATAGGTGCCCTTTGTGGTTGACTTCTTTCATCTGCATAGACCCGATGAATCTTGTTCTATTGTTGACATTTAGAAAGGTGAAAATGTCAATTTTGAAAATTTATGCCAGTGGTTGGCCTCCAAATTTAGAAATATTACTGTTGTGTGTATTGATGTGTACTTCTCGGCTGTGAAAATAAGCCTATTCACATATTATCAAGAATCAAGAAGAACAATATTATGCGCAAAACTAGTGTCTAGAGAACACTGCTAGCACTCAGAAGGCAAAGGGAGTTATAGGGACTAGAGTTTGGAGCCAACTATTAGGAAATGCCTTGCACCTCTTCCTATGAGATAATGGTGTCTTATGTTTGGGTTTCTTTCTTGGAATATGAGGAGTTTAAATAATTAACACAAAGGAGTTCTATTTTTTTTTAGAAGCTAGCAATGCAATATTGTTTGCCTTCAAGATACGAAACTTGAGGATGTTTAACTTTTGAATATTCATAGCATTTGGGGGCAATCACTCTAATGTTGTTATTCTTCTTAAGGTGACAAAATCAACTGAAGGCATGTTAGTGGCGTTGGATAAATCATTTTCTACTTGGCCTTTTTTGCTTGCAAAGATTTTTTAATCTTGCGCATTCTTCAAAGATTGTAGCTTTATTAGGGCCTTCCACTTGTGTTTATATGGTCCACAAGCGAGAACTGATAAATTAAGAGTATGGGACAAGCTATGTGCCGTTAAAGATGGATGGTCTAGTCCTTAGGGCATATAATGATTTCAAAGAATTTTGCTTTGCCAAAAAAACGTAGGAGATATGTTGCATTGTTTAGTGATCTTATTCTACCTTGTAGGATCTCCCTTAATGAATGGTGATAGTAGATCTCACTTAGTCTATGATTGAAGATGAATCTGTGTACTAAAGATTGGTTTGTTTAGATGATTATTCTTTCGACATGTTTAAGAATAAACTCCTCCACACCTATTTCCGATAAATTTTCTTTTTGTCTTAAGATAACAAAGTTAGAGAGGCAAAAGACCCCTTTTAGGGTTGATAATATGTGGTTCAAACTTGAGGGTTCTTTGATATTATGAGCAAATGGTCAGGGAAGTCACATATTGTGTGTTTACAAATTCATTGTTGCTAAAAAACTTAACTATGTCAATATGAAGCTTAAGAAGTAAAATAAAGAATTTTTTAGGAGACATCAAGGCTAAAAAATATAACCTTATTGATGTTACCAATTCTAAAAAAGCGAAAGAAGATTTATCCAATCTTAGTTGTGATGAGATTTGACAAAAGACGGTTGCTAAAGATGACTGTTCCAAGATTAATTTGATGGAGGAAATCTCTTGGAGACAAAAATCTAGAGCTTTATAACTTAAGGCATGTGATCTTAATATAGGATCTTCTATATAGTGACTAATCTTCAAACGAAGTTCAATTATGTGTCTTTTGTGGTTGAGAATAGGGTTCATTTTGAATCTCCACAAGATATGAAGTTGGCAATCCATGACTTTTAAAAATCTTTGTTTACTAAGGCCCGAAATGTTAGACACATAAAGTTGATGGATCTCTCTTTCCCTCTTTATGGGACTCAGATAGAGAAAGTATTGAGATGATGATGATGACAATGAAGTTGGTAAAGCTCTTCTGAAGTGCTGTAAGGATAAGGCTCCTTAACCAAATGGTATAAGGATGACATTTTTCAATCCAATTGGAAGGCAGTCATAAGTGATGTGATGAGCATGTTTGCTGAGTTTATCTCTTCAGTGAAATTTGTGGCTAGTGTCAATGCACTTTTATTGATGATGTTCTAAAGAAAATAAATCTGTAGAAAGTGATATATTTATGACCTATATGCTTGAGTGATTGCATTTACAAGTTGCTTTTTATAATTTTAGCCCATAAATGGAGCAGTGTCATCAAGTATCTTATTTTAGAAAATGAAAATGCCTTTGTTGGGAGCATCAGATTCTTGATGTTCTACATATAGTAAATCAACTCATTGATTCCAAGATTAAGTTAGGAAATTAAGAATTGTCTATAAGTTGAATATCAAGAAGGCTTATGATTACGTGAATTGGGATTTCTTGATTTGTGCGATGTTTTAGAGATGAGCGGATCAGTTGGATCTGTCATCGCATCTCCTCTACTTTTTTTATGGTATTTGTCGATAGTTCTCCAACTAAGTTCTTTTTTCTTCTAAAAGGTTTACCGACCCCTTATTACCCTTTTCAATGTTGGTTATGAAGATTTTCATAATGATGATTACTTCAACTTCTAGTGACGTGCTCACTTTTTGGTTTTCTATTAGTTAATTGAAATTAATAGCCATGAATATCTCATGTCTTCTTTTTGCAAATGACACTGTAGCTTTGGGTGATATGATTGTGTGTAGATGTTAGAATCTCCATTGTGTTCTTACTTGGTTTGAGGTGGCTTTGGGCTTAAGGGTTAACTTAGCAAAGAGCTATACCTTTGATGAAAATATGGCAACTTTTGTTGCTGGTGGGTGCTTTAGGTTGCACCACTGATTCCTTTATGACCACTTATCTAGGTATTTTATTGTGAGATTTAAGGAGAAATCCATTTGGGATCTAGTTATTAACAGTTTTGAGGAAAAGACTTTTGAGGTGGAAGTCTAAATTCTTATTGAAAGAACAACATATTAACTCTCATTTTTTCATGAGATGGCTTTGTTGAGTGACAATACTCATCTAAGTTTTTCAACAAGCTACATAAGGCCAAACTGGAGGTGTCTTTACTTGATATAATTGGATATGTCCTGAAATCTAAATGGGACTTCATCATTAGATCTTATCATTTGAAGCTCCCAAATTTGAATTATGAATACTTACATACTCATCAAGATGGAGGACTCCCTATAGGCTCATTTGGAAGTATTCGACCCCTTTAAAGGTTTCATTTTTTATTTTTTTTTGGTGCGAGAGGCAACACATGGGGACATGTTGACTCGTGACTACTTGTAAAGAGGAGAAAGACCTGTGAATAAATACTTTAAGTGCAAACGGAATTTTAAATCCACATATCACTTATTGCTTCATTGTGAGGTTGCTCCTTTGTTGATTTGTTAGGACTCTTTGGGAACTAGCTTTTAGCCACTTGAGCATTGCTTGGGCTGCTTCTAATTACATTAGGTACCATCTCCTACCTTAAGAGGGTTTCTTTCGTATTGAAATTTGAAGATGAGGCGGCCATAGTTTTATTTTACGTGATTTTTTTGAGTATTTGGAGAAAACAGATCGGAGAACATTTGATGATGTTAAGCCTCCTTTTCAGTATTTAAAAGACAATTTCTTCAAGACTCTTATTTGGGGATAGCAAGAGGATGTGCTTTTCCTCTTTTGATGTGGTTGGCTGTGTTGCATTTTAATTATATATAGTCTTTTGTAGGGTGACAAATGTGCATCCAATCATTTGATAGGTTATGTATTGACACATACACACACACAGATATATATATATATATATATATATATATATATATATATGTGTATATATATATATATATACATATATATATATATATATATATATATTTATACACACACACACACATATGTATGTACATACATATATATATACATATACATATACATATACATATATATATATATATATATATGTACATACACACACACACACACACACA
>JACYFF010019584.1:86792755-86831645 GCA_017589665.1 Selenicereus undatus
AAATAGAAATATATATATATATATATAAAATACCAATTATATACAATCATCATCTTATTGTCTATCATATAGGTAATCTCATTTATTAATGTGCTTGTTACAAATTAATGATAATAAAGGGATAGCAAGGCAATCCTACTTGCATCTGGAAACATCAAATCCACTGAATGTGAATAATTGATATAGATTGGAGATGAATATTAGTGGCTTAGGTATGTATAATGATTTGCATCCATTTGTGCATGCAATGGGCATGCACAACCATCTATTTTTATTGTAAATCTATTCTTGGGAAAACAAAGTTGTTGATAGAATTTACTCTCTTGTATGTGGTAACATTAATATGTTACATGCAAACACATCTGTGCACATAAGTTCTAGCACTTGGAAACAAATTAGTGGCATGTTGGTTGGGATACCTTATACACAATAAATTCTTTACTCCTTTTGAAAAATTTTACCATTTTAATAGGTAGATGGCTTTTTGTCGAGAGCTCCCATAAAAGTGTGCTTTTTTGCTTTGGAGGCTTCTAAAGGAAAGATTCCCCCAGGGAATGTGCTTAAAAAAAGAAATTTTAAAGCGCCCAGTAAGTATGCTCGTAGGTGTTTTAAGCGTCTCAAGGAAGATTAAACAGTGAGCCATCTCCTTACTAATTGTCTTTGGGTTTCATTAGTTTGACATTTTTCTCTTTCCTTGATGGTTGTAGATGGGTTCAACCATTTCATTTCAATTATGTGGCGGTGGTGTAGAGAAAAATAATTAAGAAAAACTAGGTTTGTATTGTTTCGAAAATGAATCTTATGGCCATTCGATGGTGTGCTTAGAAGGATAGGAATTGTTGGATTCTTTGACGGTAAACCTTTGCCATTTCAGGATTTCAAGCTCTAATTTTTGAGAATCCTCTATAACTGGAGTCATGCTTAATGGTGAAAGAAACATGAATGTTTTTTGAATTTTTTTGATTATATAATGTATGAAACGATAAGGCCTCTTTTTTTTTTGGGGGGGGGGGAGGGGAAGGGGCACGGGAGAATTACTCCTTTTGTCCAAGGGTGCCATCCCTTTGGTGCCCATATAATACAACTTTTCAATTTCTTATGTTTTATTAAAAAAAGTAGATAGATAAATAGATAGATGGCTCTTTGGAGAAACATGCAAGATTATTCTCACAAGGCATTATGGAGTTGCATTAGGTAACATACCACTAGTTTAGAACTTACTTGAAGTTCTCTCATATGTTTTCACTTTCTTACTTCAAGATCTAACATCTCATTGGGTTAAGCATTTGTTTAATTTCAATCTTCTAAAATGTGTTTGTATATGTTACTACTAGTGCTGGAAAAAATTCAGGTATGGGTCGAATTTGAGTCAAATAAATCATACAATGTCAAAATTCAGACAAGTGCTTGTTACTACTAGTTATGGCAAAAATTCAGGTATGGGATGACTAATAGTGTATTTAGGGATGATTGTAACAAAATGTCACTGTTAGATGAACCATTAGTCTCCCTTGAATTAAAAAGTCACTCCAAATCACATTATTAGCTACCACGAAACCTCAAGAAAGTCAACTTTGAAGGAGTTCATCTCACACTAACTCTTATATAAGACGGCCTCACCTAAGAATTTGTGTAAAAATTATTGCATCAGTAACCTTTTATACTTTTCTCTAACTACGTTTAGCTTGAATAACCACTGATGGTCTGTGTTCTTCAACCGCATGAGTAACCACAGTAGAAGAAACTAACGTGTGATCTTGAATGTTGTATTTGATGTGTTCTATATCATAACTAAGTTATGCTATCTCATTAAAGATTGTTATAAAAAGCACTAAAAATTGAAATTGTATGCTGGTAAAGTAATGTAGTTACTTGTTGAACTCTAATATGTTGTTTTTAGCGTAGTGTTCGACAACTTTCTCCTTTCAGTATGGTTGACATTGTTCAGAAGTGTTGCTATTCAATTAAAAATAGTGTTAGAAGTTAATCTAAATTGAAGATTGCGACAATTTGGAACATATAATTCACCATTCTTGCTGCAAATAAGAAATAAGGTATTTATTTTTTTAAAATTTTTTATACGTATATATTGAAGCATGGATTTGTGTCTTAGATTCCAAGAAGCGTCGAAGACGGCCAGGCACATTGGTTTGTTACAAGAAGAAAAAGAGAAGATTACTTCCATATGTTCCGATTGAGAATCCAACCCGAAGATTGGAACAAATGCGTTCTCTTGCTAGAGCTTTAACAACACTTGGAATAGAGTTCAGTAATGAATTGACGTACATGCCCAGCATGGCTCCTAGATCTGCTAACCAAGCAGAATTTGAAAATGGAGGCATGCAGGTGGGAGTTTCAACTTCAACTTATTATACTTTCATTTGCCGAGGCCCCCATTTAATTGTCTTCAGTTTGTTTTTAGGTGTTGTCTAAAGAGGACTATGAGATAGTGGAGCTATGCAGAGCTATGGCAAAAAGAGGCGAATGCCCTCCCCTTCTCGTAGTTTATGACTCATATGAAGGGTACGCCAATGTTCAATACCTTTCTCCCTTTTGGCATTCTGTTGGCTGCTTCACTTCATCTCTTTTTAATATGATGATGTAGCTATACTATTGAGGCTGATAGCTTGATCAAGGACATGACATTCATTGGAGAATACACAGGAGATGTGGATTACATCAAGAACCGAGAGCATGACGATTGTGATAGTTTGATGACCCTTCTTCTTGCAATCGATCCATCCAAAAGTCTGGTCATTTGTCCTGACAAGCGTGCAAATATTGCGCGATTTATTAGTGGAATCAACAATCACACACCGTAAGTACTTTGTTTTTTGTTCTGACATTTGTTTGCTTAAGGCTTCTCTTTAGAAGAAACCTACAAATTAAGGGGTTTATGTTTCTGGAGGCGGGGTGTTCAAACCTACAAACTGTAGTCCTTTCTAGATAGATGGAAGGCGATTTTTCTTCTCTCTATACATAGTTAGGTTCATGTCATGGGGATTCACAAGTGATTGCTAAATTCTCTCAAAAATCTCTTCCTATTTTCAACCAAATGCTGGTATTTCTACTAAATCATTATATGTACAAACTATGTTATGATCAAGATAAATACTCCACAATGTCATCTTCCTGCCTAAGACATTTTGAAAGAAATTGCTCTTTTTATTTTTTAACCATCATTGCAACTACTTTGGCTTATGTGTAGGGAAAGTAAGAAGAAACAGAATGTCAAATGTGTGAGGTACAACGTGAATGGTGAATGCCATGTTTTTTTGGTTGCAAGTCGTGACATTGCCAAGGGGGAGAGGTTGTACTATGATTACAATGGGTATGAGCATGAATACCCAACTCATCATTTTGTCTGAAAGCTCAGTAGAGCAGTTTCACCATCTAGATTAGCGCATAAAGGTTCCATTTAAAGCCCATTGCCTGAGAGCCCCATGTAGGGCTAACTTGTTCTTCAACTTGTCATTGTTGGATACCGTCGTTACCCCTACCTTTCCTATTGGTAAAAACTAGTGCATCTTTTGATCCAAATTATGATGATTGAAGTAGGGCATTTAGAGTTCTATAATTTGGACTAGAGAACTACAAAGCAGGCAAAGAAGTTTCTTTGTTTCGAATGATAATGACGTTGGTGGATGGTCTTATTGGAACTCAGTTTTCAAATGGTCATCCTGATGTTGGACCATAGGTTAATTAAATGATTAGTTTCTTATAGCTTTCTTTCTATTAATTATGCTTCATGTTTCTTAAATGTCTTTCACATTCATAAACGTATGCCAAATCCTATTTTCTGTGCGGGAATAGAGTTGGTAATTCGTATTAACATATTGAGTTCATGTTGTGAGATATGAAATAGTATTGAAATGTTTAAGTATTTACTATACATGATATAAGTAATAACACTATAATGGGAACAAATATAAGAGCTTGTCCATTGGACTCATAATGTTTCATTAATCCGGCAACATGTTGAAATGCATATTAGACACAGTTGCAAGAGTCCTAGTCATTATTGAGAGCTATTTCATTCTTAAGTTTATCTAGAGTGTCAACATGCATGTATTTTCTCAAGTACCAGGGTCATGCCCAAGAAAGATGCAGGAGTTAGACGCAACAACCTTACTCTTATAAACAGAGCATTTTTTCATTGGACAGAAAAATTTCCATAAATTGATCTTAGGTAATGTTTGGTTCCGTGTAAACAACCTTGTAATACAAATAAGTTTGTAATTGTGTTTATATTATTTTATTTGGTTGTAAGAAATTATAACAAATAACGACGACTTCGTAACTATGATTACCATAAACAATGCAGTCATAAATGCCTACAACATTGATTACATTACATTCCATTCAACCAAACATCATATTAGAGTAGTACGCACCCTCTATTAACATTGATCCTAAAGACAAAGCCTATACCTATGCTTAGCTAATGAACAATGAGTCACAAATGCTCTAACATGTACGATTTGTACCATTTCCCCAGCTTGTTTCCATTGGTTCTCTGCAGTTTCCTTAGTAGATCCTAAAATTTCCTTCCGGCCATAAATAAAACATTATAATTGCTTAAATGGCTTTCCTCGCATTCTACTTGATTTTGTCACATGAACTTCCCCCACATCCCCCACCCCCCATACCAACTTTCTACTACATGACCTCATTGATAACATATATCAATTCTGAGCTTGTTATTTGGACTTCTCATTTCACGTCAAGCACTCTTATGACACTCCACCATTCATTCTGGATTAAAAACATAAAAATATTTCAAAAACTTGCCAACTCCACCATGACACCAGTACTACAATTCCATTCTCTAATATTAGTGTGGCAAATTCCAACCTGCCCATAAAGTCTCTCCCAATTTCTTTGGAATAATTGCATAGGAAGAATAAATGATCATGTTGATGCTCCACATTGTTACATAGCGCACTAGTTATGTCATGTGGTTATGTTGTATGATCGTAGAACTCTGACTTCTATCAAATGTTGCTATCCTCTTATGCACTGCCATCGTATGTGTTTACAAGTTGGAAGCCACCCATAGAATATTTGTAGACTCCTATCTACTGCCTCTCCTCAGCACCATATAATTAAGACTGCTTACCATAATTCTTGGATATCTTAATATTTCAATGCTGATGCAACCTTATTTTATATTCATCCAAAAATCTAAACCTATATCCCAAATTCATCCTTAGGAAAAGTGGGGGAAAAGAGGATTTTAGTTTTACTAGCCTATCTAATAGTTAGATATATCTCCCAATTCTAAAAGCAAATGATGCCTCCCTTGTGGGAATGAAGTTAACAATTCATGTCAGCGTATCGTGTTCTTGCTTTAATACCTATCCATCCTGGGAAGTTCTCAAAATGTATCCAGGCTTAGACGAAATGTTTGATAGTTGTTTACGTTTTAAGAAGTTGGATCACTAGACCCAAGTTTGCACAACCTGCATGTCTTACTTATTAGCTTGCTTTATTTGTAGCTAGCTCTATGATGTTGTTGAAGGCAAAAATTCTACCACAAATCGGATGGTGCCGCGTGTCAAAAAATGACCAATCACAAATTGCCATGTGTCACGTTGACTTTGGTGGACCCACTTGATCAAAATTAAATGCGGTTAAAATTCAGCTAGTTAAAAGATGCCACGTGTCATTGATGATGCAGAAATTAGTAATTATTTCTTTTTTAAAATTAAGGGAATAATTACTAAGATATGGGTCGAGGCCCAGCGTCCAATTCAAACCCTAGCATTCGAGCCTATAAATAGGGGTCCTCCCCCCTCATTTTGGGGAGAGCTCAACATTCAGCATCCTACAGGCTCTAGAGCTCAGACTGTAGACAACATCCAGCTACCAAGAAACAAGGATCAAAGTCAGCTAGCTCAACATCTTCCGCAACCTCAAATTGAAGTCTACTTCAGAGTTCTTCATCCAGTTTATCGATTGAGATCAAGCAACCTCACCCTCGCATCAATTAATCTAGCCAACTACATTCAACACTCAACATTGGCAGAATTCAGAGCTCAGACGGCAAAGAGCATCCGACTACCAAGCGAGAAGGATCAAAACTTGTAGAGTTTCAGAAACTACAAGCAGCCACTTGCAAATCAAAATTAAGAACAGTCTTCAGAGTTCTTCAGCTGATTTGCATCAACCGAGATCAAGCATCACGCCCTCGGAGTACTCAAGTCATTAGGAGATCGAATCAGAGGATTATTTTGTTGTATTAAATTTAGAGATTGTACCTACACATTACCTCGATACAAATTTCAATTTGTTGCTGAATTTCTTGTCCAATTTATTTTAGGCTCTAAATTTGCGTTTACAAATTTGGCACACCCCGTGGGACATCTCTACCTCTCATCTGTTTCTCCAAGTGAACAAGTTCTACACTTCTTTAAAGAAGAAATGGCTCCTAAGAATGTCATTCTTCAATCTTCAAAGAAGGAGACTATTGGATTTGCATCTGAAGGATCCGCAAAGGCTAGTGTTGCATCTGGCAGTCGAAGCACCAGGGCGATGACTAGAAGCATGACCATAGCTGCTGCCTCCATCACCTTAAAGCAACAAGTCGTGACTCCAACTTCACAGTCACGAAAAACTCAAAAAATTGTCTGCAACTTGCCTTTTGATGGAGTCAATCAAACAGCTTGTTCCCTAATTTGAAGCTAAAGCCTCTTACTGCCTTCAATATTAGGAAGACTTCACCTCGTGGAATGGACGAATTCCAAAACTACATCAATCCTACCTTTTAGCCTTTCAATGCAGAGGATGACAACTATGATGATAGTGATTCTTCAGCAACATCTCCAAGGGATTTGCATTTCTCCCAATCAGAGACTGAATCTTGCAGCACAGTCGTCATGCCAGTCATGGTGATAGAGGCTATAAACTTAGAGGAACAACTGGCAAACATGAAGGCTAGGCTCGATAAGCTCTCAAAGGAGAGAGCAGAAAAGGATGCCCAAATTAAGCATCAAGGCGAGCAGATTGCTAAGCTGGTGAAGAAGCTGGAAAAGAAATCCTTTAAAGCTTGCAACAAAGTCAGCGAGTGAAGAATCACAGTGAAGATTCTTAAAGAGTCTAATCACATTGAAGAATCTGATGATGAGCGCAGGGCAAAGAAGGATCGCTCTTTAGGTTCGATGTCTGTTGAGCAAATTCAAAACTTAATAGCAAACGCAGTCAGGGCCCATCTAGAAGGAGGTTCTCATAAAACTCATTATTACAGCAAGCCTTATACGAAAAGGATTGATGCACTGCAAATGCCCTAGGGATTCCAACCTCAAAAATTTCATCAATTTGATGGCAAAGGGGACCCGAAGTAGCACATAGTACGCTAGATCGAGACTTGCAATAATGTTGGCATAGGTGACAACCTCTTAGTGAAGCTATTCATGTGATCTCTTAAAGGTCTTGCGTTTGACTGGTACACAGACCTCGCTTCTTCATCCATTGATGGTTGGGGGCAAATGGAAAATGAATTCTTAAAACGCTTCTATAGCGCACGCCACGTGGTCAGCATAAGTGAGTTGACTAACACTAGGCAAGGGGATAAAGAGCCAGTCATAGATTATATCAATCGTTGGCGTGCCCTCTCATTGAAGTGCAAGGATCACTTCCCGGAATCTTCTGCTGTTGAGATGTGTGCCCAAGGGATGGATTGGGATATACTTTATGACTTACAAGTTAACAAGTCCAAAACATTCCAAGAATTGGCAACACGTGCTCATGATATGGAGCTTACAATTGCCTACTATGGAAGACAGCTCAATGAATCAGTGGCGTCGTCAACAAATGAAAGCTCCGTGCTTAGAGACTCCGAAGAGAAAGAATGTCCTTACTATTAGTCTGATGCGCTAGAAATGCTTGACAAGCTTCGTTAGAAAGGACCTATGAAACTTCCAGAGTCATGTCGTCCTAAAAAAATTGGAAGAACTAATGATCCTAAATATTGCAAGTATCATAGGATCATTAGTCATCCTACAGAGAAGTGCAAAGCATTCAGAAGACAAGTTATGCAACTTGTAAAAGAAGGAAAACTCACATTAGAAGAAGTAGATGCCGAAGAATCTGATTGATCGTCTGTTAAGATCATGTTAGAAAGTACTTTGGAAGAGAGCGACCCAAAATTAGCGTTGAGGGGCGGACTTCCCCAGTCAACCTATATAGACTTCTAAGTCATCATAGACTCAAAGACTTCCAAGCCATCTAAAGACTATCAAGTCAACAAAATTGTGAACTTTGAAGTGAATTCAATGACTTTCAAGTCATCAACATCGTAAACTCTCAAGTCTTAAGACTTCCAAGTCCAAATTTTTAGACTCTTAAGTCGTTAAACTCGCACAGACTGTCAAATCGTCAAAGTTTCAGAATCCTAAGTTAACAAAGTAAAAGATTATCAAGTCATTCAAATTCAAGACTCCTAAGTCATCAAATTTTATCAACTCCCAAGTTGTCACATTAGAAGAATCTCAAGTCATCCAAACTCTAAGACTTCTGAGTTAGCTTCCACAAACACCTAAGCCATCAAACTCTTAGACTTCAAAGTCAGTCCTATCAAACTCTGAAGTCAAGCTTGACAGACTCCCAAGTCACAAATCTCATGGACTTCCAAGTCAATTTTTTTTAAGACTTCGAAACTGTTTCTTTAATACTCCCAAGTCAATGAAATTACTGACTCCCAAGTCACCAAGTGGACTTTCAAGTCATCAAAGTTCAAGTCTCTCAAGACATTGAAATTAAAAGACTACCAAGTCATCAAAGCTCTAGACTTCAAAATCAAGAAAGTTCTAAACTCCAAGTTATCAAACTTAAGGACTCACAAGTCATCAAGTCCAAAACACTCTACCATCAAAGTAAAACCTGTCAAGTCATTTTTTCAAAAGTGTTGAATCCTAAGCCACTAAGCACATTTTCAAATCATAAAAACAGGCTTCAAACAGTCACCAACTTGTTACAAACTTTTAGAAGGCCTTTAGGTTGGGGGCAATAGTAAGGTTGCATCCTCCTTCACATTAGCAATATAGGCATCTTCTTTTAAATTGACAGTGTTTTCCGTCAAGTCAGGCACTGACAATGTGTAAAGTCAAGCTTTCGGTGTCTGATCGAGAGGTCCATGTCTTTCCTGTCTGACCGGAAGAGTCAAGCCTCTGTCAAATCGGATGAGTCAAGCCTTTTCTTTCTGATCAGAAGAGTCGCCTTTGCTGTCTGATTGGACGAGTCATGCCTCATCTGTCTGATCTAAGGAGCCCAGATATTGCTTTTTGATCGGGATAGTTGCGTTTGTTGTCTGATTGGATGAGCCAAAACTTCTCTTTCTAATCAGCGGAGTTACCTTCGCCCTCCAATAACAGAGGCAAAGTCTGCACTTTTTGACCGGATGAGTCACCTATGTTGTCTGATTAGACGAGTGATGCCTCATCTCACTGATCCAAAGAGGCAAGTTGTTGCTTTCTGATTAGGATAGTTGTGCTCAATGTCAGATCGGATGAGTTAAGCCTTCTCTTTCTAATAAGAAGAGTCACCTTCGTTATCTGATAGAAGAGGCCAAGTCTATCCTATTTGATCGGATGAGTCAACTTTGCTGTATGATCGGATCAGTCAAACCTTCTCTTTCTGATCAGGAGAGTCTCCTTCCCTGTTTGGTAGAAGAGGCCAAGTCTGCATTGTCTAATTAGATGAGTCACCTATGTTGTCTAACTAGATAAGTCATGCCTCATCTGTCAGATCGAAGGAGCCAAACTGTTGCTTTCCGATCGGATGAGCCAAACTGTTGCTTTCCGATCGGATGAGCCAAACCTTCTCTTTCTCATTGGAAGAGTTGCCTTTGCTGTCTGATGGAAGAAGGCAAGTGTCTGCTGCCTGATTAGAGGAGTCTAAACGCTTCGCTCTCTGATCATAGGAGTTAAGCCTTTGTTGTCTAAACTGAGGAGTCAAACCTAAACTTTCTGATTGGAAGAACATATCTTGACAATTTGATTGGAGGGGGAAGACCTTCATTGTCTGAATGTCTTTACTGTCTAATCGGATGAATAATGTCTTCACTATTTGGTCGGAGAAGTTCTGCCTTCATTATTTGAGTGGAGATGCCATGCCTTTACAAATCTGATGAAGAAGTCACGACTAGAAAGAAGAAATCCAGGTCGACTCCAAAAAGATTAAGTGAGGGAGTCTCCTGTGAAGAATTGAATCTACAGGGAGAAACAATTCCTCGTCTTAAAAGTCAACCTTACTTTGCAATCTAACGGGAGGAGTCGCGGTAGAAAAGAGGAAATTCAAGTTGACCCTAATCAGATTAAATGAGGGAGTCTCCTGTTAAGAATCGAATCAACGGAGAGAAACGATTTCTCGTCTTAAAATTCGATCTCACTTCGCGATCTAATTGATGGAGTTGTGGCTAGAAGAAATCCAAGTCGACTCCAAAAAGAATCAGTGAGTGAGTCTTCTCCGAAGAATCAAATCTACGGGGAGAAACGATTCCTTGTCTTAAAAGTCGACCTCACTTCCCAATCTAATTGGAGGAGTCACGGCTGGAAGAAAAAAATCCAAAGTTGGCACCAAAAAGATTAAGTGAGGGAGTCTCCTGTAAAGAATCAAATCTACGAGGAGAAACGATTCCTCGTCTTAAAAGTTGACATCACTTCGCGATCTAATCGGAGGAGTCGCGGCAGGAAGGAAGAAATTCATGTCGACCCCAATCAGATTAAGTGAGGGAGTCTCCTCCGAAGAATCGAATCTACGGGGAGAAACGATTCCTCATCTTAAAAGTCGACCTTACTTCGCGATCTAATTGGGGACATAGTCAATTCAGCATCTTCCTAAAAAAGAAAAAGAGGTAGCATTAGTCTAAGTTCAAAAAAAAAAAACAAAAAAAATAAGTGTCTCACAAAAAAAATTAAACCAATCACAAATTGATTTAATTAAATGACTAATCTTACATTAGTCACATGAAAAGAAGAGGAAAATACCAAAGGGCCTCAAAAAGGGAGAAAATAGAAAAAGGAAAAAAAAAAGTATTGACGCAAAGTTGCCAGTAGCAGAGGAGCGCAGGGGCGTGGGTGGAGAAGACAAAAAACTGGTAAATTGCTACAGAGTGTTGTTCTCATCAGAACAACACTGTGGAGTAATTTGCCATTAAATTTCCTAGTTCATCTTCTGTTGAATACGAAGGCAGCTTCTCATTCTGTCTTCCTCCATTCAGCGTAACCGTGGTGTGGGTGTTTTGATTTTCTTCAAAAACAAAAAGGCAAAGAGGCTTATGGAGATTCAACAGCAATGAAGGACAGACGAAGATTGGAGAATTGATTAGTTGAGCATGAAATTAAAGACACCTAGAAAGTGATGAGGTTGAATGAAACTAGTAGAAGCCTACACGAAGATGAAGAATCGAAAGAGAAAAAAAGAAAGGGGACGAAGAGACGATGAATTGACAGCAGTGCGAAAGGCTAATTTATAGCAGTAGTCGGAAAAATTGTTGATAGAATTTTATCCAAATTTGTTGATAGAATTTTATCCAAATTTATTGATAAAATTCTATCCTTTTGGATTGTTGATAGATTTTTATCATTCAAATTACTGATAAAATTTATCACAAGTTGTTGATAGAATTCTATCCCTAAAATTGTTGATAGATTTTATCACAAGTTGTTGATAAAATTTTATCACAAATTTAAAAGTAGAATTATCTTCAAAAAAAAAACAACATGGATTATCTACCAATTCGGCAAGTTATTTGTCCAAAAAAGGAGAGGCGGCCCACAAAAAAAAAAATCTACAATCTTCAGCATCTTTCAAGTTTTTGACACTCAACCGCTTCAAACACTCAAATATTCGTGTATGTGGCTGACTCTCAAGGGGGCATTTGTTGAAAGCAAAAATTTTACGACAAATCGGATGATGCCACGTGTAAAAAAAATGACCAATTGCAAATTGCCATGTGCACGTTGACTTTGGTGGACCCACTTGATCAAAATTAAATATGGCTAAAATTCAGCCAGTTAAAAGATGCCACGTGTCATTGATGATGCAAAAATTAGCAATTATTTCTTTTTTAAAATTAAGAGAATAATTACTAAGATATGGGCCGATGCCTAACGTCCAATTCAAACCCTAGCCTTCGAGCATATAAATAGGGGTTCCCCCTCATTTTGGGGGGAACTCAACGTTCAGCATCCTACAGGCTCTAGAGCTCAGACTGCAGACAACATCCAACTACCAAGCAACCAGGATCAAAGTTAGCTAGCTCAACATCTTCTGCAACCTCAAATTGAAGTCTACTTCAGAGTTCTTCATCCAGTTTATCGATCAAGATCAAGAACCCTCGCCCTCGCATCGATTAATCTAGTCAACTACATTCAACACTCAACATTGGCAGAATTTAGAGCTGAGACGGTAAGAAGCATCCGGCTACCAAGCGAGAAGGATCAAAACTTGCAGAACTTTAGAAACTACAATAAGCCACTTGCAAATCAAAATCAAGAATAGTCTTCAGAGTTCTTCAGCTGATTTGCATCAACTAAGATCAAGCATCAAGCCCTTTGACGGAGTCCCCACCACCAATGACAAGGAAGAAGGTCCAACAAGTCCAACATGGTCCATTACAAGGTCCAAAGTCCAAGCATTGACTCAAATTGTTGAAGAGAGCCAAAGTCATGTAACTGGGTTGAAGGACTAGAATTTGCCTGGTTTTGTTCACCTCATTACTTAAGCTACATTGTGGCTTAAGTCTTGAATTTTTACATTTTTGGACTTGTTATGATGTCTACTTTCAGGTCCAAGCATTTATTTCCAATCATGCTCACAAGAAGATGGGAGATCAAGGCCTTTTGTCAAACTGGCCAGTTTGGTTCAAAACTGTACGGTAAAATATTTTAGTAGAATTACCCTACTTAAACATAGTTTAACCATGATTTATTTGTAGGGGGGTTTTCACACACCCTAAGGTTTCCTCCCATGGCCTGAAAACAAAATCATGCTCACTTTTGTTAAGCAAAAAACAGTCTGAAAATCGGCTCAAAATTGCCCAGGAACCCGGTTCAGCACAGCCGACCATTTTTTGCCTTAATTCATGGGTTTGCTGCTATCTAGCTAGAAAGGCACACGTTCCAAGGCTTGGCACACACCCCAAGGCTTCCAGAAAGGCAATTATCAGCTGCAACCTTGGGAATAATGACCAATAGGAAGTTGGCTGCAAAAGGACTTGTCTCTCGGATTCCATTGGCTAGCCGAAAAGGAGTTTTCACTGTACGGCTGCTCCCTTGTTTATTTTGCTAGAGCTGATTGTATTAGACTTAAATAAGCATGATTAGGTTGTACACATCATTTTTTTTGCTTTATTTAATGTTTTGAATGTAATTAGATTAAGTGTAAGCAAGGTTTGTACACGATTAGTCCTCACCGTGAGTATTGGCTTAAGTTAATACTTTTCCTTCCTAGGAAGGAAAGCTTAGGTGTTTGCTTGCTAGATGGGGAGCTTGCTAGGCTCATAAACATAAGAACTCTTGGCCATTTTGCTGGTTCATTAGCTATTTAATTCAGAATGCCCTTTGAGAGCATTTTGCTTTCGAATCTCAAATACTTCACTTGCTTATCCTTAATTTGGTCGATTAAGGTGGTATTCAAGTAAGTCCTAATCTTTGTTTAAGTGGTGTTTCTGTATTTTAATCAAAGTTTAGGGATCCTAAGCTTATGTTTGGTGGTGTTTCTATATCCAAACATTGAATTTAGCTCTATCATTTTCTTTGTTCTTCTGTACGGGTTCAAGGAACTAAACTGAATTCATCTTGGTTAATTAGTGAGTGAGTGAGTTCTAGTTTGAGTTTCCTTTTAGTCCTTCAAGGATACATCATATTTGGTATTAGAGCAAAGGTTTGTCCTTGGCCTGGTACGCCATCCCACTTCCAGAATTCATTCATTCATCCCATTGCAAACACACTTCAGTTTCACTTCCTATTTGAGTGTAAACACATTTCATGAGTATGAGTTCAGGAAGCATGATCTTGGAAGAGAAGTTGGAAGCCCTGATAAAGCAAAATGAGTTTCTGTTCAGAAAGATTCAAGAGGATTCTCAAAGAAATCAAGAGGCTCAAGCACAAAATAAGTACTTGAGAAAGCAATTGGGTTCGATTTTGAAGTAAAAGCAAAAACTGAATGAAGATACCTTTCAATTTGAACCAAGATGGCAAAAACATGTCTTTAGCCATCATGTTGATTCATCTAGTGGGGACGAACCAACCAGAATGGCAAGGGCAGAACCTTAGACTCAAGCTAATTCTAATGACTTTGAAGTGGAAGTTCCTGAATTTGAAGGTACACTTGATCCTGAAGAATTTCTTGATTGGTTGCTTACTGTTGAAAGAGTTTTTGAGTATAAAGATATTCCTAATGATAAGAAGGTCAAGTTAGTGGCCTTAAGACTCATAAAGTATGCATCTTTATGGTGGACAAACCTGAATGCTAAATGGCTAAGAGAAAGGAAATCAAAAATCCGTACGTAGGATAAGATGAAATCCAAACTCAAGGCACGTTTTCTCCCACCAACCTATGTCCAAGACTATTATTCTCAACTCCATAATCTTACTCAAGGTAATATGAGTGTTGAAGAGTACACAACAGAGTTTGAGAAGCTCTTAACCAAATGTGACACTCAAGAGCCTAAAGAGCAAACCATAGTAAGGTACTTGAGAGGACTTGATCTTAGGTACTCTAATGTGGTTGAATTGCAAGCATATACTTCCTTGGAGGATGTTTGGTGCTGGCTCACAAGGTAGGGCAGCAAAAGAAAGCTAAACAGGCCCAAAAACCTCAGAATACATGGCCTTTCACCCGGAACCAACCTTTTAACAAGGGGAGTTCCAATCCTATTCCTAAGCCATAAAACCCATTCCGTTCCTTCCCACAAAGAACCCCAAAGAACCAAACACCTCAAAATAGACCCCATCCTAACCCCATGGGTAATAGAAGGTATTTCAAATGTCAAGGACTCGGGCATATAACTTCGGAGTGTCCAAATAGAAAGGTAATCACCCTAGCTGAATGGACATCCATGAAGGAGGACTTTGAAGAGGAGGAAAATGAAGTTGAAAGTGAACCAGAACTTGAGGAAACTCTAGAAGAGGTTGTTGAGGAGGCTGATGAAGGAGAACTCTTAGTTTTAAGGAGAGTTCTAAGTAACCAAAAAGGAGTTAGAGATGAGCAAAGAGAAAGCATATTCCACACTCGATGTATTGCCCAAGGGAAAGTGTGCTCTTTGATCATTGATGGAGGGAGCTGTGCAAATGTAGTTTCTCTAAGCATGATTGAGAAGCTAGGCTTGCAAGCAATGACTCATCCACATCCTTACAACATCCAATGGTTGAATCAAAGCAAAGGAATCCAGGTGAACTCTCAGTGCTTGATTTCTTTCTCCATTGGAAAGAACTATCAAGATGAGTTATGGTGTGATGTTATTCCTATGGATGCATGTCATTTTCTTTTAGGGAGACCATGGTTGTATGACCGTAGGGTTATGCATAATGGCTACCTGAACACTTACTCATTTACCAAGGATGGCAAGAAGATCACCCTAGCCCCTTTACCCCCATCCAAACTCCAAGAAATTCAACCACAAAATAAACCAAAACACACAGATTGCCTACTTTTCGTGAGTGAACCAGTTCTAAAGGCTTCACAACATGAGTTTAGAGCCTTTAAAGAGTGGATATTAAGCATGCAAGATGAACAAAAAAGTTTGATGCCAACTCATCCCATAGCAAGAGCAGTCATTGAAAACTTCTATCACTTGTTTCCTGATGAGATACCTACGGGTTTGCCTCCAAAAAGGGACATCCAGCATCACATTGACCTTATTCCAGGTTCTATCCTACCAAACAAGCCAGCCTACAGAATGAATCCTAAAGACACCATGGAGATTCAAAGGCAGGTTGAAGAATTGAAAGACAAGGGCTTGATCCGTGAGTCCTTAAGCTAGTGTGTCGTTCCAGCTCTTTTGGTGCCTAAGAAGGATGGAGGAATGAGAATGTGTGTTGATATTAGGGCCATTAACAAGATCACCATCAACTACAGGTACCCAATACCTAAACTTGAAGACATGCTAAATGAGTTATATGGGTTCAAGGTGTTCTCTAAGATTGATCTTCAAAGTGGTTACTACCAAATCAGAATTAGAGAAGGTGATGAGTAGAAGACAACTTTCAAGACTAAAGGAGGGCCTTATGAATGGTTGGTAATGCCTTTTGGCCTTTCAAATACACCTAGTACTTTCATGAGGCTAATGAACCAAGTGTTTAGACCTTACATTGGAAAGTTTGTGATAGTATACTTTGATGATATTTTGGTGTATTCTAAGAATGAGCATGAAGATCAAGATCACTTAACTCAAGTTATGTTTGTCTTAGAATGTGAGAAGCTATTTGGTAACCTTAAGAAATGTGCTTTCTTTACTCCTGAAGTTACATTTCCCGATTATATTGTTACTGGAGATGGTATTAAAGCAAATGAAAGCAAGGTAGAAGCCATTTGGTCTTGGCCAGTACCAAAGAGCATACATGATGTTCGAGCTTTCCATGGACTGACTTCTTTCTACATGAGGTTTATACATAGTTTCAGCACCATTATGGCTCCTGTGACTGAAGTTATCGAGGGTACATCATTTGTATGGAATCCAAAAGCACAATCTGCCTTCGAGGAGATCAAAGCAAGACTTACTCAAGCACCTGTTTTATCCTTGCAGTGCTTTAGTAAAGTCTTTGAAGTTGAGTGTGATGCCTCTAGTGTTGGCGTTGGTGGAGTTCTTACTCAGGAAGGTAAACCTCTAGCCTTCTTTAGTGAGACATTATGTGATTTAAGAAGAAAGTACTCCACTTATGATAAAGAATTCTATGCCATTGTGAGATGTTTAGAGCATTGGAGTCATTATCTTGTTGCAAGTGAGTTTATCTTGCATTCTGACCATGAAGCTTTAAAGTATATCCAAGGCCAGCACAAGTTGAACTCACGACATCCTAAATGGGTTGAGTTTATGCAATCATATCACTTCACCATCAAGCATAAATCAGGTAAACTCAATCAAGGTGCAGATGCTCTGTCTCGGAGGTATCTTTTGTTATTTCAGTTAGATGCTTGTGTACTTGGTTTTGAGCATCTAAAAGCTTTGTATGACAAAGATGAAGACTTTGGAGAGTTGTATGTTGATTGTTCTAAACGCCCCAAAGGAGACTTTCTAATCTAGGTGGTATTTCTATTCAAGGGTACACGGGTGTGTGTACCAAAGTGTAGCACAAGGGAGCTTCTAATCAGGGAAGTTCATGGAGGATCTTTAGTTGGACATTATGGAGAAAACAAGACAGTCACCATGCTAAGGGAGCATTACTATTGGCCATTCATGGAGAGAGACGTGCAGGACATACTCAAGAGGTGTGGGACATGTCAAGTGGCTAAAAGCCATTCTTTACCCCTTGGCCTATACACTCCTCTACCTATTCCCACTTCACCATGGGTTGATGTAAGTATGGACTTCATTCTTGGACTGCCTAAAACCCAAAGGAACAAGGATTCTATCTTTGTTATGGTTGATAGGTTTTCAAAGATGTCTCATTTCATTTCATGTAACAAGACTAATGATGCTACACATATTGTTGAGTTGTATTTCAGGGAGGTGACAAGATTACAAGGTATTCCTAGGTCTATTGTTTCTGATAGGGATACCAAGTTTTTAAGTCACTTTTGGATTACTTTGTGGAAGAAGTTAGGCACTAAGCTAAAATATAGTACTACTTGTCATCCACAAACTGATGGGCAAACTGAGGTTACTAATCAAACCTTAGGAACACTCCTAAGAGCTTTGATTAAGCCTCATGCCAAAGCTTGGGATTTGCTTTTACCCCTTGCAGAGTATGCTCATAATAGGACACCAAGCAAGACTACTGGTCTTTCCCCTTTCTAAGTGGTCTATGGAATTGATCTCCTTAGTCCACTTGATCTTACTCCATGGCCTATAGACCAAAAGCCAAGTGCTGATGAAGCCTCAAGGGTAGAAGAAATCAAGAAGATTCATGAGTTGGTAAAGAGCAAGATCGAGAAGACTAATGTAGCATACCAAACTCAAGCCAGCAAACACAAGAAGAAAGTGGTTTTTCAACCTGGAGACCTCATATGGATTCACCTTGGGAAGGAAAGATTTCTATCCAAAAGGAAGAATAAGCTTATGTCAACGGTTGATGGCCCATTTGAGGTACTTGAATGTATTAATGACAATACTTATAAGGTTTATTTGCCAAGTGACTATGGAGTTTCAGCCACATTCAATGCACCTGATTTGAAAGCTTACCAAAACAATGATTACCTTGTTGATTTGAGGATGAAATCTTCTTAGCAAGGGGAGGATGGTGGAGTCCCCACCACCAATGACAAGGAAGAAGGTCCAACAAGTCCAACAAGGTCCATTACAAGCTCCAAAGGCCAAGCTTTGGCTCAAATTGTTGAAGAGAGCCAAAGTCATGTAACCGGGTTGAAGGACCAGAATTTACCCGATTTTGTTCACCTCATTACTTAAGCTACATTGTGGCTTAAGTCTTGAATTTTTACATTTTTGGACTCCTTATGATGTCTGCTTTCAGGTCCAAGCATTTATTTCCAATCATGCTAACAAGAAGATGGGAGATCAAGGCCTTTTGTCAAACCAACCAATTTTGGTTCAAAACTGCACGGTAAAATATTTTAGTAGAATTACCCTACTTAAACATAGTTTAACCTTGATTTCTTTGTACCGGGGGTTTGTACACACCCTAAGGTTTCCCCCTATGGACTGAAAACAAAATCATGCTCACTTTTGTTAAGTTAAAAACAGGTCTAAAAATCAGCTCAAAACTGCCCGTGAACCTGGTTCAGCATAGCCGGCCATTTTTGCCTTAATTCATGGGTTTGCTGCTATCTAGCTAGAGAGGCACATATTCCAAGGCTTGGCACACACCCCAAGGCTTCTAGAAAGGCAATCATCAGCTACAACTTTGGGAATAATGACCAATAGGAAGCTAGCTGCAAAAGGACTTGTCTCTCGGATTCCATTGGCTAGCCGAAAAGGAGTTTTCACTTTACGGCTGCTCCCTTGTTTATTTTGCTGGAGTTGATTGTATTAGACTTAAATAAGCATGATTAAGTTGTACACATCATTTGTTTTGCTTTCTTTAATGTTTTGAATGTAATTAGATTAAGTGTAAGCAAGGTTTGTACATGATTAGTCCTAACCATGAGTATTGGCTTAAGTTAATACCTTTCCTTCCTAGGAAGGAAAGCTTAGGTGTATGCTTGCTAGCTAGGGAGCTTGCTAGGCTTGTAAACATAAGAACTCTTGGCCATTTTGCTGGTTCATTAACTATTGAATTCAGAATACCCTTTGAGAGCATTTTGCTTTCGAATCTCAAATACTTCACTTCTTATCCTTAATTTGGTCAGTTAAGGTGGTATTCAAGTAAGTCCTAATCTTTGTTTAAGTGGTGTTTCTGTATCTTAATCGAAGTTTACGGACCCTAAGCTTATGTTTGGTGGTGTTTCTGTATCCAAACATTGAATTTAGCTCTATCACTTTCTTTGTTCTTCTACACGGGTTCAAGGAACTAAACTGAATTCAGCTTGCTTTATCCGTGAGTGAGTGAGTTCTAGTTTGAGTTTCCTATTAATCCTTCAAAGATACATCACCCTCAGAGTACTCAAGTCATTAGGAGATCGAATTAGATGATTATTTTATTGTATTAAATTCAGATATTGTACCTACACATTACATCGATACAAAATTCAATTTGTTGTTGAATTTCTTGTCTAATTTATTTTAGGCTCGAAATTTACGTTTACAGATGTTCTTAGTGGCTAGGCCATTTTGAGTATTGTACTCAAACGAATTTGATGATCTAACTAAGATTTAGTAAATACATTCGATAAACGACTTCAATTGTGCTTCCAAATTAAGTTGAAATGTCTCTGCCTTGTGGCTTGAATGCTTCCCCGAATTGATCTTATTCCTTGAGCAAAATTATCAGCTCCGTTGTCGAATTACCCATTCACCTCTTCTAGTAGGACATCAAGTTTTACTGATAAGGAATTATATTAACGAAGGAATATTAGTGATAAGGAAAGAATACTTGTGTATTCCTACCTTCATAAAATATGGTGGCCTTTTTGTATACACCAATGTTGCTTAACCTTGTTGCATGATGAAAAATTAAGTATACTACACTTATTTAAGCATCAATTTGGTTGTTCTTCAGAATGCTTGTGTACTTTGAGTCTAAGTTGAGATGGCGCATTATTCTGTTAGTATCCATATTAAATGGTTGAATAGTTAACAAACTAATTCCTACAAAACAGGAGCAGATCTTTGTTAGGGTCCAAGGAGGGCTGTCTCCCCACCCCAAAAAAACTTTTTGTGTGCTATTATATATGTATGATTTGTTGCCCATATTATAATAAAGTTTATATTGAAATTATGATAAGACTATTTCTATTTTATCAAAGAGGTTGGGGTCAGGGACTAAATCTTCGCCCACGCCCCCCCAAAAAAAACTTTTTGCAAGTTCTGGCTTTGTTGTAAAATGGAGAGTATGACTTTGGAGTTTATATTAGTTATACTATTTCCTATGAAACATAGGGAAAAGACAAATTAGATTACCAGCCTGATAATTGTTGCTCTAAGGGCAATAAATAAGAAGCCATTAATGCTCACTTCATTAATTGTATTGCACTTACCCTTATTTAGATTAATGTAAAAAAATTACCTTTATTAATAAATACATGTGATACTTTAAAACTTTAAATAATTTATGCCAGTGACCAGCCACTTACCTTTTTTTTTTTAAACAGTTCCACTTGCACCTACTAATTATGTACTGATTGTGACACCAATTGCCATTTCATCATTTTCTTTTTTGTTGTTTGGTTTTACCTAAAGGCATAATTGTTTTCATTAACAATTTAGATAAAAACGACAAGTCTATCATGCCTCTTTTAGAAGACTCTTCTTCCCCTAGACCCCAATAATTAGCAAGAGCAGGTGATCTCCAACATCAAAACGATGGCGATTTTGACAAAATTGACGGGAGAAATCTGGATGAAGAGAAATGTGCAACGAGAAGTGTACAATTTATCGGTCATCAGTTGCAAGCATTCCTCCATTCTGGACCCTCTCTCCTTGCCCATCAATCAACGACACTGGCCCATCAATTTTTCGGCCAATCAATTTTCAGGCGGTAAGCCAACAAAATAAAATAAAAAAACCCTAGAGAAATGGGAGAAAAGAGGGGTAGGGTCAACCCAAATGAAGGGGAAGCATGAATTTTTTCAGAAAGCGTTCTACTTCGTTCCTCTATTGTTTGCTTCCTTTATGTTATTCTCCTTTGCATTCTTCTTCCCTCCCTTTACGTTCTTCAAGAACCCAGATCCCATCAGTGGAAGTAAAAAGAATTAGCAAGGAAGGGAAGAGAGAGAACAGAAGGTAAATGAATTGAGAGGGAGGCAGAGGAGTTCATGAACTACATTTGTCATTGGTTTTTCTTTTTTTTTTTAAAGTTGATGGTTAGCGAGAAAATTAGGAAGTAGAGTGGTCAATTTGGGAAAGTTAAATTATGGTGTATTAATTAAGGAAGTTTTAAAAAAAAAAATATAAAAACTGTGGTGTAATATATTTATTTTTGCCCTCCTAAATACTGGCTATATATTGCAAAGGGTATAACTATTGTAATTAATCTTAGTTCAACATTGTCCTTGTGGCATCATTTATCTTTTGCCATTAGATTAAAAAAGTAAATGCTATAGAAAACAAAGCTCTTGTTAGATAAGATTACCGAAACATTCAATTAATAGCATTTAGTCAAAAGAAGCAAAATTCTTGGTCTTGTTTAAAGTTGGTTCGTACAACACAATTCAATAGTAAAGATCATACAAAACTTTGTCTCATAATTGCTTTATTGGGGGAAGTAGACGAGATTAAGTTCTAATTAAAACAAAGCATAAAAATGAAATAACCTTGTGTTTGAATTTTGGATTCAATTGGAAAGTTCATTATCAACAAAGTATTCTTACTTGCATAAAGTCATAAATTAAGGCGAACAAAATTTTAACATTGCTACATCTAGGGTTCAAAAATTATGTCATAAAATCAGGGTGGATAAAAGAACTGTGCACACTGGTGTAGGCACTAAAAAAATTATGCCATGTTAAAAAATGATTTAAGTTAATTAATTTCGATCAGTCCAAATTAATTAATTTAATTATTTGGCACAAAAAGATTACCAAGTCAACGGTGCAATAAAGTCTCAATTCAACGGTCCGGTGAGATTATCAAGTCAGCGATCTAGTGGACTACTAGGTCATCAATTTAAGTAGACTCCCAAGTCATCGGCCAAACTTCAAGGCGTATCCATCGGCACAGGAAGATTATTAATCCACAAACCCTAGAGGAGAGGGAGCCTTTCCCTATAAACATGTCTCTACCCCCTCATTGAAGACGTGGAAATTCTCTTGGAGAAGACTTTTCTGAAGTAGACAATAAGCCCATCAAAAAATCCCCGTTTACTCTAGATATTGCATCATATACTCGATCGACATTCAAGCTATTCTAGCTCTCCTTCAAGTCAAAAACAACAGATCGTAACAGAGGAGTTAAATTTGTTCTTGTGTAACAAATATGCAAAGATTGTACCCATTATTATAAATATAAAATTGAAGTTGTTCTATATTTCTTGTCTTAATTCAATTTAGACTTGAAGTTTGTGATTACAAATTTCTAGCGTACTCGGTGGGACCTCTTTGCCTCTACTCTCCTTATCTTGAAACCTAAATTTTCAATCACGTCTCTACAAGGAAGATATGGCCACAAGAAGTGTTGCCTCTTTACCTTCGAAGAAGAAGACTGGATCTTTGCATCAAAGATCCACCGACTCTGACACCATCTCTAGTAAGCAATGCAGTGGAGTGGTAATAAAAAGCTGGTGAAGGCTACATCAACTACCGTAACAGAAACCACAATTGCAGTTGTATCCTTGCAGTTACTCGACAATACTAACTCGATCATGCTTCATGGAGTCTATAAAATTCAATCTGTTGACTCACTTAAGGGAAAATTTGTTCGAGAGTTAAAGATGAAGCTTCAATCTCCATTCATTGAAGTGGAAGATTACTATAGCAGTGATTCCTCGCTAAGGAAGACAATCTTTTCACAATCTGAAACTGAATCATCCCGTACTCTTATCATGCCTACTATGATGATTGGCACTGTTAACTTTAAAGAAGAGTTAGCTACCATGAAGGCCACACTGGAAAGACTCTCCAAGGAGAGCACAGAGAAAGACGCACATATCAAGCACCAAGAAGAGCATATTGCTAATTTGATGAAGAAACTAGAAAAAGGGCCATGTGCATCGTCTAACAAAAGCGCAAATGGCGATGAAGACGAAAAGGGGTCTAATCAAAATGAAGTTTTTCGAGGATGACGACAGATTAAAAAGGGTGGCATGCTGCAAAATGACTTATCTTTAAGTTCAATGACTGCTGTAAGTTCAATGACTGCTGAATAAATCCAAAAGTTTATCGTAGATGTTGTTAAATCTCAGCTTGGAGTTAGCTCGCAGCAGAGTCAGCTCTATACCAAACCATACGTGAAGAGGATCGATGCTCTTCATATGCCTTATGGTTACTAGCCTCCTAAATTCAACCCATTTGAAGGGAAAGGTAACCCAAAAAAATATGTTGCACACTTCATTAAGACATGCAATAATGTTGGCACTGCCAGTGACTTATTGGTGATACAGTTTGTTCAAACCTTAAAGGGTATCGCATTCAATTGGTACACTAACCTGCTACCTAAGTCCATTGACAGTTGGGAGTAGATTGACCAAGAATTTCTTAATAGGTTCTATAGTACCTAGTGCACTGTTAGTATGACTGAGTTAACAAATACTAAATAGTGGAAGGATGAACCTGTTCTCAAGTAGATCAATCGCTGGAATGCACTCAACCTCGAGTGTAAGGATTGTTTATTTGAGGCTTTTTCTGTAGAGATATGCGCTCAAGTAATGGAGGGGGACTTGCTTTACTTCCTTGAAATGAGCAAGCCTGGGACTTTTTAGGCGCTAATTGCTAAGGCCTACGACATGGAGATGACAATAGCCAATTGCCAGGGTAAAACTTCCTCTACTTCTGAAGTGAGAAAGGACAAGGGTAACTTTAAGAAAAATTCTAAGTCCTCTAATAGTTCAACCAAAGAATCGATGTTAATGTCAACAGGCACACCAATCTAGATTTTGGGAAAATCAAGAGTAGAGGACAAGCAGTGCTCATTAACGAGAGATGATGGGAAGAAGCATCCCACATTGAAGGAGCTTTAAGAAAACAAGTACCCATTCCCTGACTTAGATTTGTCAGGAATGTTGGATGATTTGCTAGAAAAGGGTGTTATTGAGTTACCTCCATCAAAATGCCTTGAACAAGTAGGAAAAACTAATGACCTGAAGTACTGCCAGCTTCATAGGGTAATTAGTCACCCTCTTGAAAAGTGAATTATGCTCAAGGGGCATATTACGTAATTGGCTAAGGATAGAACTATCATCCTAGACTTGGATGAGGTAGCTAAAATTAACCACATGATAGTTCGTTGTGAACATTGTCCATCCCAGCGGCAACAAAAAGGTTCCCAACAAGCCTTTAAGGGAATACTTGACTTGGCTCCTTCTTTAATCGATGAGCTAGTTACAGTACAATTTAAAACCTTGGAATTACTCATACTTTAATTTATGGTTCCAACATCATTGATAGAAGACAATCCCATGTGAAAAGTCCTTGATAAAGAAGACGCATGATGGACCCTTGTCACTAGATGGAGGCCCAGGAAGCAAAGACATGTCCGACCATCTCTCTCCGTCGAAGAAAGAGGCAAGGCAGAAAAACAAGCCTCAATGCTCTAAGGGGAAGAAAAAGTCTAATGTTGGTAAGAAACGTGAAGTCCAACTAATCGATCTCCTTGAACATGAACCTCTTATCCTTGTCCTATTAGAAGAATTGTTTCCAAGGGATTTCTTTAAGAAGGTTACAGTCAACATTGTCTTGTGCTCTGAGCTTGAAGACGAGGATGATGAGGAAGACAGACAGATAGATTTTTTTTCTAAACGTCTCCCCTTCAAATACACATGACGAAATCCTTACTATCCTAGAACCATTGCTAGCAGGCATAAGTTAGAAACAGATTTTCCATCTGCCTGAAGAGATGTGTGAGCCGATTGTGGAAACCCTATGTTATACAAAGTTCATGCTTACAACATGAAGGACAACAAGGAACCTGCAAAGCTCACAACGCAATGTGCTACTTGTAATATGGTTGTGTCATTATTGATGATGATCTATTGCTTGGGTTTATACCCCACAACCGTCCATTGTTTGTCCTAGCTATATCCGAGGGTAAAAAGTCAAGTGCATCTTAGTAGATGGGTGTTCGACAATCAACATCATGCCTAAGTACACTATGAATCACGTAGGGATCACCGTTGAGGAACTCTCCAAGAGTCGAATGATGATACAGGGTTAACTTAGAAGGTCAATGTGCAATTCGCATGATCTGCCTTGAATTGGCAATAGGTGATATATCCATAACATCTATCTTCCATATGATTGATTCAAAAACTACATACAAGTTGTTGCTAGGACGACCTTGGCTTCATGAGCATGGAGTGGTGGCATCAAAGTTGCACCAATCCCTGAAGTACTGCCAAAATGGGAAAAGAAAATAAATGGTGATGTTAAACCATTCACTGAGGCTAAATCCTATTTAGCTGATGCGAGATTCTTCGAGTAAGAGGCCACTTTAAAAGAGACAATGTAGGATGCCATCTCCTCTACTAGCAAAAGGGGTTCGAGTGTTGGTAGAGATACTTATGCAACATCAAATGCTGGCACAAGTGATAAGGTTAAACAACAACAACAATATAAGAAGGAAAGTAGTACCTGCGCCTCTCTTTCTCTAGAAATGACTGTCAGAACAAGTCCTACAACACCAGTATTTAGGTATGTTCCTAGATCCCACCGTAAGGATGGTGAATCACCATTTAGTGAATGCATAACTCACAAAATCATAAGTAAGCCTATCAACAAATTCAAGGGGGATTGATTGGCATGTCCTCGAGGATAAAGGTGTGCTTCTATCTCATAAAGCAAGCCACAACAAAGTGACTAGAGCTCCTCCCTCTAGCATCATCGTTTTTTCCAAAGGCTCGTTTTAAGAAAAGGGTGATTTGTTAAAGTTACATACTGATGATGGATTTAACCCAAATGCATATAAATTGATGAAGACATTTTGTTATGACTTCAAAACGCTAGCATCTTTGGGACGTGTCATTGAAGCTAAGCCCTATGGGATCAATGAAACACAAAAGAAAATACAAGAGCAGGGGGTGTCGTGGTAGTTCCAAAAGTTGGCCTCGACTATGTACCAACTCAACCTATTTAGATGTCAGGGCGACGTAAGGATAAGCAATCTCTTGTTCAGTAAATTGCAGTAGAAGAGACTACTAAAAGTGATGAGGAAGATGTTAAGAATAAACCCAAGTCTTTTATGTTTGATAGATTGTAATCTTCCACTTCGTAATACTGCCCTTCGGTTTTCAGCAAAGCGGGAAAGGGCAAGACTCCGTAGTCCTCTATTTTTCGAAGATTAAAAGTGGGCATGTAGCATAAACCCTCAGTCTTCACCAAGATCAAGTCAAGCAAAGGGTCCTCAAGCTCATCATAGCCACAGGAGAGGGACTTAGTATTTGATTGTCTTGGCGAAATAAATGAAGTCCAATGTTTTATTCCTTCTCATATTAAGTACTTGTCGACTTTAGATGTGGAGACAGATGGTTTACTAAGAGTGAAGAGGCGCATGATGGTTTTCACATGCCACATGTCTAATCCCAGCCCAAATGAGCACTACAAGAAATGTTGCATCTATCCACGCTTAAAATCGTCCCCTTCCACACTTATGCCCATGGCAGGGTCTATTCGCCACGCATAAGGTTGAAGTGCATAGGGTATTGGTGGAGCAATACTCGCCATGCTTAATAAGTGTGGCAGACAACACATTACCTACACTTACATCCGTAGAAGACTCAATCATCTACCACGCTTATGAGTGTAGGCAGATTCCCCTCACTTATATCCGTGGCCATATTATCTCTGAGCGAAAAATTATTCTCACCACTCCCTCGCTTATAAGTGTGGCATTATGTATTGGATAACTAACTTTCAAATGATTCATATGGATAAAAGAAATAACAAGTTATTGTGGTAAAAGATGCTAATAATTTATATTTTAATAATGCATTGTAATCACACACACACACACACACACACACACTCGCGGAGAGAGAGAGAGAGAGTACATATTTGACCAAAATTCAAATGACGCAAAAACATATGGTAACTTTATAACCATAAACTAATTAATTATCATCAATTAAGCTGAAACATAACTAGTATTCAACCACAAAATGAAAATTATGAGATCTATGTGAACAACTATTACTAAATTGATTTCAACATGCCTATAAAGTATGCATCCAGTGCCTAAAAGTTAGTTTTGTTTTTATTACACATATATAAGATTGAAGCTAAAAAGGAGAATGAGATGGTGTAGAACTCCATAGTTCCAGGTGATCGCTTCGCGAATATGAACTTTATGTCCAATTTTGTCGCATGCTACCTTTGGTTTCAACCTAAAATGACCAAACCATACATTAGAGTTAAGTACAACAAAGAATGCTACTAATTTTGATGAAAAGATCTAAAATATGAAGTGAGATGAAGGAAAATACAATGAGACAAAAACTTCTAAGAAGATTGTGAGATGTAATATCCACATTAGCCTTCAAACTAGATACTCTCGCTCTACGAACATTATGTTATATCCCCACCCTTATGCTAGTCTATTTAATATATTCCTTGAACTCCGCCTAAAACTTAGCTATTTCCCTTTTACAACCTGTCATAAATACAATAAGAAATAAAAGAAACTCTTAACGATCTCAACGACCACATACCAAAGCAAATCAACTCAACAGGCAACACGCCTAGAGTATCCAACACAAATCCAACAACCGATTACCATCAACAAATGTACTAATCCAAGAAATTAATTGAGTTTCCATTACTATAGAAAAAAAATGCTCACCTTCCATCTGTGCTTGGCGATATAAATTAGGTTCCCATAATTTACTTTCTCTACTTTCTTTAGCAAGGTTGAAATTAGAGAAAGCATTGTACCTTCATATGGCAAGTCCTAGCAATTGTCATAGTCAAAGTAGCTTAATCAGTAATTTTGAGGCCTTGATATAAACTATCACTGAGAGAGAAGACATTATCCAGCAAGTAAGGTGCACTAGATCATTTCTTTTAGCTCATTCTCTTACCTAAGTATGCACGTTTTTTTTTTCATACTGTCTGGATCTCTCATTCTCATTGACGTAACAAAGTGGTCCTAAGAGGAACATAAATGTTTTAATGATGTCCTCTTCACTATGCACAATATATTATTTCATCAACCACCTTTGCATTCTAAATATCCGACTCCTGCTGAAGTTGTCTACAAGCATCTTCATTCTACAATCTTAAGGCTCTTATTTGGGCTTCATGCTCATCCTTGAGTGTTATTGTTTTCTGAAAATTTCAAAGTTGATTTAGCAAGTGAAGCTTGATTATAAAATAAGAAAGCAAAGCTACATAACTTCTCTAAGTTCACTTTCTACATGGAGCTGGATGCGCTTCACTTCTTCAAAGGTCATGTTCTTGGGTTGTCCAAACTATTCCTCATCAGCAAAAAAATAATTCATTTTGATGACAATATGGTAAATCCAATAGCATTGAACTTTAAGAATGAAGCGCTTTGTTCTAAAAATAAAGTAGAATTGACATAGACATTTCATCGAACACTTGGTGGGTGTTGTAATTTTAGCATTATTTCAAGCATAAGACAATCAACTAGGACCAAAATGTATCTAAACCTCTTACATTTGCCCAAAATTACCCAAAAAGACTAAGCACGAGACAATAATCGAGGAAAGTATAAACCTATAATCTTGAAATTATATCCAATCTTTCACTTAGCAGTTTCGAAATTCTCCCTTAATCCCTAAAATTTTGTGAGTAAAGCTAGAATAATTTCAATTGCCAAAAAGAAACAATTCCCTGAAATCCCTATATCACCAAAGGAGTAATGTTATTATGTCATTCCAAATGGTAATGTCAGAGCAATTCAATACGATTTAATTCAGTAGAATCTGGGGCAGGCTTTAACTCAGATATGCTCAATATTTTGATTAAATACTCCCAGAGCACAAACCGATGCAAATGTTCAATGAACATATAGAAAAAAGTCAAATAACTATTCAAGACACCAATTTCAGTAAAGGAGAGAAAGAGGGCAAGAGAAAAAAGCATAAATGCACAACCATCAACCATAGATATGCCATACAATTAACAACTCAGAATGTTGATTGCTACATCAATTCTCAATTTTTCATAGACAGGGTTACTAGTTAGGAAAAGCATATCTACATATCATCTATCGAAAATAATAAAGGAAACCCTAAATTGAGAGATTGAGATGAATAGAGGGATTACCTTAATAAATAAAGCCATAACCACCAATGCCTTCGATTTTCATCAGATTGATTACAGCAGCAAAAACAAAACCTGAAATCTTCAACCTAGCAAAAAGTACAAAGAGGAGATGAGGGCAGATGAAGCATAGAGGGGATGAATCCTCACCATTTGATGCCTAGGGGCCGTATCATAGCACCATCCATAGCTCCCCTTCGACGACCAAACCCTAATCGCTCATAGCACTCACAGTTATTATATTTGGCACTCCTATTTCTATTTTTTTTTTTTTGGTTTCTATTTGCAATCTTGCTATGGGTAAATATACAAATAAGCATGCTTAATATCTGTGCCAGATGAGCCCCATTCATGAGATACAAGTTGCCACGCTTATTATCTATGGGCATACCTTAATAAGTTACTACCACTTTTATAAGAGTGGTTATATTTTTCCTCACTTTTATTATGCGTAGGAATAGATTGAGGAGCTCATTTACGCTTATGTTTTCACCAAACTTAGCCATATGTGATCTGGTAAGAGTGGAAACATGAACTTTTTTTTGTAGTGGAGAAGTCAGGCAAGAAGAACAAGCTTCATCAAATTACGTCACAGTTCTAGAAATTGATGACTTTGATTTTGAAATAGAACTCATGGAAACTCCAGAGACTTTAGAAGACAGGGGGCAAGCCACAATTGATGGACTCAAATAATTAAATCTTGGAATTACAAAAGAGCCAAGTCCTATGCATGTTAGCTCTTTACTCACATATGCAAAAGAGAATGAGTACTTTGGCCTTCTTGGCAAATATAAGGATGTGTTTGCATGGAGCTACCAAGAGATTCCTGGGTTGGATCCCAAGGTTGTTATCCATCGATTGTCCATTAGAGAGGGTGTGTCACATTAAAAATAGCCACAACGGCGTTTTCACCCTAAGATGATACATGAAATTGAAAAGGAGGTGAACAAACTCATAAAAGTTGGGTTGAACAACATGGATAGCCAACATTGTCCCTGTAAGGAAAAAGAATGGTCTACTTCGCATTTGTGTGGATTTCCATGATCTTAATTATGCATGCCCTGGGCATGACTTTCCACTGCCTATGATAGAAATCATAATTGATTCCACAACAGGACATGAAGCTTTGTCTTTTATGGATTGCACTACGGGCTACAATCAAATTCAAATGGCACCACAAGATAAAGAGGCCACAGCTTTCTGCACGCCTAAAGGCATCTTCTACTGCAAGGTGATGCCCTTCGATTTGAAAAATGTAGGGGCTACATATCAAAGGTAGATACAAACCAACATTGAGGATATGTTACATAAAACCATGGAGTGCTATGTTGATGATCTAGTGGTCAAGCAAAAAAAGAGGTCAGACCACTTGCATGATCTGTAACAAATCTTCGAGAGATTATAAAGGTGCTAATGTAAAATGAATCCACTTAAGTGCGCATTCGGTGTTGCTTCTGGCAAGTCCTTAGGCTTTGTCTTCTGACATGGAGGCATTAAAATTGTTCAAGCTAAAGTCAGAGCAATTCAAGACATGCTTGAGCCCAAGAATCTCAAAGAGCTTCATGGTTTACAAGGAAGCATCGCCTACATTAGGAGGTTTGCATCAAACTTGAGAGGACGTCATCACCCTTTTAGTCACCTCGTGAAAAACGGGGTGCCCTTTGAATGGGATGAATCATGTAAAAAAGCCTTTGAAAGTACCAAGAAATATTTTTCAGGTCCGCCAGTCCTAGGAGCTCCAATTCCTAGCAAGCCTTTAATACTCTACATTATCGCCCAAAAAACATCACCAGGGCTGTTATGCGCATAGGAAAATAAGGAGGGTAAGGAAAGAGCTCTTTACTACTTGAGTCAAACCTTGGTTGGGGATGAATTAAATTACTCTCCAATCAAAAGGATATATTTAGCTCTTATGTTCATTTAGAAAAGTTAAGGCATTACATGCAAGCTTACATAGTGCGGGTCATCTGTAAGGCTAACCCGATTAAGTACATCTTGTCAATGCCCACTTTAAGCAAACGACTAGCAAATTGGGTTGTTATCTTAGTGTAGTATGACCTCGTCTATATTCCACAGAAAGCCGTTAAAGGGCAAGCACTGCCGGACTTCCTAGTAGACCATCTAATTCCCAACAATTGGGAGCTAAATGATGACCTGCCTAGTGAAGACGTGTTTTTCATAGACACTCGTCCACCTTAGGGAATGTACTTTGATGGTGCGATAAGGAAAGATGGTGCTGGAGCAAGAGTAGTACTCGTCTCGCCAGAGAAATACATCCTTCCATTGTCATTCGTGTTAACTCAATTATGCAACAACAACATGGATCAATACCAAGTACTTATCTTATCCCTCCAAATGACCATAAAAATGGGCATTAAAGACTTAGATGTTTATGGTGATTCACAATTGGTCATTAATCAGCTTCTCAAGGACTACAAGGTCAACAAAGAGGATTTGGTCTCATATCACAAGCATGTCCTTCAATTCTTGGATAGGCTAAAGACAATCAAGTTGCAGCATATCCCTAGTGCCAACAAGATAGTTGATGGGCTTGCTAATCTTACAGCCACTTTGGCACGGAGGGGTAGTGGAAGACATGACCATTCCAATTAGTGATAAATGGGTGGTCACGTTGTCGGAAGATGGGTTTGTGCAGTGTAGGAAGTCAATGCACTCTCTGTTTACGAGGTGGAAAAAGAAGATTGGCATCAATCGTTGATTGATTAATTGAAGCACGACAAGCTACCAAGTGATATGAAGCATAAGATGGAAATCCAAAGAGGAGCGTCGTATTTTCTCTATTACAACAAGACTCTATATCGGTGCTCCTTTGTTGGCCTATAGTTAAGGTGCTTAAGAGAATATGAGGTGTAATAAGTAATGGAGGAAGCTCACTTAAGTGTATAAAGTGCGCATCAGTTAGGGCCTAAGTTATGTAATTGCATCAAAAGAATGGGCCATTATGGGCCTAACATGGGGCATGACTGTATTAACTATGTAAAAAAATGTGACATATATTAGTTTTACGCCAACTTTATACACCAACCTCCAGAGCCACATCATCCAACTGTAGCATCTTTGCCTTTTAAGGCATGGGGGCTAGATGTTGTGAGGCTAGTCACTCCTAAGTATTTAACTGGTCATTTGTACATCCTTGCAGCCAACAATTATTTCTCTACGTCGGCAGAGGCAATCGCATTAAAAGAAGTCAAGAAGGAGAATGTTGTCGATTTTATTTGAGCACACATCATCTATCGATATGGTGTGCCTCGATGCATCATCACCAATAATGGCAAACCATTCTTCAACAAGATGATGGATAGCCTCTATGAAAAATTCAAGTTTACTCAACATAAGTCTTCAATGTACCATAAACGTACAAATGGCTAAGTATAAGCATTGAAAAAAAACGTTATGCAACTTGCTGAAGAAGGTGGTGGTGAATCCAAGTGGCACTGGCTTGAAATACATGGAGAAACACTTTGGGCTATCAAACCATGTATAAGATGCCAACGCAGTGAACCCCATATGCTCTTGTATATGGTGTAGAAGCTGTCTTGCCTTTGGAAATTCAAATTCCATCACTTTGCATTGCCATATAAGAAGGCCTAACTGAGGAGGAAAACCATAAGCTTCGCCTAACTAAGTTAGAGTATCTCGATGAGAAAAGACTTGAAGCACAACAAAAGCTGGAGTGTTATCAAGCACGCCTGTCACGAGCATTCAACAAAAAGGTTCGACCATCCTCATTATAGGTTGTGGATCAAGTGCTTACAGTGACAAAGTCGATTATCATGACGCATAGGACAGGGACCAAATTCACCTTTAAATGGGAAGGCCATCACGTTGTTCATGTGGTCTACTCGAATGGTGCCTAGAAGATAGTTGATGGAAGGACTTAGAGTATAACTGATAAGCGACAAATTCCTAAAGCGCTACTTCCCTTGAAAAAAGGCTCGTACTATTTCTAATCCACAAGAGTATAAACTGTGAACTAGTAAATAAATAAGTAAATAATTCTTTTTCTACTCCTAGCCCACAAGAGTATAAACTGTGAATGACAAAACAAATAACTGAAGTATCATTTGTTGAACTATGTCATGACTTGATCTTATAAAGAAATTACAATTTCCTATGAGTACTTAGGAAGCTTGGTAAATGAAATTATCAAGTGCAGTTAAATTAAACACAACAAGAGATGAGAAAGTGACAAAGATGTTGTTATTGCATAAAGAATATCAAGAATCCACTAAGATGAATAATCCAAGTGCAACTATAATAAACTAACTAAGTTAATCAAACAGTGCTCATCCAATTATCAGGGTTGAGTGAGAGTTGCAATTCTAGGACATCCTGCTCATGTTCCTTCAACTTGTCAACGTCTTCTGGTGACAAAGTGGGATGGCTTCAAGGTCAGCAAGAGCTTGTTTCTTCTCAATAACCTGTTGCTCGATGGTGGTCACTAATGTCAATTTGGCTTTTATGTCACTTTGAAGTTTTTATTCGTCCTCTCAAGCAATGTGAAATGCTTCTTTTGGCTCAGCTACCTTTTAAGTTGTATCTTTATGCTTCTTTTTTATGGCATCTGGTTTTCCCTGCACCACAATAAGATGAGACTGCACTTGGTCGACTCACTTAATACAAGCAGACTTTTCCTTGCTTGGCAAAGTGTCAAAGCCGCTTATGTTAATGCTAAGTATGCATCTACGCTACTCACATAAACATCTACCAGCGTCTTCAAAGGATTGGGATCTTCGTTGAGCCGATCGATGCTTTTGTGCATCGTGGGAGAGCCTTCATAACTCTTAATACGTCTTCAAATGAAGCATTCTTCAAGGAGGTCAGGTAAGCAGACTCTAGAGCCGATATCCCATAATTAATTATGCTTTGAGAGGCACGCCTCGGTAGAAAGGAAGTGGCAAAATAGTTGCGGTCATAGATTTTCCTCTCACGATCTCATGGCCGGTTGTTTTATCAACAATAGTGGGTATTATTTTTGCTGCCAGTTGAAGAGGGGTTGGTCCCTAGACTGAGTTCTCATTATCAGTTGGTGATGTGGGAAAGGTTTCAGCTCCTCTCGAGACTGATCCTCCAATTCGCTTTGGAGACGCTATCTTCTTTAGAACTTATATGTCCTCACTGGCATAATGATTGACCTTAGGGGTTGACAACTTGGTTGCAAGATTAGCCTCCGCAAGTAACTGTTCATCTATAATAGGGGTAGGCTCTTCTACTAGGTCAAACTTTCCAATCTGTAAAAAGGAAAAAAAAGTTAGTCAGCATAATTAAGATTGGATCCATCCTTCGAAAAGTTTGTCATGTAAAACTTGGTCTGATGAATTTCATAACTAAGATTCTTCATAAAAAGTAAAACACGACACATCTTCAAGATTAGTCAGCATGTCTAAACAAGTTTGGATGTCATTGAAAAAGTTATCTCCTAGAGGGAGTTTGGAAGTATTTCCAGCAATAGTCTTGAACTTTTTCCGCCTACAATGTTTAAAGTTAGCTTCTGAATCCTAGTCACTGTTATCATTTTCAATGGTCCGTTCAGCATTATAATCTTGATCCTCAAGATTGGATTCATCCTTCGAAATGTGACCCCTTGTGTTCTTCTTCCACTTAGATGCGTCATATCCTGCACTCTGATAAACATGACCAACATTCTCCCTAAGATCACCTATTGTCATCTTAGACCACCAGTCCTAGTATTCTTACTCATGAACTTGTTAAGATGTAGCAAATGGGTAGTGAACACTGCTATGGACTTGGTGTTCTTAGATAGAAGGTCAGTGTAAAAGTGTAAGTCATCATTATAGGATATGGTCCGAGTACGAGGGTCGAGTGCAAGTTCACAAGGTAATATTGCCAAAACCCGAATTATTTGCTGAATCGATGCAGAATTGATGTTGGCTATAGGGCACGAAGGTGCCAAGCTGCATGAATCCTTTCTCATCTTCAGGAATAGCAAATGTGCACAACCAACACAAAAGAAAAGCAACCAGATAAGTGTTTTCTCTTTTGTCATTAGGGACTTCAAGTGCATGCGAGATGGTTGATTCTTCTGAAGTCCATTGTAGGGTCATAGACTGAATTTCACCCAAAGGATTATGGGTTCACTTCAGGTGTGATTTGGGAGGACGTGATTTGAAATAGCTTCACCATCTTGGGAAAGACTATCATTATGTTTTCGTTTACCCCTAAAATCTATCCAGTGTTCGACACTAAGCCCTAGGTCATTTGTGTTTTCAAGTCGGCTGTAAGCAGCAAACAAGTATCTACAAGCAGGTTAGATTAATCTTTTATTGTTTTGACATCGTTGATATAAAGCATCTCAGCTAGGCACTGCTTCATCCTATATTCTCCCATATATAGGGAGTCCACCAAGTTTGTACAAGTCCTACAGATATATTGACATTTTGCCTGACATAGTGTGCAAAGTATTGGGCTCTGGGCACATAGCCTTATAAAAGGCATGAATAATGTGGGGATCACGGTCATAAGAGTATGCACTGCATCAAAGAGGCAATAAGCCCTCAACTAAGATTCGAAGCATGAGAGGATGAGTTCTACCCACTCCTAGTATTTCTAAATGAAAGAGAATTCCCCAAATATCTTTAATGTTGACCCCTAACGAACTTCATCGGAGATGAATTTTCGCCCACGTGATAAGAAACTGGTAATGGTACAACTATCATCATGACTACCGCTATAAAGAAAATAGATGTCCTCATGTGCTCTATCTGCAACCTTAGTAGTCAAGGGTAATGCAAAGTTAGTCCAAGGGATAGTTGGTATTTTGTTAACCTTAAGCAATGCAAAGAAGGATAGATAATAAATGTAGTGCCAAGCTCTGCTGTTGTGTCCTCATTTTCTATGACAGAAAGAAAAACTTTTTCCATCACTTGTATTCCTTAAAGCGTACCATGTTGGAGTACCTACAACAAAAGATAAATTGCTTTGTTTTAAAAGAAAGGAGGCAGAAGGAAAAAATGATAATTAGACTGTCTTCTTTAACAAAAGAGGACAGCTTGCAAGTTAGCATGCAAGATTAGATTTTCAAAGATATGGAATCTTCAGCATGCTCATTAGCCAGCGACGAGTCTTCATGTGCTGCATCCTACCCTCTCCTTGAGGTCAGAAGACCAATTCCAATAACCCTCATGCATAATAAGTCTTCAAGCATTTGATCCCACTGCATACGCGAGGGCTATCTCTACAAAGTATAGAAGACCGAGTCCGATCACCTAAAAAACAACGACCCTTCAAGTGTTGCATCCTACTAGTGTATGCAAGGGCTCTCTCCTCAAAGTCTACAAGACTGAGTTTGATCACCCCGCGTACAATAAGTCTTCAAGTGTTTCATCCTACTGGCGGATGCAAGGACTCTCTCCTCAAGGTCTAGGAATCGAGTTCGATCACCCCTGCAGGCAGTAGGTCATCATCGTTGTTTCCCATTGTCATATGCGATGATTTTGTCCTCAAAGTCTAAAGACCGAGTCACTTGCGCACATTGTGGATCTTGAGAAGGATCTGTCTCCAGTCGAACAACCATAATAGCAACAAGTTTTGCATTGCAACGTAGATAATTCATGACAATTCCAAAGGAAATATTTTTTAAAGAAAAAAGAGGAAAGGAAATCGCAAAATCAAAGGGGGGAAAGAACAACACACAGGCATGGATAGGAAGAGAGAACTACCATTGGTATTTCTTGCTCATACTATTCACAACGAGTTGACTCTAGAAAGGACAAGACTTCTTCAAATAGAAACAAAAAAATAATCAATCGTCTTTGTGAGCTTGTCAAACGCTAGTTAAAAAAAAAAATTGACATTGACAAGTACTAGTTATCAGTGCCCCATGCAAGGCACGGGCATTAATTAATACATAGATGTTGATTTAGATTGAATTTTTATCTTTTCTTAGATGGGTAAATTTAATGTACACACACAATTTAGGGAGAATCGAATCCTAATCTTATATGTGAAACTAGTCGTCCTTTCTCTATAAGTAATTATAAATAATTACAAATAATATTTGTTAAATGTGAAAACTATAATTAACATCATCTTATTTTAAATAAGCACAACTACATATTTTTATTGTCCTTAATACCTAATTTAAAAATGATAACATTTACAACAATTCAAAGATGAAATATCTACACTTAGTCTGGGTTAATAATGAATGGTCTAAGTGAAAAGAATCAATTCTAAAACAAGAATGACCTTTATTTTTAAAACAATCAATCAAAATATCTGTATTTGATTGCTTAGATAAAATTTAGCTAAATTAATATTAAATTTGTATATTTTTTACTTCTATTAAAAGGTACTTCTTGATTATTAACCCTTTTTTGGCCTAAAAGTTGAGGTGATATATAAAAGACATTAAGTATTATTTTTTAGTAAAATTTCAAATAATTGTTTGGCGCACAAAGAAACGTAAAATCTAATATAAATAGGATTTCAACTCAAGTGTTTATAAAACTCATAAAATTTTAGAGGGTGAGTTAATTGACCTCTACAAATTGAAATATCTTTAAACTTGTAGTAAACATAAAACATATGACTAAAGCCAATATGTACAAAAATGGTTTTAGAACAAATGCAATAGTAAGTTTGAATAATATCTTAGATTTAAAAGCTATAATTTTTCGTAAGTTTTTTGAGTGAACCAATATTTTGAAAACATAAAATCACATCTCATTTTCCGTAAAATCATGTTAAAAAAGATGTTTAATTGTTAAAATTAAAAGAAAAATGAATACCTCTTTACACTACAAGCTGAATAATAAAACTTTTGGAACTATAATTTTTTTAGTATTATCTGAATGTTTAGGTGCATATTTGCCTAAAAACAAATTTGATTTTGTGTCACCAAACAAAAAAGAAGCTGAGTAAGTACAAATTTTATCATCAAATATTCAAATGCACCACTGCATTCATAATCTTGTAAAGTAAAATCAATGCACGTGGCCTTTTAGTGGAAGACATGTGGCAAGCTCGCAAAAAAGAGAAGAAAAAAATCATTAGCTTGGTACACTAAGGGTCTGTTCTTTTCGTAGGTAAATTGGGTGGGTCAAAAGGGTGAAGTGGGTTGAAGTTGGTTGAGGTGGGTTGAGATAAGTTGAAGTTGGTATTTTTTTTTTAGGTGGGTTGAAGTAGGTTGAAGTGAGTTGAAGTAGGTTGAAGTAGGTTAAAGTGAGTATATTTTTTATGTGGTGGGTTGAAATGGGTTAAA
>JACYFF010019584.1:86836645-86943737 GCA_017589665.1 Selenicereus undatus
CTAAGTAAGCACTTAAACTGCAGAAGAATTATTTTGCTTTAAATACTGCTTTTCCCTAAGAGCAAAAATGATGAAGGAATCGTCAACAAAGAGAAGGAAGTGGCACACAGCAAATTGGTTTGTGATGGAAAACTTACTTCAAGGTGTCACCTAAACATGTCTTGCCCAATCAATTCCCTGCTGCAATCAGTGCGTTCCAATAATATATCCTGTCATGCGTTTCTAGATTAAGAGGGATCGCCACTCTCCCAGCAGTGTAGTGTCTAGGGCCAAAGTCAGTTGGTCCCACCTAGACATGTCGCCCTCAAATCATTTTTTTAAAAAAAGGGATAAGGGAGCAAAAGACTAATAAACGGGAGGAAAGTTAATTACAGGTTACTGAGGAAGAGTAAAACAATGTATTTGCTTTACCAAATCAATAAATTATAAGAATTCATGCTGATATTTAGTACAAAAAGTTCATACTTTACCTCCAAAAAAGAGACCAAAAAAAAAAACATCACGTTAAGATTACGGTGAAGGGAGGCATATATTATGAAAAGGAATATGGTTTAAAGCAAAGACGAGTCCAAACCTCAAAATAGAATTGTAGACAAAGAAGAAGGCAACCCTATAGATGCTAACATAGAGTATAAAAAGGTGATGGTTAACTGCCTCTGGGAACCATCGTATGTAGCGTTTGGTTGAAAGTAATGCAATCACTATGCAATGGAATCAACCATGTAATGCAATTGTTAGTGTAATGGAATGGGATAATAATTGCATTACAATGTTTGGTTACAAAGTCTTTACAAGTGTAATAGAATGAATCCATCTACAAACAATACTTAATTTTACACGTGACGTGAAGTACTTGCAATTCAATTCGCATTTTATTTTTGACTATTTTAATTATTTGTAACTTCATTGATAAATATCATCAAATATTTTGTCATCATGATTACGATATTTCGCATGAGAATTACATCACTCTATTTCTTATAGATTACAATAATGTAATATTGTTCAAGTTTACTAAGTAGAGAGAAAATGATGATGATGATGACGATGACGTGAGAGAGAGAGAGAGAGAGAGAGAGAGAGATATGATGTCTAGAAGGTATAAAAATACAGTTATAATAATACGATCATGGTCTAAGTTAAATTTTATCTAATATGGACAGGAGAGAGAGAGGGGTGAGTAGAGCTTCAAACCTTTAAAAAAATGGTGTCAAACTAATAAGAGAGGGGAAATAGAAGAGAGACAATGGAGATAAGAGAGAGAAAGTTCCCAAATATAATAGCTTATAGTTGGATAGATTTTGATTCAAAGGTATGCAATCAAAATTGTTTAGGAAAAGTCAAGTAATTGTAATTGCATAGATTGAGGTAAATGTAATTACAATGCAATCTTGATTACATTACTTAATGGTAACCAAACATAGTAATGGAATCACCATTACCATTTTGATTGCATTACCACTTCGATTACATAGAACCAAACAAGCCAGTAGTGTTTTAGGGTGCGATAGGATTAGCAAAATAAAGGAAAGAGTTGCTACCTTAGTTAGCCAGTCTTCAAATTTTAGGCAAGAGAAATTTATGTGTTGAAGATGCTATCCAATAAATTGGTAAGTATGTTTAATTGCACCAAATTTGATGCAACTCTTATGTTAAATAAAAAAAACCTTCAAATTACTAGTCAATTAGAGGTCAAAAAACGTACGATGTAAAAGTAGCAACGGCTATACCGATAGTTTGTTAGTCGTGATCCAAAAAAGAATCGCATCTATAAAATCGACAATGTGACAAAATAAGTCGAGAAACTGCTTGGACAACGAGCTAAAAAATGTACGTCGAGACGGCGATAATGCTTAAATACTCAAAGATATGTATGTGACCTAGTCCCAAATGGGCAATTTGTGGCACTAAAAAAATAAATTTATGTCATCTTGCAAAATGGTTTAAGTTAATTGATTTTGGGTCAGTCCAAATTAATTGATTTAATTATTTGGCCCAAAAGACTACCAAGTTAACGACTCAAAAAAGTCTCCAGTTAATGGTCAAGTAAAATTATCAACTATGCGGCCCATTGGGCTAGCAAGTCATCAATTTAAGCAGATTGTCAAGTCATCGACCCAACTTCATGACCAAGGACCATTCATCGACTCAAGAAGCTTATTAATCCACAAACACTAGAGAAGAAGGGGCTCTTCCTTATAAATTTTAATAGCCCGAACCTAATTCATGTTGATTAATTTAGCTAACATCAATTTAATAAAATTGAGTACCGCATTTCAATTCAACGTCTGAAATAATTATGTGATTGCAAGTTTAGACGAGGAAAATGGCCTAAAAAAAAAGATTTAGTCATGCTCCGTATAAAATCATTTAAAACCTATAAGTAAATAAAGATTATCACATCTATAAAAGTGAGTGGAAGTGATAATTTCTCAAATGACATATTATTTTTATAAGTTACGTACCTATGTTACATAAATAAAATAATAATGTGAATAAACAAAGTAAAAGAAAAATGGAAACAAAGGAATAAATTAATCACTAGGGTTGAAACTATAATTTTTTTAAAACAACTTGAGAAGCTACTAAAACCAAAATGGGAGTAAAAATGGATATGGAGTTATATTGGTGGTCTTATTTTGAGTAAAATGCAAGAATATGCTCAAAATAAGATTTCAATTACTTGAGATTAGTAAGCTGAAGGTTTTTTAACCAAAAAGAAATATATAAACCAAAAAAAAATTGTGCAGATTTTAATGAGAAGCAAAGTTAATGGTTTATGTTATTTTATACTCCCTACATCCATGGTATAACATAGCATACCCCACTGTCGCTGCTCCCCCAAATCTGGCCAACTCGGTGCCATCCATCTCACGTCTGCCGCCCCACCATGCGTCCGCTGCCATCTTGGGTCACCGATGCCTCCAGCCTCCCTATGCCACTTTCTCATGCAGTGGCCATGGTAGGAAATTCGGAGAGGGAGTGTCAGAATCAAAAGTACACAATGCAACATTCAATAATAGTCATAAACTGAAGGTAACAATGAGGTTTTCTTAGCTATCTTTTGGAAAGTTCTATGTATTTTGACTTGGAATTGAAATTGAACAAATAAATTAAACAAACTTGCAATTGAAATTGACAAGTAAACACACATATTAAACTATAAAAACAAACTAATCTACAAATTGAGATTTAACCTATAATCGAAATGAAACATATAAATTAAACAAAATTGAAATTGAAATTGGCAAATAAAATCACAAATTAAACAATAAAACAAACTAATCTACAAATTGAGAATTAACCTAGAATTGATATTAAACCTATAAATTAAACAAATTTGGAATAGAAATTGGCAAACAAACTCACAAATCAACCAATACAAACTTATTAATGTACAAATTGAAGAATTAAGTAACAAATGCATGTCAATTGCAACATTTAAACTAGTATTAGTAAAAGGAGAAACTCATAAATTTGGAGAGAGAGGTGAGGCTGGTGAGCCATGCGTGGGCCGTCAGTAGGCGACTCGGCGTGAGGCCGGTCACCGGTGGGGATTGCTTTGGTGGGTGAGTGTATGGGTGGGGGCTAGGGTTTTGGGTAGTAAGTGGCCATGTGCGAATCGAATAGAACATTATTCACACATAGCTTAATTTGGGTTCTGTTTGTTGTGAAGGAAAGTACAAATAGCTTAATTGAATTTGAAATACAAAGGATTTTGTATTGTTTTGAAAGAAATTAAAAGGTGAAACGAGTGTGTTGGGATTTTACCATTAAATAGTTAAAGTGGATAAAGATAACCTTGAGGTTGGAGGTGGAAGAAAGGAGGACGTGTATTTTTTGGTGGGTGGGGGGTTATGAATTTATCAAACTTCTTATAGCTTTGGAGTTTAATTTGAGCAGCCAAATTACATTTTAGTGTGTAACTTGAATGTAGTAATTGAGAGCTATATTGGAGTTTGGTTCTTAATAATTTAACAGAATTCGTAAGGGTAGAAGGTTATGATTATTGTTGATGTCAAGATTAGCATTGATGATACCAATAAAAAGCGAATGCTAAAAAATTGAATTATGCTTGAATGAGTTAAAAGTGGCCTATTCCTTTTAGTCTGATCAAGCAAATGGTAATTGGAGTTTATTAACACTCTTGAAGATTGGAATTCCTCAATTCGACTTCGAAATGGTAGCTTTCACGTTCGACATAGAACTAGACTAATAAAAGGGGCTTGCGTGAGTTAACATGTTATTGTTAATAGATGATTGGTTATGTTTATAAAAGATGAAAATTGGAATAAACTACACAGAGGAAACCTCAGTTTACTGTAAACTATTTTAAGGACCATCGGTTTTAAAAATTAAATATAAGGTAACTTGTCTTTTGAGGTAACTAGCAAAAAGGATCTTCAAAATTTTATTTGAGCTATTTTCAAGACCCAAGCATTATTCTAGTTTGCAAAGCATGCCCAAAATTCTTCATATTTGCAAATCCACCCTCAATCCTTAAAAACGTACTTTTGAAAAATCTAAATTTGTGTTTGTGATATTTTGCTCACTAGTAGTACTTGAAATCCTCTTTCAACTGGTATCAAAACCACATGACCAAAAATAATTAAGATTATTAAGCTAATTACTGATTAATTAAACTAATTAACTGTGTTTAATCATGATTAATGCTAGAATCATCACCTACTTGCCATGGTCCTAATTATTCACACATTGTTCACTCACTAGAAGGCATTACCTCGTTAGCACCTCAATTAAACTATCTCACCAATATAGTTTTAGAATCAAAAGCTAAATTAGCTAAAATTATGACCGAAATCATGGAGGTTAAGAAACAGATATCTGTAATCCACCTTTCAATAGTTAACGAAGTAAAGCATAGTAGTAAATCCACTTCCAGTACTAGTACTCCTTTTCAGCATAAAGACCCTTTCCAAAATCCAAAAGACAAAATTCCATTTTCTTTGCATGAGACAAAAATCCAAAAAGAAGTAGGAGAAAAATTAGGTGAAAAATCAATTGAAAAAGAAGAGAAAGAAGAAGAAGATGGAGTATAATTAAGCAGTATACTGGAAAAACTACAACATGTGTTCGAGATAGAACAAAATTAAGAAGAATTAAACAAAATCATGAGCGCAATCAGTGATAAAAATGATGTTTTATTTGATAAAAACGAAGAGACTAATAATATCCAATTAAAAAAAAGAAATGTATCAGCAGATGAATCTTATTAAACCTGATGATCTTAATGCATTGCCTTTAGAAGAAATTAGAAGAAAGTTGGATAAAAAATGTGGTAAAATGAATGTTGAAGATGAGATTAATGAAATTGGAGAAGAACTCGGCCTAGGAGAAATAGAGTCCATTCTTGTTAACAATGTTGTTCCTAAACTTGAAGAATTTGGAGAACCTTCTAGAAGAAATGCTTATTTCTTAAGAACTAGGTACGTTCCAGCAGGACGTATAAGCAATTTCTCTTTCAGGTTTATTCCAAGGAAACCCACAACCTATGAAGAAATTGACCTTATCCCAATTAGCGAAACTGGATACATCTTAAACATTGATGAAACCCGTACTAGAGAAGAAATATTTGAGCACTGAAAAAGAGGAATGAATAGTGTCTTAAACCTAAATACTACATACTGCGACAAACTTTCTAAACTGTATTGAACATAGCTTTTCTGGCACTGTAGCTAACTGGTATGATTCATTAGCTAAAGATGGTAAAAAATACTTTAAGAATGATGGAAACACGAGCTGCAATGTTTAAAAATTTATGCAAGGAAATTGAAACCGAATTTATCGGAGCTAAACTTGATTCCGAAGAAAAAATAAGATAATGGCAAAGAAAGATTAATAACATAGACTTATGGGATATGAGATATCTGAAAAATTATATTGCTGAATTCAATCAATATTATTACAAAGTTGGACATAATGAAATTAGTCTTGCTATGTTCTATGACAAATTGCCATATCCTATAACTTTCATAACTAATGAAAAATACATTGCATATCTAGAACGAGGAGATGTCATTGATACCCTTGGTTCAAGAATCTCTTATTTAAGAAAATGGGTCAATGATCAATGTCTTGATCTCCAAAAGCAAAAGAAAATTAAGAAGCAATTCCTAACTTGATGGGATTCACTTCACCAACGGGGAAAGGAACTTGAAAAACCAAGAAAAAGAAAATTCTATAAGCAAAAGAGCTTTAACAAGCAAAGAAATAAGAAATATAGAAGAAAATATTATAACAAACCAAGTCCTAAAAAATGTAGATTTTTTTGGAAAGTCGTTTACCGTCCCACAGGAAAAAAACAGCTACAAATGTTGGGCATACGGAGAAGTAAGGCATTAGGCTAGTGAATGCAAAAATAGGAAGAATAGCAAGCTTATCGAGACTTTGGGAAGCCTAGATTATGTTGAACTTAGTGACAATGAGGCATTAGACCTAGCCCTAAATAACAACAAAGGGATTGTTGAAATTATATTGGACAATGAAGAAAGTGATTATGAAGAAACAAGTTATATGATGAAAAGCTCTGTTAGCCTTGGCGATTTTCAAGGAGAAGAATTTGTTGTAGACAATGATCATGAGGACGTCAAAGGAGATTGGGTTCTTCCCATAATCAAAAAGACATGATCTATAAAAAATCTATCTTTCAATTAAAAAGCAAATACGTATGGGAAATGATCGAAGGAGATCTGAAGATAAAGGATTGTGAGTATGACATTGGGGAAGTTAATCTCCTTAATTGGGAAAATATCCTTAAGCATAGCAAAGATAGAAAGTATAGATATATCCTTGCATTACTATATGATATAGCAAATTTAATAATCAAATTATCACAGGTATAAAGACCAATTTATGTAATGGGTTAGTAGGATGCAATTGTCGACCAAGATATTATGTAAGTCTAAAAGATGAATTTGCTAAAAACTTTTTGTCTCTTAAGATAAAAATAGTTTGGATGGATATGAAAAGAGGATGATATCCTTTAAGGATATTTTGAAAAATTATCTATAAATTAGATAATACAATAGATACAAAGACTAGGGTGACAATGATAGAAGCAGAAAATTTGAAAGTCCTACCCCTATGCAAAAGATCCAGAGAATTAAGTCCAATCCTTAGGAGAAACAAGTCAATCGTTCATGAATATCTAACTTTGCCAACCCTACAAAGATCAATAAGAAAAATATAATAAAAATTGATGAGGAGGGTAAAATCACTATTAAACCCCAATTATTAAGAAGTATGAGTACAAGATCAGATTAGGGAGAAGGATCTTCATCAGTTAAAGAAGAGCTTAAAGAAGATGACGTAGTTAGCATGACTAGTGAAATGAGTAAAATGAGTTTTGAATATACAAGACCCAGTGCTGATCGAATTTTGAGTCTAAATAGAAAGGTCGTTGGGTACAAAACAAGAACAGTTAGTGAACCAATTTATGAGGATGAATTAGTAAAAACCATGACTTTGGAGATATGCTACGAAGCTACCAATACAAACCCTAATAGGATCTATATTCCAATAAAGGTATGTTTAGAGAACTATAATAAATACGAGTTGTGTGCCTACATAGATAGTGGTTGTTCCGTATACTTTTGAAAGAGAATATTATTTCCAGAGTTTATGTAGAAAAGAGCTAAAAATCCTTTACAAGTGAAGATAGCTAATAATAGCATTATAAACCATAATGAGGTGATAGAAGGATTATCCATAGAACTAGGAGTCTAATGCATTATACCAGTTCTATCTGCTACTTATCAACCCTCTCATGATACAATTATTGAAAATAATTTTCAAAGATTATATTCTCCATGCACCTAGACTGTCAACCAAATAATATTCACAATTAATGATAGAAGGCTTACACTCATCAGAAAATTGAGTTTACATGCAAGCAGTGTAGTGAGAAGGTACTGCCAGCACAATGTGAAGTAGCACTAACAATCTCATTACTCAAATTATCCATTAAAGAATAGATTGTTGAACAACAAGAGAAATTATGTATAGAACTCTATTATGATGATGCACTAAAGTTTTGAGATAAAGATAAAATATTTGCTAAAATCATTATATTAAATCCCAACACTATTATTCAAGTCAAACAAATGGTGTATACACACCAGGATATTCAAGAATTTGATGAAGAAATTAATGAACTTCCGAATAAAGGATTAATCAAGAATAGCAAGAGTCCTCACACCAGTCCTGCTTTCATGATAAGAAATCATGGAGAAGAAAAAAGAGGAAAAGCAAGAATGGTAATCAATAACAAAAAGCTTAATGATAATACTGTCTTTGATGGGTATTACATTCCTAACAAAACTGTCCTTTTCAATAGAATTCAAGGAGTCTCTTGGTTCTAAAAAATGGATTGCAAAAGTCGTTGTTAGCAGATTAAAATGGACGAGGAAAGTGTTCCTTTAACTGCATTTAGTACACCACAAGAACAGTATGAATGGATGCTAATGCCATTTGGTCTTAAAAATGCACCTCAAATATTCCAAAGAAGAATGGATAACGTCTTCAAAGATCTTAATCATTGTTATTTAGTTTATATTGATGATATCCTTGTCTTTTCGAAAACCATAGAATGTCACAAAGATGACATCTTAGTAGCCACCCAGACATGCATTGATCATGGTATCATACGTGGTAAAAATAAATACATTTATGCTGAACAAGAAATTGAGTTTTTTGGCTTAGAGATAAAGACTGGACAAATCATCCGACAAAAGCATATTTTGGAAAAGATAAAAAAAATTTCTGAAAAAATTGAAGATAGGAAGCAACTAGAAAGGTTTCTTGGACGCCTTACCTATGCTTTAGATTTCATTAAAAATTTAGCCAAATTAAGAAAGCCACTACAACAGAAACTGAAGAAAGAAGTAAGTTGGACATGGACCACTAATGATGCGAAGATCATTCAAAACTTCAAAAAGATGTGTAAAAATCTTCATATTCTTAATTTACCTAATGAAGGAGATGATTGAATTCTTGAGACAGATGCCAGTAATGAGCACTGGATTGCGGTACTCAAAATCAAACAAGGAGAAAAACTCTGCAAATATTGCAGTGGACGTTTTAAGTAGGCATAATGCAACTATCTCACAATGGAGAAAGAAATCCTTACAGTTATAAGGGGGATTGAAAAGTTCCTAATCGTTTTGGCCCCAAGCCTTTTCTTATTCGAACTGATTGCCAACAAATACTTTGTTTTGTGAAAAAGAATTTATCAAATATACAAGCGCAAGGGTGACTCGCACGTTGATAATTATGGCTGAACTAGTTTTTCTTCTCTATTGAACATGTACAGGGATCGAAGAACTCTCTGGAAGATACTCTAACTCGAGAACTCACTAATGATGATCATCAAAGCCAACCTCCTGTCAGAAAATGAGGAAATCCTTAGTGAAATGCCATTCCTACTAGAATGGGTTTCGCCTTCTAGTAAAGTCCTTATTGATAACCTAGAATTCCACACAAAAGTAGATCACGTTTTGGTCTACTATCTACTGTCTACCTAATAGCTTAAAGATTTTTCCTTTTAGAGTTACAAGTTAATTACATGAGATGTCCCTATGATGTCTAATAAAAAATAAGATCCCATGTTCAGGAAAAATGGTTCGATGAGTGGTACGCGGCGTGCATCGACTTTTATCATCATTATTCCTATGGTACCTGGGAATCTTGGGGTACAACTATCTATTTTTCCGATAAGTCTGGAGTTGGTGATGCTAGTTTCCCAACAAATTCAATCTCTCCAAATGACCCCATCATTAAAGCCTAGGAATACGGGGATGGTACTTTACTTCATAGAAATCCCAGATCCAAACTTCCCATTTTTCTCAAGACTAACAAAATTTTAGCAATGCATGTTCCGAAGAATCCTTTGGATTCTTACATCTCCTAATGGTCCAACAAAAATTCCAATTTGAAGATGCCTAAATTTGGAAATGTACGGAAATGTATAGCTCATTAATAGAATACAAAAACGAAAAAGCAAAGTCAACCCATTATCTTATTCAGATCGTTGATTACGACGATCTCGATGATCAACAACAAGAATGGGTTTTTGAATGACTAGTGCATCTAGTTACTAATCCTGCTTTAACAAGAGCCATTAAATTTTCCAATATTTATCATCAATGTTGGGCATTAATTGAAAAGGAAAAAACATTAATGCATTATTGGAACACTACGTTTGCCTATGGTAATGAGTTTAAAGAATACATGAAGGTAGAAGGAGCAATGTCAGAAGATATTTTTGATTATCTCTTTGACATTGGAGCTGGAAACTTCTTATCAAAAAAAGGAAAGAAATATCTTCTTAAGCTATTTGCGAAATGGGATCTAGAGCATCTTCAATTAGATGAAGATTTTGATGATTATCCAGATAATGATGGTCTGGAAGATATAATTGGAGATGAAGGCATGCAGAATCTCAATAGTGATGATTAGTCTTGTCATCATTAAAAGTTCTGAAATTTAGCTGCCCCATTATTGTGCTATCTTGACAAGTGTTTGATTTGTAAAATAGAGCAGTGTACTATAGTCGTCAGTGCTGTAGCCATGTGAAAAATCTATAATGTACTGTAGCCATTAAGGCTTCCAATGTACCCCCAATCCTTTATAAAAGGAGAGGTAGAGTTCTGAGAAGGGACACGATCATTTGAGCGTTCTTCAGCAAAAGAGAAGTCAGGATTCTCCATTTCTCTATGTGCAAGCATCTCTAATGATCTTAGCTTAAGTCCCTCTTCAAAGTTTTCCATTGTAATATTTCCACTTTGAAGCTTTCAATAAAAGAAGTTTCCCAGTAAGGAACATTATTCAATTGAATCTTATATCTTAAATATTATAGCTTCTTGATTAAAGTCTCACTATCCTTTAAAATACTTAAAACTTTATTAGTGACTACGGTCTGAGATAGGAAACGAAATAAATCTGTGTTGTCCCTAATTGAAAGAAGGTGGGGTTAAGATTAATAATCTCTGTAAACCAGAAGATAGAGGAACGCCGGAGTCCAGTGCTGACTAAGTTCAGGTAGGAGTCAAAACTCTATAATTAAGCTTTAATTATTTTTGCTAAGCATGGTGAGCTCATAACCACAGAAAGTATAATATATAAGACATAAGTAGTAAATTGAGATAACTAGTACTGGTAAAATCATTATAAGTTAAATCAACTAAAACAAGTATATTTCCTGAAAAGCCCCTTAAAAACAACTTATTTGCACGTTTTTTCTATACCAAGGACTATTCTGTAATTTTTAAAAGTTTAAGGACTAAAATAATAAGAAAAAGGACCTAAACATTAGTTGTTTGAAAACATAAGTATCCCAGAATTAGTTTTTTGAAAAGGTAGGGGCCTAAAAATAGTTACCATCAAACTTAGGGACCTAAGTGTCGGTAATTCTAGAAATTGAAATAACATGAACAACAATACCAGCACTACTAATAATAGTAATGGTAAGCATATTAGTATTACTACTGATAATTAATGTTAGTGATAACATTGGTAACAATAAAAATACTAGTGATAGTAATAAGAGTAATCAAATAAGGGCCCAATGAAGTTGCGTTAGCAATAAACACGAGCGATAAGATTTAATCGTTAGTTTGATTAAACAATAACAGGAATGTTAGGAAATAAGGAAAAAATACATAAGAATAAGTAAACAAATAAAACACAAATTGAATGGGCTATTTATCAAGATTATAATGACAACAACTATTTAAATCGTGCTGATAATGAAAGATCTACCTTCAGTTCACCCACGCGGCCTCAGGTCATGCTTTCCGATCAGCTTGGCAGGTTTACGCCTATTCAATGGCGATATGGTACATATGAGCCCGTCAGTTTGAAATCAACTTTCAAATAATAACTCTTAACTGCTTTAATACTTCTCTCTTCCCCTAATTTCAAACTAAAATGAATTAACATGCGACCGCTCACTAAAACATAAACTTCTATCTTTACAATGTAGCAGTAAACATATTAAGCTTCGGCTCACTACTCGAATATTTTGTATTTTTATCTTTTAGGTGGACAAATTGTGCATCCTTGACTGCAGAGAGATAATCAAAGGAGTTAGACAAGATCACAACGATATTTTTCAAAATCATAGCTCATTCCGAGAGTTTGCTTTGTGGGTCACTAGGTTGACATTTGAGCTGTGTGTGAATTAATTGTCTGCCATTTGGATTACACGTAAGCTATAATGTGTTATCACATTTATGTCAGTGAGTTAGCTAAGCGTTGTCCTCTACTGGATGGTGGTAACATCCTAACCCTAACATTTCCACTGTATTTACTGTTAAGGATTGGTTAATTAGGACTAATAATATGATTAGAAGTCAGGACATTACAGATGTGGCATCAGAGCCAAGTTACAGGGCCATTGTGAGCTCTAGAATGATTAACCGTCATGTCAGAGTTATTAAATGTGATTAAGATTATGAACTCATGAGCATGAGTACCTAGCGGAAGTAGCTTAATCAAGATTTACCTTATCTTCACTCATAAGTATTGAAGTCATGGTCTAGTTGGGTAGCTTATGAACACTATTGCCAAGGGAGCTACCTATATTTTATAAGTGATTCTTGTGGGTAAATTACTTCTAATTTTCCATGCAAGGGAAACATGCTCTATTAAAATATGTGGTAATGTTGAACCAATAGGAGGAAATGTTTCCATGGAATAAGTAGATACAAGGGCCTACGACACCCATAAAGCTGACTTTTTAAAACATCGTTTAGCTTAATAAATTTTGTAATGTTAGATAGAGAGGTTGTGGTATGCTTCTGGATATCATATGCATCACTTATAAATTTAAAAAAAAAGAAGTAGAAGAGTGATATCATGAATGTTGTCATTAACTAATTCCCAAAATTTTACAAATTTATGTATATTATGATAAACTAGGTATATATCCAAGCCATTTGCATATTGGTATGATCCGCAACTGTGTAATGAAAGGGAAAAGGACCTTGGTATGTGAGTCCACGGTAAACATTATGATTCTTGATCATTGACTACGATTTAAAAAAAGAGACATGCTCTAATGAGATATCAATGAGGGTGATTTTTTTTGGGCGTTTTAGAGCATGTATAGACCCAAAAAAAGGGGTGTATGGTTTTGAAATGGTGGGATGACTTTGAGGATATTATGTACTTATTATGAGGATGAGATAGACCCTAAGAGCACATGGAAATAACTTAAGAATGCAACTTAATAGCAGGATGTTTGTTAGGATGTTTTTAGGGAGAAAGAGACATGTATAATTTCTCACCAAGTTTTAGGACCAAGTGTTATGTGCCATTTATTATGTGGCATGTTGCTTAGATAAGGGGGGTGGGGGGAATAGTTGAGTAGGACTCAATTTTATACTGTATGTAGTGATGTAATGAGTATAGCAACGGGGACTAATGAGGATCAGAAAAGGAGAGAAAGAAGTAATATGAGGAAATAAATGAAAGCATGTGCTTCGCTTGCTATCCTACCAAGAGCAGAAGCCCTCATATTCTTGTAGTTTTAGAAACATAAAGATGTTACATGGAATGAAAATTGTTAGAGTATGAAAGTTGGTATTGCCCCACATTGATAAAATTCAAAGAATATAATATTGGGTGTTGTCCCATATTGATGAAATTAAAGGGCTTGAGCATGTATATAAGCTTGTGAGTTACTCCTCCTATTGCCAATTGGTTTTGGGATGGAACCTTATTTGAGCTTATATGCATGACTCATTGTTGAAAGCTCAATTAATATAAAAAATTTAATAGAAATCATGATGACTAATGTGGAGAAAAAGGGAGTACCATGATGATGGAATCATCTCAATAGCAAAAGCAGTGAATAACATCCTCTAACATATTCACGTCACCTGATGCATCTAGATATACATGTGGAACTAGGGAATAGACTCGAGCAAGTGTTGTACATGTGTATATCTTCCATACTGTTGCATACCATATTCTAAGGAATTATAGGGGTTCTAATTTATATTCTAACTAATGAGTAATCATAGGTTATGGATACAGGTGGGAGTGTTAAGTGAGGTATGGAGAAGTACAATGGAAGTCTTTTTAATGTTTAAACCTTGGATATTTGATCACAAGGCCTTGCAACCTCTTTCGTTGAGGACTGGACACTATTAGTTAGGTGTTGCATGGACTAAATGGGGTTATAACCAGTGATTTTAAATATGCAAGAAAGTATCGACATGGTTTAACCCAGATGTGTCAATAAGAGGCAAAAAGTAGGTAGAACATGGGAGGTTACATTTAGGCAACTATTTTTTTAAGCATGTCAAACCTAAACAAGTGCATCTATGTAAATCTTTGCATATATATAAAAAGAGCCCATAATAACCTTGGGTCAACTAATGTGAAACTTTCCTTATAATGTGCGTATTATTACATATTATTTTCCTTCTTCAAGAACCTTTGGATTGTTCTATTTCCAACCAAGTGTTAGATGTTCCCATGCTATATTCTAATATAATTAATCCTTAACTTGTATTTGAGTCTTAGTAACCTATTATTGCATAAAATTTCCTAGTTATCTTAACAACACCTTACTAGATATCTTTTCGACAATTGAATGGTCCATGACATTAATCTTTATGTGCAATCGTGATCCTCAAGGTTGGGTGTTATCCCTTTCAACGATTACTTATCTATGCTCAAGTTAGTCTTGGTAATCTTTCTTTCCTTATTAATTGGTGCCCACATTCTTTGCAGTAAATCTTGATTTCTATTACCGTCTTTCGTCATCATCATGGAGTTTCTCTAGCAACCCCTTGAATGTAAGACTGCCTTGTTTTCTATATAATACGTCACTTCCCTCTCTAGTGTTGCTACCATCTGTCCAAATTTAAATTCTTAGTCTCCCATTTTGTGTTCGTGATCTTCTATGAATAAATTGAGAACCATCATAAACTCGTTTTTTGTTCACAACACAAATCTACATTTAGATCCTTTTCTAATTGATGAAAGAGACATTTGTAAAAGTCTGCTTTCATGCACTTGTGCCCCTTTCTACTTTTGATTTTCACCTTAAGCTAAAGGCAAATTACGACACTCTATTACTGACCGATGTTCGTTCGAATGTTATGACCCTAGGGATCCCTAAGAATAGAAGCCTTATGGATATGGATAATTTTATAATCTAATCTTGGATCAATGCCTTTAAGTTTATTATTTGTAAATAGTGATATTTGATCTACCTTTTGAAATTTTGTCACTGCTTAAATAGACTATTTTGTTGTTGTCTGGCTTCCAAATTAAGATCAAATATTCTTTTTCTTGTGTAACTAATGATTGTAACCATCTGATTGTCATTGCCTTCTATTCATGAGTTGTTTACACTTATAATTGTTTTCATTCTTCCTGCTCATAATATCATTTTCCTTGTCCACCATTTCATAATTAGTCATCCATTCTTTTGATCAAAACCTTACATCATCAATATTCTCATTACTTTCAACCATTGAATTATTCCTCCTTCGATCATTTTGATTGTTTATTTGCCTTATTTCTTTGCCATTTTATTATTTTATTCATCCAAACCATTTCCTTAATAGGTTGTATGTGATACCCAACCTTTGCTAATTACAAATTGTCTTTTGTTTTGAAAATTTTCTTCTGACATTACTCATGTTTGTTTGAATTGTGCTATCCCCAAAATTAGCTCCATTCCAACGTTACTAATTTGCGTTTTACATTTCAAACTTCTGGAGTTTTGTGGACCCCCAAGAGTACTAGTACCTTCCATCTAGCATGATTAACCATGTCTTTGAATCTTGTCATGTACTATGGAATACATTCTTATTTGAGCTTAAATGGTTGACAACATTCTGAAATTGTTGACTTGCATGATCTCCTTGTCCATTTCATTAAAAGCATACTTATGTATATAGCCTGCACCCCATCATTCATAGTTATAAGTCCATAAAGCATGTTATGAATTAAAGATGTAATGCAGCTTTCACAAATGTGGATTAATGTTTGATTGCTGCAATACCATCATTCCTCTTGCTTTTAAAATTTTATCCCCATAAATGATCTTGATTCTTTTCTATTTAATCTCATCTCTAGTCAAAGTTATCTCAGGTGAACAAGGGCATATTTCTACATATTCATTTATAATAAATCCAGGAACTTCTACACCCTGGTTATTCAAGTCAATTTATCGCACTCATCCTATTGATTATTGACTAGAAGGCTAATATGGCCGCAAGTGCACGGTGCTGTTGTAGCAAATCAACATCAATCCCACAGAGACTTGGTCAAGCTATTGGGTTGTATTCCGTCAAGATATGTTACCCAAATCCAAATTTGAGAGTGAAATTTAACTATGTTATGTATCTAGCTAATAGGTAAACAATCAAGGAATTTAATCAGATCAAGTAATCTTCCAACCAAGAGTTAATCAAGTGCCTCTTCTTTTGATGGGTAATTCTAAAACCGATAATCGAATTATCAAACCCCTCTTCCAATGAGGAATGAAATTCTTAAATCTAATCAACCACCATTTCTTAAGGGTTTTTTTATTAATCCAAGATAATTAAGAATGCGATTATCAAATTTAGCAATTTCTTTAACGGTGAGTCTTTCTCAAGATTCACTTACTTAAGCCGAATCTTAGTTTTCCAACATCTAGTTTCACCTTTTAATTCTTCACCAAATGTCTAAAACAAGCAAGAAATTAATCAAGTTTCCTACTAATAATTCAACGTCTAAGATTCAATAGAACAAACCCAAACAAATCCAAAGCACTTTTAGATCAAAACAAGAATTGGTTCAATCACAACAATTCAACGCAATCCCAAGATTAACAATCTAAAAGTCTAAACAGAAAACAGAAGAGAAGGGATAAGAATTGCTCAGCTGTGCGCACTTGAACTATTGTTGCAAACCCGATCCAAAATCCTTGCAATCTTCACCTTCAGTTTGCTCTCAACTCTCTCTAATCTTATCTAAATCCTAACTGGATGGTGGGATGGATATGGAGGAAAATGGAATGAGGCTGAAAACAACCCTTTTATAGCGAATATGTTACAGGCAAAACATAAAAAACCACCAGGAAGTTGAATAGCCGTGAGAAGACATAGTGATCCGAGGGAAAGGGGGGCCACCACTGACCATGGGTACCACCACGAAGCGTGCGTGGTAGCCATTATCTCGGTGTTCTCTTATTCTTCTCTTTCTTCCATGGGCATGGTGACTGGGGGAGTTCTTGGTGGGTCATAAGGATGACTTTTAAGGGTCAATTCTTGGTCAAAAGGGTCTCAAAACCTGTAAAAGTCATCAAAGCACTATACCCAAGTGTAAAATGTGATTTTTGGGGTAAAAACTAACTGTAAAACTTATGAATCCCCCAAAAACGCATCAAAATGGCCCTAACATGATATGCTCTAAGGGTACTTATCAAACTCCTTTATGCTTGAACGATTGCTTGTCCTCAAGCAAACACTACAGAAAATGAACAAGGGGAGATGCATGTGGGAATCAAAACATAACAATCTCCTTAAAGTAGGCAAGCCATAGCATATCACAAGCAAGAATAGCATCAATGGCAACCCCAAATAGCATGCAAAACATTTCAAAATTAGGAGGAGAAGGTTTTCAAAGAAGTACAAGACCACAAACTCGATATCAAACTTGATCACCCCCAAAGAACCACAATGCACGTCATGCAAGCACATGGAATTGATAAGAGCTAAACGGACTAGTAGAACCTTAGTTTAGGAAAAATGTGAATCGCTCCCACTCATAAGTTTGAGATATAGCATAGGTTCACTTAAGACTTATTCCGAAGATGCAATCTACCATATGTTTGCCAAGACTCTCAAATTCTCCACCACTAGGAATGCAGTGTGCACAAGACAATCAAGAGGACTTCACTTGGATTGTACTGTGGGCTAGAAAGATTAAGGGAAAGGAGTAGACAAATGCATTTGCGCAATGTGAAGCTACTTTGCCAAGCAACTAGGGAGCAACCAACTTGGCACCAAGAAGCCATAAAGATCATCAACACTCCAAACCTTAATAATAAAATGAACATACGCCACAAATGAAATAAGAAATGAGTTGACAAGAAAGGAACTCAAGCTATTCACATATCCAATGCCCATCACTTATTCAATTTCTTTTTCTCCTTTTTTTTTGGCAATTTACTAGTGTCGCGTACCCTAGTTCTGTGGAAATAATTGTTAGTGGTCAATGTTTTTAGAATGTATTCCCAAATACCTACTATTTTGGAAAAACTATTAACAAGGGTCGATATTTTAAGAAATAGTTACTGGCCAAAGTTTTTCTTTACAACGTAGTCTTTGAGCTTTCTGAATTTCCTATTTTTGCCTAAAAAGAGGTTTAACTCGTAAACACTCAACTTTTTGGGACTTTTTACTAAAATTAAGCTTATATTTTTGTATGGACTTCTAATAATGACTTTACTGGTACTGGTTATCACAATCTACTGCTTATATCATAAATATTATATTTTCTATGATTAACGGCCCACCATACTTACCAAAATAATTAAAGCTTAATTAGAGAGTCTCCATCATTACCTGAACTTATTCGGTATTGGACTCAGGCGTTCTTCTAGCTCCTGGTTTACAGAGATTACTAATCTCAATCCCACCTTCCTTAGGTCAGGCACAAAATAGATCCATTTCATTTCCTGTCTCAGACCGTAGTCAATAATCAAGGTTTATGTATTTTAAAGGATAGTCAGACTTTAATCAAGAAATTATAATATTAAAGGCATAAGATTCAATTGAATAACATTTCATACTGGGAAACCTTCTTTTATTGAAAGGTTAAAAGTGGGAATATAACAATGAAAAGCCCGAAGAGGGACTTAAGTTAAGATCATTAGAGATGCTTGCTCATAGAGAAATGGAGAATCCCGACTTTTTTTGCTCAAAAATACTCAAATGACCGTGTCCCTTCTCATCACTTGTCCTCTCCTTTCATAGAGGAGATGGGGGGCACATAGGATGCCCTATTGGTTATAGTACACACTGATTTTTCACATGGATATAGTACATTCACATGGCTATGGTAGACTGTCTTATTTAACAGACTTGACACTTGTCAAAATAGTATAATAATGGAGCAGCCAATTTTCAGAGCTTTTAATGATGATAAGACTAGTCATCATTATTGAGATTCTACATGCCTTGATCTCTGATTGTCTTCTAGATCATCATTATCTGGACAATTATCAAAATCTTTATCAAATTGAAGATGCTCTGGATTCCATTTCTCAAATAATTCTAGAAGATATTTCTTTCCCTTTTCTAATAAGAATTTTCCAGCTCCAACATCAAAGAGATAATTACAAACATCTTTTGAGGCAGCTCCTACCTTCATGTATTTGTTAAACTCATTATAATAAGCAAAAGTAGTAGTTTTGTAATGCGCTAGTGTTTTTCCTCCAATTAATCTCCAACTTTGCTGATAAACCTTCAAAAATCCAATGGCTCTTGCTAACGCAGGATCAGTAACTAATTTTGGTCATTCTGGATTCCATTCTTGTCGTTGATCATCAGTAACAAAAATCCAATTAGTCGGTTTGGCTTTTTCATTTTCATACTTGATTAATGCACAATTTACCTCTACATATAGGCATCTATCATTTGGGATTTTTGTTGGACGATCAGGAGATGTAAGAATCTAATGGACCTTTCAGAATATACATTGCTGAAATTTAGTTAGTTTTAAGAAAAAAAGGAACTTTGGATCTAGGAATTCCACAAAGTAAACTACCGTCCTGTATGCCCAGGCTTTAATGATAGGGTGAATTGGAAAGATTGAATTTGCTAGAAAACTATTACCACCAACCCCAGACCTATCGTGCTAGACTCCTAAATATCATTGGAATAATTATGATAATAGTCAATGCAGGCTACATACCACTCATTGAACCATTTTTCTTGAACATGAGGATATCTAACGTAACTAACATGTAACTCTAGAAGGGAAAATATTTGGGCTATTAGGTAGGCAGATGGTAGTAGACCAAAGCGTGATCTAATTTTGTATAGAATTCGAAATTATCAATAAGGATTTTACTAGAAGTTAACCTGTTCTAGTAGTAATGGCATCTCATTATGGATTTCCTCCTTTTCTGTCAGCAGTTCTGCTTTGATGATAACCATTAGTGAGTTCTTGAGTTAAACTATCTGCCAGAGAGTTCTTCGATACCCATATATGTTCAACAGAGAAGGAAAACTGGTTACGCCATAATTACCAAGTATTCCTTTGCAATCGGTTTGAATAAGAAAAGGTTTTGGGGCTCAAAAGATTAAGAACTTGTAAATTCTGTTTATAACTGCAAGGATTTCTTTTTCTATCATGGGATAGGTTCATTATGCCTTATTAAAACTTCAACTACAATATTTATAGAGTTTTTCTTCTTCTTTGACTTTGAGTACTGCACTCCAATGTTCATTGTTAGAATCTATCTGAAGCACTAAATCATCTCCTTCATTAGGCAAATTAAGAACAGGAAGATTTTTACACATCTTTTTGAAATTTTGCACAATCTTTGTATCATTAGTGGTTCATGTCCAACTTATTTCTTTCTTTAGTTTCTACTGCAATTGTTTCCTTAGTTTAGCTAAATCTTTAATGAGATCTGATGCATAGGTAAGGCATCCAAGAAATCTTTCTACCTATTTCCTATCTTCATTCTTTTCAAGAAAATTCTCTATTTTTTCCAAAATATGCTTATGTAGGATGATTTGCCCACCTTTTATCTCTAAGCCTAAGAACTCAATTTCTTGTTCAGCATAAATGCAGTTGTTTTTACCAAGTATGATATCATGATCAATGTATCTTCGGGTGACAGCTAAAATATCATCTTTGTGCTGTTTTATGGTATTGGAAAAGACAAGGACACCATCGATGTAAACTAAACAACAATGATTAAGGTCTTTAAAGATATTATCCATTCTTCTTTGGAATATTTGAGGTGTATTTTTGAGTCCACATAACATTACTATCCATTCATAATGTCCTTACGGGGCACTAAATGCAGTTAAAGGGACAATTTTCTCATCCATTCTTATCTGCCAGTAACCGCTTTTGCAGTCTAATTTTAGAATCAAGATGCTCCTTGAATTCTATTGAAAGAATAGTTTTGTTAGAAATATAACAACTATCAAAGACAGTATTATCATTAAACTTTTTATAATTGATTACCAATATTTCCTCTTTTTTCTTCTGCATAATTTCCTACCATGAAAGTGTGAGGACTCTTATTATTCCTGATTAATCCTTTATCCAGATTTGATTTGTTTATCAAATTCTTGGATTTCCTAGTGTGTATACACCATTTGTTTGACTTGAATAATAGTATAGGGATTTAACAGAGTAATTTTTGCAAATGTCTTATCTTTATCCCAAAATTTTAGAGGATTATCATCGTAGAGTTCTTTACATAATTGCTCTTGTTGTTCAGGAATTTACCCTTAAATAGATAGCTCAAGTGGTGAGATTGCCAATGCTATCTCACATTGTACATGCATTACCTTCTCACCACGTGGCTATGTGTAAACTCAATTTTCTGATGAGTGTAAGCTGTGCTTAATTTTTCAATAGGAACTGAGTGACCATTAATTGTGAATATTATTAGGTTTATGGTCTGTGTACGTAGAGAATATAATATCTGAAAATTATTTCCAATAATTATACCGTGAGAGGGTTGATCAATAGCCCATAGAATTGGTATAATGCATTGAACTCCTCCTAATTCTATGGATAATTCTCCTATGGCTTCTTTGTGACTTATAATGCTATTACTAGCTATTCTCACTTGTAGAGGATTTTTAGCTCTTTTTCACATAAACTCTGGAAATAATAATTTTTTCCCAAAGCATACAGAACAACCACTATCTATGTAGGCACATAGCCCATATTTATTATATCCCTCTAAGCATACGTTTATTGGGATCTAGATGCTATTAGGATTTGTGTTGGTGACTTCATAGTATATCTCCATAGTCATGTTTTTAACTAATTCATCATCATAAAGTGGCTCACTAACAGTTCTTATTTTGTACCCAATGACTTTCCCATCTAGACTCATACCTTTTGTCTATGATATGTCTTACTGGTTCGAAACTCATTCCATTCATTTCACTAGCCATACTAATTGAATCATCTTCTTTAAGCTCTTCTTTGACTGAAGAAGATCCTTCTCCCTATTATGATCTTACACTCATACTTCTTAATAATTAGGGTTTAATGGTTATTTTTCCATTCTCATCAATTTTTATCACATTTTTTATTGATTTTTGTAGGGTTGGCAAAGCTAGATATCCATGTCCTATCAATCTTTACCTCTTGAAGATTGGATTTAATCCTCAGGATTTTCTGCATAGGGGTAGGACTTCCAAACTTTTCTGCTTCCATCATTATCACCTTAGTCTTTGGATCTATAGTATTATCTAGTTTGTAGATAATTTTTCAAAATATCCTTCACAGATATCCCCGTCTTTTCATATCCATTCCAACAGCTTTTATCTTAAGGGATAGAAAGTTTTTAGCAAACTCATCTTTTAGATTTACATAATATCCAGGTCGACAATTAAACCCTACCGATCTATTGTACAAGTTGGTCTTAATCCATGTGATAATTTCATTATTAAATTTGGTATGCCATATATCATAAAGCAGAGCATAGATATTAATATTTTTACCATAATATTGTAATGGAGTGATTTAAACTTGGACACTTCCAACATGGATATACCTGTACTTTCTACCTTTGTTATGCTTAAGGATGTTTTCATAATTTATGAAATTAACTTCTCCCACATTATACTCACAATCTTTGATTTGTGGATCTCCTTTCATCATCTCGTAAACATAATTGTTCTTTAATTAAAAGATGGATTTTTTATAGATCATTTCATTTTGGATTATGGGAAGGACCCGATCGCCTTTGACTTCCTCGTTATCATTATCTACAACCAACTCTTCTCCCTAAAGGTCACTGACACATCTGCTAGTGCACGGGTATCGTAGTATAGATTAAAAGATCGTCCTTAAGGACCAAAGTAATCTATCGAGTCTTTTCTATCTAAAAATGCTAAGCAATCACTTAATTGAGGATTTTGATTCAGCAACTTCTAATTAACTGATTCTAAATTCTACCAAGGAAAAACGCCTAGGGATTTATTTATTTGAGAAAGGTGTTGGATCAATATGATTAACATGTGCTTTTCTCTAATTGGATAATTCGAGGAAATTGTAATTGATCTAGAATTTATTCTATTTTTTTGAAATCAACCAAAATTTCCTAAACTAAACCAAAGTCATTCTTTCAAACTAATTTGTCTGAATCTAAGTTCAATAGTTTTTATTACTCTCTCATCCTCCCAACATGCAGATCTCTCTTTTGAGTTATCGCTATATTAGGTCTTATCAAGTAGTCTCACAATCGAATTTCACCTTTCAGTTGTCCATTCAATTGTCTCAAGGGGGCAAGCAAATTTGGCCAAGTCCATTGACAACATAATAATCACTTGATAAAACAAGATCAAACCAATCATAAAAAGAAGGCACAATTCTATTGAATATAAAATGATCCAACTATACTTCCATTAACAAACAAATCTCCAGACAAGAAAAACCACTTACTCATGATTAAAAATTAAACAAATAACCAAACAATTCAGCGCGATCTGAGGGGGAAGGGCTTGGCAATGACGGCTTTCAACAAGGGCTTCAAACTGCCAACAAAATCGAGTTCCACACTCAATATTTCTCACTTGCACAAAAAATAAAACTAAAATTCTAACTACAAAGAGTAAAATTTTAGGAAATAGGAACCACTATCTATGATGGGATTCTCTCTTTCTGCTGCTAAGGGATGGGCTTTTAAGCAAGAACTCGAGCATTTCCAGCCACACAGCCGAAGGGAGACGAAGAGGCCACAGTTACACAGCTTACCATGGTCTGTGGCAAACACCACGGGTTGACTATGGTCTTGCCTGGAACAGAATTCTCTGCTTTTCTCTTACTCTACGGGCATAGCGTCCTAGGGGCATCCATGGGGGGTCGATGTAGACTCAAATGAGGGTCAAATGCTGGGTTAAAATGGTCCAAATTCCTACAAATATCATCAAACAACCATACCCGAATATAAAACGAGAATAGGAGTATAAATGGTAACTCAAAGCACATAATTCTCCTAAAAATGTGACAAAATGACCCTTAAATAATATATACGTTAAGCACTTATCAAACTCCTCCATGCTTGAACTATTGCTTGTCCCTAAGCAATGCTAAGACTAAAAATTATTCTAAACGTCCTCAGGATAGACATTGGTAGCATCTCAATGGCAAGGCCGATCCAAAGGTAGCTCAAAAAGGTGCAAAAATCATTTAGCAAACAGACTAGGGAATGAAATTTTTGAACACTACTTGATATACCATAATGTCAAATTTGAATCAATCATCCCAAATCATCAAATACAATCAGTTAACATATGAAACAAATGGATCTTGTAATGCTGGTAGAACCTTACTATAGTTATGCGGCACTCATCACTTATGTGTTTGAAAATATATGAAGGTTCCCTCAATTCTCATTCCATAGACTCAACTCTACCATAAGCTTCAAGAGACTCCGTAATTCACCATCACTAAAATGCAAACACACTAGACAATCATGAGGACTTTCATAAGGTTGTAACAGGGCCATAAGTAAAGGTAAGAGGGGAAGAAATGTTTTGAAAATGTGGAGCTAGAAGCCATAAACTAAGAGTTAAATGTTTCCAATGCATCAACAACATCCTCCCTAAACCAATACAATTCATTGACAAAATACATCCCCGATTGAAGAGGCAAAGAGTAAAAAGTCATAAATATTTTTACAATCCCAATAAGGCTAACGCTATTTTCATTATTCCCTTTTTTTGTTTTCTTCTTTTTTTTTCCTTTCTTTTTTTTTCTTTTCTAAAGAGCTAGCCAAGGGAAATCTATAAAACACTTTGAATTTCAACTCTTCTCTAAACTTTGTACAACAGGGGATTTCCTTATATCAAATAAGAACACACATCCCTTCATCAAACAACCAAATCCACTAAAAAGATCTCCATACACCTCACTAGTTCCAATTAAACTCGATGCACCAGAATGAAATGCTCCTCTAGTCTTGGCTTAAGGGGTGAAATAATCATTTGGCCATAGGCTATAGCAGGAGCTTTAAATCACTAAAAGCAGATATAAGCTTAAAGGGGCTAGCAAGGGATATAAAACGCAACAAAGGTGGCTATTTGGTCGTTGGATTTAACAAGTCAAAGAATGCCTCAATCATATTGCAAATGCATATGTGAAATGTGATCTTGAATGAGAATCAAAGCAACTTCTAGAGAAATGATGTCAAAGAAGAGTCACACATGAAAGAAACATGAGACAAAATTGATAAATTAGTCTTTAAAAGCCCAAAGCCTAACAAGACATCTACCAAGGTCGTAACCAATTCATTAGTAAACACATGCCAAAATTCATGTAAAGAGTTATGGGGTAATCAACTTACACTCAACATATGGTCAAAACTTGAAGCTCATTTTCACAAACTCATTCTCAAACATTTTTATACAGAATTGGGCCAATCAAAGGATCAAACTAAAACTAAAGAAGTCTACCTAGTCTACAAAATCGTTATCCGAGGATTTGTTTTCTTTTTTTTCTTTTTTTTCAATATTGTATTTTTTTCTTTTTGTTTGTTTTCTTTTATATGCTTGCTTCTAATAACAATGCAAAGAAAAATGCAAAAACTCTAAAAAGAAACTAAAAAAAAAACCTAAAATGCAATCTAGAATGAAAAGAAGCCTAAATATACTTCTAAAATGCTTCTATCAAAATAAGATCAAAACCTACAATGAAACTACAAAAACTATCACAAATACTATATACAATACACAAGCACACCAAATCAAATCAGGCGTCAAATGCCATCAAATAAGCACTAACTCCCCCATGCTTGAATAGCACATTGTTCTCAATGTGCGCACATAGTAGAAAAGGAAAAGGGGAGTAGCAAAAAGCAGTCATAAAGGAGGTGGAGGAGGAGGAGGATGGGGTGGTTGGTCGTAAGAGATATGCCAATCCCGCTAGGTCTCTAAACAAGCCTGATAATCCTCGAAGTATTGAGTCTAGGTAGCAAGCATCCCAAGGAGCTTGTCGTGGCGCTCTTGGTCAAAGTCACGAATAGCAACGTTCTCAGAAGAAAGATAAGCTCGAACGGATACTTGCTCCTCCTGGATGGACCTAAGGGTGTCTTGGAGGTCAGCATAGTCAGTAGGGTGTGGTTGGGAAGAAGAACTAGGTCTGGCTTGACTAGAATAAAGGGGTGCAGGAGGTGCGGGCTGAACAACCTCGGCATGACCAGGGACCCAATAAAGGTTAGCCCGGTGAAGTAAGGTAGTTCGATCAACATTGGGAAGCAGCAGAAGTTGATCCCCAGGGTAAATCCAGTACAAACGTCCAACATTTACTTTACAAAAGTTCATGATCTCAAAAGTGGCTTGATGATGCTGCTCAGACCTGAGACTCTATCCTCAAGGCTAGGCTTAACACCCAAAAATCTAGCAATGGATGTGACAATACTACTAATGACTATCCCACCCGTAGTGCTAATAGGAACACTATACAATTACTTAGCCAAAAACAACCCGGGGTCAAGCTAGGTACCATCAAGCATACAAGATAAGAAATACAACTCAGATATTCTCTGGAGATTTAGACTATCATCCCAAGAAAAGAAACAGTGAGCTAGGATATGCTGAGCTACCCGAATGCAAGGGTTCCTAATTTGAGTGCGCTTGGATGAACTAGTATTGTACCTAACACTCCCCGAAAGCTCGCCCCAAAATGCATTTTGGTTAAATTCACGATGGACTTGACAATTCGGTAAATCCATACTAGGTGAAAAACTGAATATACTGTTAAAGCTACCTAAGTTTAACTCATATAATTGTCCTTGGAAATAAAATGAAATGCACTCAGCTTCACATTGAGGCCATCTAGTGACCTTGACATGAAGTGTACTCAGGAACTCTAAGGTAAGGTCCCGGTATGTAAGCTTCTTTATCTCTATGAAATATCCTATACCATCCCGTGCAAACAACTAGCAAATATCATCTAACATTCCTAAACGTCCTAACAGTTCCTCATCATAATAACGAGTACCACAATCATACATTCATTCAAACAAGCATATCTAACAACATGATTGGGCTTGGTTAAACCAAGAGGATGCGGAATGCTACCTTGACCTCGAGCAATGGTGGAAGTTCGGGAGGTCCATTGAGGTTGAAATGGTGCTTGGGTTGATGATCCTATCTCCTTGATACTCCCTTGTCTGTTGTTAGTGCCATGGGTGTGAAAATAGAAGAAACATTGAAACTAAAACCTAAAAAATAAAATTTGAGGAAGAAAAATGAAGAATTTAAGTGAAAAGAAGAAGAATTGGAGAGGGAAAAAGATGTTTATGGAGGATGGGTAAAGTTGAGATGAGGTTGAAGAAGCAATTGTGGAAAGAGGTGAAATTTGAGGGAGAAAGAGAAAGATTAAGTGAAGAGGTGAAGTTTTGACTGAAAATCGAGTAAAAATGAGAAGAAATTTGGGAGAATTGAAGGTTTAATAATGGAGGTTTTAGAGAGAGAAAGAGTGAGGTCGAGAGAGAGAGAGAGAGAGAGAGAGAGAGTCGAAGATGAAGAAGATGGCGGAAAGTTGGAAAGTCGCCCTAGTCAAAACCCTTTTTCGCGGGCCGTAGCAGTTCACTACGGCTCGTGGGGGTCGCATGGGTGAACCGTGCTGTTTGCTGGACACCAAATTTCTTTTGGTTTTCCCAGTTTAGCACCTTATGACCATGGTTCTAGGCTACTGGCAATGTGCCAAACATTTCTTTTTCTTCTTTTCCTTTCTTGTATTCTTCTCTCCTATTAGTTTTTTGTGTCTTTTTTTTCCTATTTTTTTCCTATTTTTTCAATGAAAAACTACAAAAAATAATAAAAATCGAAGCTAAGCAAAAGAGGAAAAGGGGCTTGGCTTGCCTCCCAAGAAACACTCTTTTAAGGTCAAGAGTTTGACCATACTTCAACGCTCGGCCTGGATCAGTGAGTGTATGGACAGTGGCTTCCTCAATATGTTGTCCTACAAGAAAAGGTTTTAACCGCTGTCCATTGACTGTGAATGCACTGGTAGACTCATTCCATACTTTAATTGCTCCACCAGGTTAAACTTTGGTGACTTGAAATGGTCCTAATCACTGGGATTTTAGCTTGTCCGGAGTTGAACAATAGGACCATGTCACTATTTTGAATCTCTTCTTCATGATGTGTTTATCATGCAATTTCTGAGTTCGCTCTTTGTAGATGCATGAACTCTCATAGGCCTTCATGCTTAGTTCATAGAGCTCATTGAATTGCAAGAATTGCTGTTCTCCGGCTGCTTTAAGATTAAAATTTAGTGTCTTTATAGCCCAATATGTCTTATGTTCCATCTTTACCAGTAAGTGACAAGACTTCCCAAATACTAACCGGTATAGAGTGGTGCCTAGAGGAGTTTTATAGGTAGTGCCATAAGCCCAGAGAGGATTATCAAGCTTGAGAGACCAATCTTTGTAGGACCGATCCCCCGTTTTCTCCAATATGCTCTTCAATTCTCGATTCGAGAGCTCCACTTGCCCACTTGTTTAGGGATGGTAAGGGGTAGCAACCTTATGAAACACCCCAAATTTTTTCAACAGTAACTCAAAAGGCTTGTTGCAAAAGGGTGTTCCATTATCACTTAGAAGAGCTCTTGGAGTGCCAAACCTTGTGAAAATATTCTTCTTGAGGAACCTAATGACAACCTTAGAATCATTTGTCGAAGAAGCAATGGCTTTCACCCACTTAGAAACATAGTTAACTGCCACAAGGATGTAAAACTTGTTACGATAAAGAGGAAAAGGACCCATGAAGTCAATTCCCGATACATCAAACAACTCCACCTCAAGTATGCTACTTTGAGGCATCTCATGCCTCTTAGTAATGTTCCTCGTTCTTTGACATCTACCATAAGTCATGATAAATTTTCTTGTATCCTTGAAAAGCGTGGACCAATGGAAGCCTGTGTGGAGTACTTTTGCAATCATTTTATGCGGTCCAAAGTGTCCACCATAGGTTGAAGCATGGTAGGTGCAAGACATTACGGACCTCATCTTCCGACAAACATCTTATATAGATCCCATCTCTACACAGCTTGTAAACAAAATTCTTTTCCCATACATAGTATTTGCATGAGAAAAGAATTTCTTCCTTTATTGGTAGGACAATCCTAGAGGTAGCACCCTGCACACTTTGAAGTTGACCAAATCAGCGTACCAGGGGGTAGCTTGGTGGGAAATGCTAAAGAGTTGCTCATTGGGGAAGGAGTCGTCAATCGGGAGCTCTTCATTAGGAGTAGCCTCGGGACCTAGGCGAGATAGCTGATCGACACCCAAATTTGCCAACCCAGCCTTACCTTTGATCTCCAAATCAAACTCTTGAAGAAGGAGGAACCATTAGATGACTTGGGGTTTGGAGTTAGATATCTTCGCTAAGTGTTTCAAAGCGACATGATCAGTAAAGACAATGACCTTGGAATTGATCAAGTAAGATCGAAATTTTTCCAAGGCAAAGAGAACCACTAAGAATTCCTTATCCGTTGTGGCATAATTCACTTGAGTCCCATCAAGAGTGTGGCTTGCATAGTATATGACATATTATGTCTTATTGTCCTTTCGTTGGCCAATAACGGCGCCCACTGCATAGTCACTTACATCACTCATCACTTCAAATGGTAACTCGCAATCCGGAGCTTGCATTACTGGAGCAGTGATGAATGGCTCTTTTAACCTGTGAAAAACACTTAAACATTCTTCATTAATCTTAAAAGGCACATCCTTGACAAACAACTGGATGAGAGGTTTTGCAATTTTCAAAAAATCCTTTATAAACCGCCAGTAAAAACCAATATGTCTAAGAAAACTCCTCACACCCCTTACAGCAGTTGCTGGCGGCAATTCTTCAATGACCTCCACCTTTGCTTTGTCAACTTTAATGCTTTATTAGAGACAACATGACCAAGGACAATGTCTTCTTGCACCATAAAATGACACTTCTTCCAATTCAAGACCAAATTCACATCTTCACATTTTTACAAGACCTTGGACAAGTTATTCAAGCAATGGTCATAGGTTGCACCATGCACAAAAAAATCATCTATGAAGACTTCCACTATGTCCTCAATAAAATCAGAAAAAATAGCCATCATACATCGTTGAAATGTAGTAGGGCCATTGCATAACCCAAATGGCATCATTCTATAAGCATATGTACCATAAGGACAAGTAAAAGTAGTCTTTTCTTGGTCATTAGGATGGATAGGATTTGAAAGAAACCCAAATATCCATCTAAGCAGCAAAAGTATGAGTTCTTAGCCAACCTTTCAAACATTTGGTCAATGAAGGAAGGGGGAAGTGACCTTTAACAGTGGTTTTATTCAATTTCTAAGAATCGAAGCACATACGCCATCCCATGACAGTCCTAGTAGGAATTACCTTATTATTCTCACTTTTGACAATAGTCATCCCTCCTTTCTTAGGTACAACATGGATCAGGCTTACCCACGTACTATCAGAGATAAGGTAGATAATGTCGGGCTTAAGTCATTTCAAATTTTCCTTTTTGACCACCTCTTCCATGCTAGGGCTCAACCTTGTTTGATGTTCAATTGAGGGCTTATGGTCATCTTTCACTAAGATTCGATACATACACATAGAAGGATGAGTTCCTTTTAATTCATCAAGAGTGTATCATATGGCTTTACGATGCTCTCAAAGTACTCTAAGGAAAGAGTCAATTTGAGATGCATTCAAACTTGCATTCACAATCATACGATACGTAGAGTTAGGCGCAAGAAATTCATACCTCAAGGATGAGGGGAGAGATTTGAGTTCTACCTCAGGAGCTTTCACCTCATCAGATGAGGGCTTATTTTTAACCTTTAATGGTTCCACCTTAGCAAGGAAAGGTGGAATTGGTGGAGAGGCCTCCAGAAGTTGAGCACACATGGCTACTTCCGGATTTTCATCCTTACTAGTGCTATCATTTAACATCAAGTGCTCAAGAGGATCATTAGAATCAAGGATAGACAAGGTTTCCTCTATCAAACCATGAATCACATCAATCTTATTGCATTCATCAGAAATGGAAGGGAATTTAGCAGCTTTAAACAAGTTAAATTCCATATGATCATCCCCCACGTCAAAAGATAGCTTACTGTTTTTCACATCAATACGGCACCCAGCGGTGACCAAGAATGGCCTCCCAAGAATGATGAGGGTGCACGTATCCTTTTCCATTTCTAAAATCACAAAGTCTACCGCCACATACAAATCTCCTGCTTTTGTTAGAACATCCACTAAAACACCCACAGGGAATTTTACATAACGGTCCACCAATTGTAAAGAGATAGTAGTTAGTGTCATCTCTCCTAGTCCTAATTATTCACACATAGAAAAGGTCATCATGCTCACACTTGACCCTAAACCACACAAAGCACGGTCTATAGACACATTTCCTATCAAGCAGGGAATTGAAAAACTATCGGGATCCTTCAGGTTAGAAGGAAGCTTGCATTAGATCGCTGCACTGCACCATTCGGTCAAAGCTACAGTATCGCACTCTTGTAGCTTTCATTTGTTAAATAGAATTTCTTTCAATAATTTAGCATATGAAGTTGTTTGAGTCAAAGTATTAGTAAATGGAATGTTTACGTAGAGTTTCTTAAGGACTTCTAAAAACTTCCCAAATATTAAATCAAGTTTTGCTTGAGCCATCCTTTGAGAAAATGGTAAAGGTAGGGTGTAGGGTTTTAGGGAGGTGATCGTAGGTTCCTTAGGAACCTCATCAGACTAACACACAACATCATCAATCACCCCCTTAAAGGATGGAGACACCTCTTTCTCAACATTCTTAACATGTTCATTCTTATCATGCAAAGACTCATAATTGGTAACCCCCTTAGGTCCCTACAGTTGCTTCCCTTCTCTCAAAATCATAGCATTACATTGCTCCCTAGGGTTAGGTTTGAGCTTGCTTGGAAGTCTATCTGGGGTTGTAGATGAAAAGCTAGCTTGTTGGGCAATTTGGGCTTCCAACATCTTGTTTTGATTTGTAAGCACAACAACCTTAGATGCTAATTACTTAATATACTCATCCTGCTTTTATTGTGATATAAGCACACTTTCCTTCATAGCCTCTAAATTGAACTTTTGGGGTACTTGCACAGGGAAAGGAAGTCTTTGAAAACCAAGGGGTGGCCTGGCATTTATTGGGGGCATATTTGGACGGTTTGGATTAGACTTATATGAGAAATTCGGATGGTTCCTCAAACCCGATTGTAGGTAGTTGAGTAAGGGTCATGGACTGGTCTCGGGTTGAAGTTGTGGACATAATTGACTTCACTGAAGTCTTAGTAAAAAGGACTCCCAACTTGACAGTTCAAAGTCACACGTTCAATAAAACCACAAATTTCACATGTGGGAGGGACACCAGAATTCACAACATTAACATTTATACGGTCCAACCTTTGAGTCATAACATCAACTTTAACAGAAAGTGAAGTAAGTGCATCAACTTCAAGCGTACCTCCAACCCATTTGGGTTGGCCTCGTTCAGTAGACCATTGGAAATTGTTGAGCATAATCTCCTCAATCAAATTATAGGCCTTGTCTTCAGTTTTATTCATCAAAGTTCCTCCTACCGCCGCATCAATAGTGGACCTTACAGGTTGGGTCACACAATTATAGAAAGCTTGAACAATCGTCCATCATTAAAGACCATTATGAGGGCATAACCACCGCAAATCCTTAAACCACTCCTAAGTCTCATAGAGCATCTCATCATCCCTTTGAGTGAAATTGGTGATTTGGTTCCTCAAACTTGCCGTTTAACTCGATGGGAAGAATTTAGCGAGGAAAGCTCTATTAATCTCATCCCATGTGGTGATACATCACAAAGGCAAAGAATGAAGCCATGCTCTTGCCTTATCCTTGAGTGAGAAGGAAAATAGTCATAGTTGAATGGCATCGGTGGAGACTCCATTAAGCTTTAATGTGTTACACACCTCCAGAAAGACCGAGAGGTGTAAGTTCTGCTTTTCTAAAGGGGTGCCTCCGAACTAGGATTGCTGCACCATGGAAATGAAAGCCGGCTTGAGCTCGAAATTATTGGCACCAACATTAGGGCGAGCGATGTTCGAGGTGATTCCTTGGAGTCCAAGGGTAACAAAGTCCCTAAGCATCCTTCTTTGGTCACCACCTCCTCCCGCCATATTTGTTGAAGTTCTTCTCGCCTCGCGTCCTTATTCTTCAATCTTTTGCATCTGCCTCCTTAAATAGAAACTCCTCTCGGTCACGGGATCGGGTTCGTATAGAAATGCACTTCGTATAAATGGGGAAGATTCCTGCAAGCACAATCACCAACACTACCAATGCAATCAAACAATAAATAGGAAAGAAAACAAACGAAAATAAACACCTAGTCAATTTCGTAAGATTAACTCAATAGTTAACAAATTGGTCCCCGGTAATAGCAACAAAAACTTGACACGTCTGCAACCGCACGGGTGTCGTAGTATAGATTAAAAGATATTCCTTACGGACCAAAGTAATCTACCGAGTCTTTTCTATCTAAAAATGCTAAGTAATTACTTTATTAAGGATTTTGATTCAGCAACTTCTAACTAACTGATTCTAAATTCTATCAAGGAAAAACGCCTAGGGATTTATTTAGTTAAGAACAGTGTTGGATTAATGCGATTAACATGTGCTTTTCTCTACTTAGATAATTTCGCGGAAATTGCAATCGATCTAGAATTTCGTCTATTCTTTCGAAATCAACAAAATTGCCTAAACTAAACCAAAGTCATTCTTTCAAACTAATTTGTCTTAATCTAAGTGCAATATTTTTTTTATTACTTTCTCATCCTCCCGACATGCAAATCTCTTTTTTGAGTCATCGTTATATTAGGTCTTATCAAGCAGTCCAATAATCGAATTTCACCTTTCAGTTCTTCATTCAATTGTCTCAAGGGTGCAAGCAAATTTGGCCACTGACAACATGACAATCACTTGACAAAACAAAATCTGACCAATCATCAAAAGAAAGCACAATTCTATCGAATGTAAAATGATCTAGCTACACTTCCATTAACAAACAAATCCCTAGACAAAAGAAACCACTCACTCATGATTAAAAATTAAATAACTAACCAAACAATTCAGCGAGACTTGAGAGGGAAGGGCTTGGTAATGATAGCCTTCAACAAAGTCTTCAAATCTCTAACAAAACCGAGTTCCACACTGAATATTTCTCACTTACGCAAAAAATCAACTAAAATCCTAACTATAAAGAGTAAAATTTTGGGAAATAGGAAAGACTATCTATGATGGGATTCTCTCTTTCTACTACTGAGGGACAGGCTTTTAAGCAAGAACTCGACCATTTCCACCCACACAATCGAAGGGAGATAAAGAGGCCATAGTTTCACAGCTTACCAAAGACCGTGGTAGACACCATGGGCCGACTGTGGTCCTGGCTGGAACCAAATTCTCTACTCTTCTCTTGCACCACAAGCATAACATCTCAGGGGCATCTGTGGAGGTTCAATATACACTCAAATGAGGGTCAAATGTTGGATCAAAATTACCCAAATTCCTATAAATATCATCAAACAACTATACCCAAGCATAAAACAAGAATAGGAGTATCAATGGTAATTTGAAGTGCATAATTCTCCTAAAATTGTAACAAAATAACCCTAAAATAATATATAGTTTAGCACTTATCAATCACCAAGACTAATCGAGCTACTTTCCATCATATGGCTTGTTTCTTCATAGTCACTTTCTTCATATTCATTATCCAATATAATCTCAACAATCCCTTCGTTGTTATTCAAGGCTAAGTATAAGGCCTCATTTTCACTAAGCTCACCATAAATTAGGCTACCCAAGGTTTCAATAAGCTTGTTATTCTTTCTATTTTTTCATTCATTAGTATAATGTCCTACTTCTCCGCATGTCCAACATTTGTAGTAGTTTTCCCTTGCAAAATAATAAGCTACTTTCCTAAAAAATCTACGTTTTTTGAAGACTCGGTTTGTTATAATATTTTCTTTTATATTTTTCTCCTCTTTGGTTGTTAAAACTCTTTTTCCTATAAAACTTCTTTTTTGTCCCCTTTCAGGTTCTTTTTTTCATTGGTGAGGCGAATTCTAGCAAGTCAGGAATTGCTTCACAATTTTCTTTTACTCTTGCAGATCAAGACATTGATCATGGACCCATTTTCTTAAATAAGATATTCTCAAACCAAGGGTATCAATGATATCCGCACGTTCAAGCCATGCAATGTACTTTTCATTAATTATGAAATTTATTGAATATGATAACTTGTCATAGAACATATCAAGATTAGTTTCATTATACCCAATTTTATAATAATAATGACTAAATTCAACAATATAATTTTTCAGATATCTCATATCCTATGAGTCTATATTATTAATCTTTCTCTGTCATTCTCTTACCTTTTATTTAGAATCAAATTTAGCTCTAATAAATTCGATTTCAATTTCCTTTCGTAGATTTTTGAACATAGCAGCTGATGTTTCCATCATTCATAATGTATCATACAAGTTAGCTACAGTGCCGAAGAAACAATATTCTGTGTAGTTTAGAAAATTTACACTAGTTCAAGTAGTATTTAGGTTTAAGACACTATTCATGCCGCTTTTTCAATGTTCAAATATTTCTTCTTTATTACAAGCTTCATCTATTTTTAAGATGTATTCCGTCTGACTAATTGGAGTAAGGTCAACTTCTTCACAAGTTGTAGTTTTCCTTCGGATGAACCCGAAGGAAAAATTGGTTGTACGTCCTGCTGGAACATACCTAGGTCTTACGAAATGAGTATTTCTCCTAGAAGGTTAATCGAATTCCTCAGGCTTAGGAATAACATTATTAACCAAATTGGTGTCTATCTCACCTAAGTCGACTTCTTATCCAATTTCATTAATCTCATCTTCAATAGCCATTTTTCCATATTATTTATCCAATCTCATCTAATTTCTTCTAGGGATACGGCAGCAAGATCTTCTAGCTTGATTAGGTTCATCTGCTGATATATTTCTTCTTCTAATTAGACATTATTAGTCTCTTTATTGTCATCAGATAGTACATCATATTTATCACTAATTGTGTCCATGATCTTTTTAGTTCTTTTGGGTTTTCTTCTTTCTTGAACATATTCTATAGTTCTTCATAAGTATACTACTTATATTCCATCTTCTTCCTTTTTTTTGCTTTTTCAGCTGATTCTCACCTGATTTTTCTCCTACTTTTTTGGATTTTCATATCATGCAAAGCAAATGAATTCTTGTTTTTTGGGTTTTGGATAGGATATTTATGCTGAAATGGAGTACTAATACTGGAAGTCACTTTTTCGCTACATCTTACTTCGTTAACTAGAGAAATGTGAATTACAGATAATTGCTTCTTAAGTTCCTTGACTTCAGTCTTAATTTTTGCCAATTCTGCTTTCAATTCTAAAGCTATATTAGTGATATAGTTTAATTGAGATGCTATTGGAGAAACGCCTTCCGGTGAGTGAATGATATGTGAATAATTTGGTCCATGGCAAGCAAGTGATGATTCTAGCATTAATTATAGTTAAATAGCTTAATTAATCATCAATTAGCTTAATTATCTTAGTTATTTTTGGTCACGTGGCTCTGATACTAGCTAAAGGGGGGCTTCAGGTAGTACATAGAAGAAAAATTACACATGTACAAATATTAGATTTTCAAAAGTAAGTTTTTAGGGATTTGGGCTAAAATGCAAATATGAGAAGTTTAAGGGCTAAAATAAATATTGCCGCTTTTTGGGTGGTGAATTGCTAGTAGGAAACACGACGGTCCCCTCAAAATAGCTTCCACAGAATATTGCCCCTTTTAAATATATTCTAATAACATGGCCCCTTAGTTATAATTTCCACACAAAATAGGGTATCTGGCAATGATATTTCCTTTTTTTGCTTTTTTCTTCACAACATGGCTTTATCTCACTTTTTTTTCTTTTTCTTCAACGTAACTTTTTTCTTCTCTTCTTTTTGTGGGAAATGAAATGAAAATTGCAATTATTGAAAAGAATAGGATCACTAACTATCAACTCACAACCGAATATACATACACAACCCAAACAAAAGGGAACCAAAGCAAATGCTCAATATCATCTCAAGAAACCAACATACCAAAGCTACCTTAAACTCAATTATTCCCAAAACCAACCACTACATAGATGAAGTGATGCACCATAGATTTGGCTTAAAGGTTAGGAACATGTGTTGGCCAAGGGCTAATATGAAGGTTCACAACAAAGAGGGAAAGAAGCTCAAAGGGGCTAACAAAAGGAATAAACATATAATACAAAGGTAGCCTATTTAGCAACATAGCTAAAATGTTCAACAATAAAGAATGCCTTTACCATATGATCAACTACACACATGCTAATGTGGTTTTGAACAAAAGTGAAGGCAAGTTCTAGAGATGTCACGTGGAAGAGTCATACACATAAAGAAACATGAGACTTAATATAATGAATTAGTCCAAATAAGGCTCAAAATTTCACGGGACCTCTACCAAAGTCTCATTAAGCTCATAAAATGACTCTCATGTACCAACACTAGTGCTAAGGACTCCAAGGGATAACAAAGTTCTCAACCAAGACAAACGTCAAAATAAGAAATATTTACAAAACCTCACAAATTTTATCACCAAAAGGAATTACACATCAAAAGCTACTCAACCTCATGACAGCTTTTATGCCTAAAGAATCATCATTGGAGGTTACCTCAAACCAATCCTCACCATCTCTACATGCAATCCTATATGCAAATTTAAATGCAACAGACTAATGCAAACAAAAAGAAATCTAAAACTACGTGTTGTAATAAGTATGCAAACTAATAACCAAAATGAAAAATATAGAACTACCCTTTCCCTATGCTTAGATAAAGCATTACTATTCAAAGGAAAAGAAAGTAAGAGAAAGGAAAGGGAAAACAAAAGAAAAAAATCTCACCAGATTATGTGCTGGCCACACCTAAGCTAAGACCTCTTCGCAAACAAGACAAACGGAGCATCAGCCACTCCATCACAACTCTAAGACTTTGCTCATCAAATCAGACGTAGTCAAAGTTGTAAAAGCTTGTCGAACACTGTAGCATGGGGCTCACAAGCTTGGCTATAAGAGAGCATGAAGATGAATATAACAAAGAAAGTTAGTGATCTCTTTACTAAACCAAACACCATGGAAAAATCAAAAGATAAATCAAAGAAAGTACTCCACATGATTTTTCCATGCTTATCCACTAGGTACATGTAATATGGGTCAAGGGAGGCATCATACCCACTAAAGTAACCTAGGGATGTGAAATTATCAACACTCCCACCAAGCATACTAAACATTTATCCTCATAGCCCAAATCATTATTAGCATCTAAAATAATAGGATTATCAATAGGCATACCCATGTAGTACTGAGGGGAAGGAGATGGTAAAAACAAATAAGTGAAACATACGAATGATCAAAGGGATTAGGGACAACATTATTACAACCAAGGCTAGGAGATTCCTCATGCATAAACACATCACATGACCCCGCCAAAGAAGTCTCAGCTAGATCATGCACCTTATCAAAAATATCTTATGACTCAAAACATGCATTAGTAACACTAAACCTAGTAACTCACCGAAAAGGCTCACCAGGCTTGAGCCCCGTGCACTGAGCTAAGGAAAGGACGAATCAGGTAAGGTCAGGACAACATTAGTATTGTTCCAGGCTGATACAAAGTCAAGTGGAGCACAACATGTGTAATAAGGACACGAATTAGTAGCTTGGTTAGAAGAATTACACAAGTGACACCAAAAAGAGGCATAATAAGATTTAGAATAAAAAGTACAAGGATCAGAAAATGAATATCTAGAAACACAACTAACCTTATCAAATTCAAACGAATTCTAAGCAATGCACTCAAGCAATACCATGCATCATCAACGTTTTTACCATGAAAATTCTAATACTTTAAAAAAGCTCGGGTTTTACTATTCACACCCTCATCAACAATGTGTAAAATTTTTCATTTACCCACACAATAACCACATTGAGCAAAAAAAGCATGCAAACGTTTAAAATACCTCCAAAATAATTCATGCTCAAATTGTGGAAAATGAAAAATTGTCATTATTTCTTTTCTTTTCTCAAAATTTTTAATAATCTTATTTTCAATTTTTTTTGGTTTTTTTTCAAAGAAAAACAAAATGATCAGTCAAACCTATTGAGAAAAATCCAATATTCGACAGTAGTCCCGGACAATGGTGTCAAAAACTTGATATGGCCGCACGCGCATGGTAGCGTTGTCGCAAATAAAGGTGAATCCCACAGAGACTTGGTCAACATATTGGGTTATATTCCATCAAGATATGCTAAGCAAATCCAAATCTGAGAATTAAATTTAACTATGCTACTTATCTAATTTAATAGGTAAACAATCAAGGAATTTAATCAAATCAAGTAATTTTCCAATCCAAGATTTAATTAAGTGCCCCTTCTTTAGATGGGTGATTCCAAAATCAATAATCGAATCATCAAACCCCTCTTTCAAGGTGGAATGATATTCTTAAATCTAATCAACTACCATTTCTCAAGGGTTTTTGATTAATATAAGATCATTAAGAATGTGATTATCAAATTTAGGGGGTTCTTTAACAGTGAGTCTTTCTCGAGATTCACTCTCTTAAGTCGAATCTTAGTTTTCCAACATCTAGTTTCACCTTTCAGCTTTTCACCAAATGTCTAAAACAAGTAAGAAATTGATCAAGTTTCCTACTAACAATTCGACATCTAAGATTCAATAGAATAAACCCAACAAATCCAAACCACTTTTAGATCAAACCAAGAATTGGTTCAATCACAACAATTCAACTCAGTGTGAAGATTAACAATCTGAAACTTAACATAAAAATCATCAATAATCTGAAAGCATAAAAATCTAAAGAGAAAAGAGAAGAGAAGGGAGAAGAATTACTCAGCCACTACGCGTTTGAACAGTCATTGTAGACCCGACCCAGAATCCTTACAATCCTCACCTTTAACTTTCTCTCAAATCTCAAATCTAATCTAAATCCTAACTAAATGGTGGGGTGGATATAGAGGAAAATGGAATGAAGCTGAAGACAACCCTTTTATAGCGAATATGCCACAACCAAAACATAAAAACCTGCAGGAAGTCGAGCAGTCGTGAGAAAACATTACGATCCAGGGGAAAGGGGGGCCACCACGAACCGTGGGCACCAGCACGGACCATCCATGGTGGCCACTGTCTCAGTGTTCTCTTATTCTTCTCTTCCTTCTACGGGCATGGTGACTGGGAGCATCTTTGGTGAGTCATAAGGATGACTTTGAAGGGTCAATTCTCAATCAAAAAGGTCTGAAAACCTGCAAAAGTCATCAAAGCACTATACCCAACCATAAAATGAGATTTTTGGGGTAAAAACTATGCATAAAACTTATGAATCCCCAAAAAACACATCAAAATGACCTTAAAATGATATGCTCTGTTAGTACTTATCAAAGCCACATCTTGTTGAAACTCAGTTGCTACTGTCTTGGTTGTAATTCAATTGCTAAATCCAAGTGTAACTAAAACATCGCCCTTTTTCAAGGTGGTTCTAATTCTTCCCTTCGGACCTCGCTATAGTTGTTATTTATATGCCTTATGTTACGAACAACACTTATTTTATTCTTTATAATATTATACTATGTGTATGATTTTGACCTTTAATTAGATTCCTAGTGTGAAGATTCTATGAATAGTCGACCTATTATTTCCTTGCATGGCTCAAATAACTCTTGAATTGCTTGATTGAGTGGTGAAAACCCTTATTAGAAGTTGCATGAGGCCAGCAAACAATCTTATCTTCCTACCTTCGATATTCTAATATTTTCTTGTTTTATAAATGGTACAATTAGTATATAATCCATCCCTCTATTTATCCAACCTTATTGAGATTGTATAGCATGCTCGCTCTTGTCATTGATATGCCCTCCAAAATGTTGACTATCTGTTGGTTTCCCCTAGATTATTATTGGCAAACCATGATTCTTTTAGCCTTGATCTCTCGAATTCTCAATACACTCCTAGATAGACCTGGCAAAACTGACCCGAGACCCGGAACTCGAACCAAATGACTCGGACCCACACCCTACCCGACACCCGAAATAAGCTCACCCGAAAGTGGACCCGAAACCCGCATTGACCCGACTCGAGCTACACCTGACCCGAAATTTTTTACAAAGTTGCTTGTTTTGGCATGACGAGTGTCTTTGATTCAAAATTAATTGACCCGAAATCGACCTAAACCGAACCATACCAGACCCAAATCGAAACGACTCGAAATGTCACTTAACCTGAACATGACCCGACCCAAACTTGACCTGACCCTTACCCAAACCAAATGGCCCATTTGCCAGGTCTACTTGTAGCTATTTTTATGCTGACCAACTCATGCCAATTCCTCCTTCATGAATCACTTCTAACTTTGACATATATTTCTTTTGTGAGTAATAACTCAGTTGGTTGTCATTTTTGTCATTCTTATCCTTGGATGTATTCATTCTTTATGTTAAATTTAGGGTTAGTAGCCTTTTGCTAGATGGAGGAGGGAGGCTATGTAAATGAGTAAGTTGGAGTGATAAGATAAAGTGTAAGATATCCCTTTATTGTTAGCCGGCAAGTCACGCTATAATTAAGTCACAAGATGAAATTGATCCAATTTTAGAACACAGCTAAAAATTTAGGCCATAGTGGCCACATAATGCAATTCAAAATATAAATGAGGTCCTTTTTTCATATGAGCAGAATGTAAAGTAATGTTCGAGTTAATCCAGACAACCACTGTGAAGGTAAGGAAGATACAAGAGTATATTAAGAATTCTTGAAGCTAACAAAAGAGATGGGACGATCAAAGAGCAAATTATTAGAATTCTAAGTGGGGAATAGGCTATTCCTTAAGCTATCCCCATCAAGAGTGTAAAAGGGCCACTATCACAGAGAAACTGGGTCCTAGGTACATTGGGACTTATGAAATTGTTGAAAAGTTAAACTCAAGAGCTTATATATATTGGCTTTACCAAAAAAACTCGAGCATGTGTATAGTATTTCTCATATTGTATAGCTTAGGGGGTATGATCCAGATCCAAATCATGGCATAGCGACAGAGCCTTTAGAAGTTCCATGGGCTAATCATACCCCATTGGAAGTCATATGGGAAACAGATAAGGATATGAAAAACAAGTAATCATACTTGTTCTGAGGAAAGTCTAAGATCTTTTCCAAGTTTTGAGGACAAAACTTATTTTAAGGGGGGAAGGTTGTAATAGCCTGAACCTAATTCATGCTAATTAATTTAGCTAATTTCGATTTAAGAAAGTTGAGCTCCGTATTTCAATTCAACATTTAAAATAATTATGTGACTACATGTTCAGAGAATGAAAATGGCCTAAAAAATTATTTAGTCATGCTATGTATAAAATCATTCAAAACCTATAACTAAACAACAATTATCACATCTATAAAAGTGAGTGAAAGTGATCATTTTCCACATAACATGTTATTTTTATAATTTACTTACCTATGTTATGTAAATAAAATAAAGTGAATAAACGAAGTAAAAGAAAAATGCATATAAAAGTATAAACTAATCTCTATGGTTGAAATTATAATTTTTTTTAAACTACTTAAGAAGCTATTAAAAACAAAATGAGAGGAAAAATGAATGTAGAGTTATATCGGTGGTCTTATTGTGGGTAAAATGCAAGAATATGCCAAAATGAGAGTTCATTTGCTTGAGATTAGAAAGTTGAAGTTTTTTTCACCAAAAGAAAAAAAAAAGAGGAAATAAATGAATTAAACAAAAAAACTCAGTGCAGATTTTAATGAGAACCAAAGTTAAACCTTGCTTTTATTTTATCTGCTTCTTCTACCCCTTGTTACATGCATAACAGAACAAAGAAAACCTCACCGCTCACCCCGCCCCCAATCTACCCAGCTTAGTGCTGCCCTCTCCGTCTCTATCTTGGATTGTCGATGCAGCCAGCCTCCCCATTGCCACCTTCTCATCTGCCTTGTCTTGCTCCTTCAGTGATTGCAAGGTGAATCTTGAGTTCTCCTTCAATTGCTTTTTATCATTTTTGTTTCGTAATTTGGTTTACTAGTTATGTTTCTTTAACATTAGATGAGTGTTAGTTGGCGAAAATTTGAAATTCATAATGATAAATTATGGGATTGGAAGATATGGATGATGTGGGTACTCATGGATAAAGGAGGCGGATTTGGGTTGTGTTTGTTGTGAAGGAAAGCACACGTGACCTAATTGAATTGAAATACAAAGGATTTTGCAGTGATTTGAAAGAAAGTAAAGGTGAAATGGGTGTGTTGGGATTTTGCCATTAAAGAGTTGAAGTGGAAAAAAGGGGTGTATTTTGCCGCCAGGGAGGGTATGAAATCACCAAACTTCTTATAGCTTGTGTGTTTAATATTAGAAGCCAAATTATATTTTAGTATGTCATTTGAGTGCAGTAGTGATTAAGAGCTATATTGAAGTTTGATTCTTAATAATTAAACAAAATTCGTAAGGGTAGAAAGTTATGATTGTTGTTGATGTCAAGATAGAACATTAACGATACCCAGACCAAAAAAAAAACAAAAAACCAGATGCTTAAAAATTGAATTATGCTTGAATGAGTTAAAAGTGATCTATTCCTTTGTAATCCGATCAAGCAAATGGTAATTGGAGCTTATTAACACTCTTGAAAGTTTATAATTCCTCAATTCTGCTTAGAAATGGTAGCTGTCACGTTCGTCATGGAACTAAACTCATCAATGGGGCTTGCGTGAGTTAACATGTTATTGTTAATAGATGATTAGTTAAGTTTATAAAAGATGGAAATCAAAATAATATGAACAACAATACTAGCACTACTAAGAAGAGTAATGGTAAAAATAGTAGTATTAATACTAATAATATTAGTAATAACATTGATAACAATAAAAATACTAGTAATATAATATTAGAGATAAGATTTACTCATAGGTTTGATAAAACAATAATAGGAGTCTTAGTAAATAAGGAAGGAAATACATAATAATAAACAAATAAATATAATACCGAGTAAAATCTTGGGCCATTTATCAAGATTATAATAAGAAGAATTGCTTAAATCGTGCTAATAATGAAAAATTTAATTGAAATATAAGCAAGACCACTTTGGTCGTCCTAAGCCATAATGAATATTCACAAGAAACTGACGGATTTTACATCCAGGTACGTTTGCTTCTTGTACCTTTCAAATATTCATGTGTTGTTATAGGTACCGAAAATCTCGTAACTATTTAATGAATCAATTTCAAGCTTTATGTAATACCCTTCCCCTAAGAGGAATATTACATTGCTTAGAATCCATTATGGAATCTTTAAAGCTAATTTAAAAGTTAAAAAGGGTTCTTAAAGAGCCCGCAACACAAAAAGGAACGGAATTTTTTTGAAAATGAGACACGTTATGTCCCGCTTGACCAGTCGTGCTAAGTAAGAATTAAAACAAGTCAACATGTAAAATACCATTGGCAATAATTATGTCACCTACTCTACGAGCTACCCACTGAGAGTACACATCACCAAATAAAAATCAACTACTAAATAGGTTCAAAAAAATAAACGAGGTCTTCACAGGTCACACGCCCGGATATCCATCAACTTGTGTCGCGCTTAACAGAATGTTACAACATGTTCAGGGATGGGTAGGTGATGTTGACCCCAAGGAGATCAATGGAGCCAATGCATTTGTTCATTACAACATTACAAGCCCAAAAGATAAATCTACTTAACAACCAAATTACAAGAGGAGCATTTGAACAAAATAAGGCAATGCATCAACATTCCACAACATATAATAAGTAAAGAATTGTTCTTCCATGAACACAAAACTTACTGCAACCCTAGAAAAAGGGGGAAAAGAGGGGATGAACAAACCACACATTCAGTAAATAACTAACACCCTTCAAACCCAAAATACTTACATGTCATACATTACTTAATAGCACTCAGTTAATAAGGACATAATAGTAGTGTAATCTAAGAAATCGTCTTTTGTTACTTTCAGTAGATAGAAACTGAAATCCTTTTTAAAACACTATTTGAGGGCAAAAATCCATAGATATTCACAACACTCCACTTAATGGATTAAAACTTATTCTAAGGGTATTCTTTAGTTGCTAGTCATTAGTTCCTTCTCAATTCGGGTGAGACGTATACCCGTTAGAAACTTTGGTTCTAGGGACACACTAAAGTTTATAATGTACTTTATCTTTGTCAAGATAATATTAACTTGCGATGCAAAGACTAATCTCTGGAAACCTGGCACGCATAAAAAATCCCTTGGCCTAGAATGCATAGGTCACACAATTCTTTCTAACCCAACTATAAAAAGCCCTTTTATTTATTCTTAACAACAAGGTATTGTCACATAAATACAATTTTCATAAGTACAAGCCCTTTTAAAACTTTAACTACTCAACACACTTTATTTAGGAAACAAGAAATTTTTCAAAACATGGTAAGCATTCTAACAACACTTAAGCAGTGGCAATATGAACACCAATCATAATCACCAAACACACATTTTGGCGTAATTCACTTTATAAAATAAATCACTCACATTGAGCTTACAAATTACCATCAGTTTGACTAAGAATCCAATATATTTCACAAGTCATTGTCAAAATAACAATTCATCACTTAACAAACCATCTCAAATAACAAGCAAGCTAAAAAAAATCATGAAAACATAACAATGCTAATGATTGATTAGCATAATCAAGAGAACTTCCAAAAGTCTTGTAGCATAAGTTACGGCCTCGAACATTACTTTCTTACCACATGACCATTAGTCACACTAAACTGAAATATCTTTTTAGTTCAAGACATTTGACTTAGGATCCATGTCCAAGATTTTCCATTATCTATTGTTAACATAATACTTTCAATGACCAATATCAACTCAAGCCTTAAAAGTGTACTTAATATATGTAAACTCTTCTTTTTCTTTATTAATCTCCATCAAGTTTCTCCTTTCATTGTTTCCCTTTTTTTTTCCTCTAAACAATCCTTTACTACCTTATTCAATAATCACATATGCCTTAATCCATAAACTACCAAAATCATGGTCATAACCCCCCTTTACATTTTTGTTTCCTCATTAAACCAACAATTTCCATATAAGTGTCACACTTGTTCAACAAAAACATGGATCTACCAATTTAATCACAAATTCTCTTCCAAGCATTAACACATCCAACTGTTCTCAAAATTCACCAAATCTTAACTATCAACATTATAATTTTTTTACTTCAAAATTTCATAACTCTAAATTCTACTCATAATCACAAACATTCAACATAAACCTAAAAATCAATTGAATTTCAAATTAGTGTAATTAGGGAGCAAGTTATTCACTTAAAAAAGTTGGTTGAATCGGCTAGATTACAAGAGCAAAGTGATGATCCTACTCCCTCAAGCTCTTCCCCTTCTTTTGTTCCCTTTTCCCTTCTTCTTCCTCCCTCTTCCCTATCTTTTTCCACTCTGGCTGAAGCTATGCATATGTGTTTTATTGTGTCTGTGTGTGTGTATTTTTTTTTTCCTTTTTGGTTTTGTGGTCTGTATGGGTGGCGTGAGTAATGAGATAAACCCCCCTTTCCTTTCTTTTTGTTGTTGCTATGCCCAAGAGTGTCGCCTCCCCTTTACACGAAAGCTAAAATTATGTGATTGGTTCCTAACAACAAAAATTCTTTCCCCCCCGTTTTTTTCCTTCCAAGCCAACAATAGAGCTAATAAAATATCCACAATTTTGTTTGATCCAATTAACTAGTATTGACATAATTGGAAAACATATATAAGAACCTAAATTTCAAAAATTTAAACAATCAACTAAATAGAAATTAATTATGAGCATCTATTTACTGAAAATAAAACATCACATAAGCATGAAATTTAATGAATAAAAGAACTTAATTAAACTAACCCATATAATTAACTAGACTAAATTTGTAGGACCTTACACTTTGTTTTGCCACATAATCAAGTAGACCCATCAGTTATCAATTATCAGCACTTAGACCCTTCATTTCAGCCATGCGGGCAGTGCGGCCTCATGTCGGGATTTATAATCGGCCTATTAGTTGTACACTATTCAATAATCGTATTGTACATGTAAGCTCATCAGTTTGGGTTCAACTTTCAAATAATAACCGGTAACAACTTTAATATAATTCTCTCTTCCCTTGATTTCAAACCATAATGAGTTGAAATATGGTCGTTCGCTAAAAAATGAACTTCTATCTTTACAGTATAGGAGTAAATGTATTGGGTTTCAGCTCACTATTTGAATATTTTGTAATTTTATGTTTGAGGTGGACAATTGTGCAGCCTTGACAGCAGGAAGACAATCAAAGGAGTTAGAAAAGATCACAACGATATTTCTTAAAGTTATGTGGCATTCAAAGTGTTTGCTTCGTGGGCCGCTAGGTTGATGTTTGAGTTGGCTATGAATTAATTGCTGGCCATTTGTTTTACAGATAAGGGAGAATGTGTTATCATTTTTATGCCATTGAGTTAGTTAAGCCTTATTCCCCATAGGATGCTGGTAATGTCATAACCCTAACATTTTCACTGTATTTACTATTAATGATTGGTTAATTAGGACAAATAACATGATTAGAAGTGGGGACGTAACATAAATATAGCTTTACCCGCTCATTTAGGACATAGAAATTTTCTTGGAGATGACTCTCTAGAAGTAGATAATAAGTACATAAAAACGTGTCGTTTACTCTATAGAGTGTGTTATACACTTGATCGAGATTGAAGGTATTCAAGCCTCCTTCAATTCAAAGGAGTTAAATTTGTTCTTACATAACAAATATATAGAGATTGTACCCATTCTTTCATTATAAATACGAAATAAAATTTGTTTCATATTTCTTATCTTAATTCGAGTTGCACTTGAAATTTGTGACTATACCTGGATGTTAGCTCCCTAGAATATATAGCATAGCTCACTAGAACATGCTACATAGCTCACTAAAGGATTAACAATTCCTTTCGAGTCTAGCTAACTAGATCATTTAACACAACTCAGTAAGTCTTACTCATTGAGCTACATTGTATGTTCTAGTGAGTTAGTGAATAATACTTTATATGTTCCACAGATAAGTAGTGCTCTCTATTCTAGTGAGCTAAACTTCTAAATGTATAGTCCTCATGTTTGCTAGTTTTATGATATAACATATGTCTAGTGGTATGGATGAAACCAACGGAGTTGGACCAATGTTTCAGGGCTTAGTCTTCCCACAAAAGCTGGAGTCTAAGGCTTGAACCCATTCTCTTGTCAAAGCTAAGGTTGTTATTCTACTAGGGCCATTGAAGATTCTTACCCATTATTATTAGGCTAACAAATTTGTTGGATTGCTCCTCTAGAGTTGTCCAATCTAACGGGACTAGAAAGCTACTAAAGAAAATTGATTATATTTTGAATTATAATGAATAACTTAATGATAAACCTATACCTGGACCTTATTGTAGTTCTAATTTGAGCCCTTTTTTCTCGTGTTTTCATATTCGATCTTGTTGAGAAATGGTCAAATCGGCATCCTTTAATACATATTTTGCTCATTCAACATCTTTTCACATTTTCAGGAGTTCTACTGAAGGAATAAAATGATTGATGATAATTTGCAGAAAGGAGCGCCAAACAGGCGAGTTTAAAGTCACAAAAGTGGTCACTCGACATTGTACGGAAGTTCCAGAGATTCGGCATGGAGGCCCCATGCCTACCGACACGGTCGTGCAGTGTCGAAGAATCAAGAAGCGCCAACCAGCAAGGTGGCACAATCGTGCCCCCTCCTCGCGCCGTCGCGACTTATATCTTGTTCATTATTTTTCTTTACTAGTGAGCATATTTTAGAGGAGATTTTTAGGGTATTTGAGAGAGTTTTATTTCATGTATTTGGATTGAATTCGTTGTGGTTGAAGATTGTTCTACCTTTCAACAACAGTGAAATCAAGTTTGTTCTCAATTCTCTGTCTTCGCTTCATTGTTTTTCCAGGGTTTCAGTTGAGTCATGTTTACTAAATTGGGATTTATGTTTGTTGCTTTTCAGATGATGTGTGGCTAATTCCCCAACTCAGGTTGGGATTATCGTCGAATATGTGTAGTTGAATCAAGAATTAGCCCCAACCCTTACTTCCCCCATGTTTGTGTTAATGTTTTCTACTATGTGCACCAAGTGTTCGATGAAATGCTCAGGAGAGCATTCATCTATTGTTACTGAGGTTTGGGGGGCATTGAAAGATGAAACCTTCGCCTAGCATGACTTAGTAGACAATTAGGATTTTAACATGAAAATAATTAAGGTTTTAATTGGGATTCGAGATTGTAGACCTTGTAATCCTCTAATCTTTAATCCCATGAGAATAGGCGATTTTGGTTTTAGGATTAGTCTTTGACCCTTGAGAGAGGGATGAGATAGACTTAATTGACAATCATTCCACTCACAATGCATATTCGGGTTTGTTTGATGGGGTTAGTAACTGATTTACTATCATATTCGTGCTGTTAATTCCAACCTAGGTGTTTACCATTCCGCTATCTTATTCGAACTCTTAGTTATTATTTCTGTCATTAGTTATTCCTTAAACCCCCAATATTGATTAGCCTAGCTTGAGGAAAGCAATTAGTTCTAGTAGCTGAAAGCAAGCTCCTTGTGGATTCGACCTATGCTTGACGGTTGCTAGCTACAACTACGCCGTGCACTTGCGGTTTAAAACGTAACACTTAAATATGTATTTAATTATTTTGAAGCTTATCCTTTTGTTATACTGTAAGAAAATATATTAGAATTTAAAAAAAAGAGATAGTTTTTTAAGTATCATTTGGTTTTTTTTTTGGTTCAAAGATGAGGAGTCAAGCCCCTAAAAAGATATATTATTTAGTACAAATGACTCTAGGCCAAGCTACACCTATGTTATCCTTAAGTAAGAGGGATAACGCAGAACGAGGAGGGTCATTGCAGACAATCAAGGGAGTGGATTGAATCACTCCAATATTAGCTGGAGCATCAGTAACTTTATTTACTTCCCCATAGCGGTGTTTGATTTTGACAGACCATTATGGATTGTGGATGAGTCTTTTACACTCCTTTAACACAAAGTAATGTGGGTGATGTCTCATGTCTGGAATCCCTACTTTATGAATAGCTACCTTAGAATCCATCTCCACCTCAATGAAGTGGTATCCACTATCTCGAGTAATCCGTAAACCCTTTAGCAAAGCTGCTAGCTTGGATTTTACTGATGTCCAATGTCTAAAATTTGTAGAAAAACCTTTCAGCCAGTTGCAAAGTGGTCCCTGAGAACTCCTTCTCCTCTAGGACCCAGATTTCCTTTGGAAGCTCCACAACCATTCAGCTTAATCCAGAATTCACTTGGTGGTTTCCATTTGATAAAAATTTCAATGCTTGGGGGCACCTGTTATTTTTAGACATACCTTGTGGTGTTTGCAATGCTTTTAGCATTTCTGAGTATTTTGATTTCACGAATCAGGCAGGTTGTTGCAGTTCGTAGTGCATATCTTCAAATGTCCATTTGTTTCTCTATTTCTAAATACACCATATGGTAAAACTAAACAAGGAATCCCAATTCTCCCCCATGGAGGCTGTTGGGTCTAGGTTTGAAGCCATCCAAGTTTGCGTAGGTAGAGAGAAGAAGATGTCCTGGTGCATTAGTTTCACTAGTGCATGCCAAATTGCTTTCGTATATTTAGAGTCATAAAGTGCATGCAGTATGCTTTCTTCTGACCCTGGGCAGGTTTTACAGTAAGGATCGTCTTATAGGTTTCTTAAGAACTTGTTGGCGTTCGTCACGAGGCGTCCATGGGCGGTAGTCTATATGAAGAATTTGATCCTTTGGGTCATTGGAATATGCCAGATTGATTTCCATAATTGTTGGTTAGGTTATGAAGATCATTTATCATCAAGGCTATTGCTGGCTTGATTGTCAGTTTTCCGTTGGAGGAGGTAGGCCAGGAGAATTGGTCTTCAGCATCATCTTCCTCGAAGAGTTCTATGGTAGCTATTTGCTGTAGAATATCTTTAGGTAAATATTATGCAAATTCTTCATATTTCAAATCCAAATTGGGATCCCACATCTCTTTAACTGTGTTGTCTTCAGTTTAGGGAGGAAGGGGTTGCATGGCAAACTAACTTAGGGGGCATTTGTAACCTAGTTATAAAACCAATACAACATCTGTTTGCCATTTGCTACTTCCGTTTGTAAGCCTTGTCAAAGACATTTAGCATTCTCAGCGAAGCCTCTCCAAGTATTGGAGCAATCTTGTTTATGAGAGACCATATCAATGTCACATCTGTTATTGCAATGTTTGGCCCTAACCACTTGTGACCAAAGCTTGTCTTTTGCCACCAAAAGAAGCCACCCATGTTTAGTGAGATACGCTGCATTTGTGTGTCTAGTTGAGGGAAATCTAGGGCCCACCTTTTCCTTTGGCTTAGTAATTTGATCATAGGAAACCTTATGAAGTGAACATGACTTAACATTGCCCCCCCATAAGAATCTTCCTGATTTCTATCTACTTCATCACAAAGGGAACATGGAAGTCTAGCTATTTGCATGGCGTATGAGGGGATCGGGGAAAGGATGGATTGCATCAATGTTACTCATCCTACTGATGAAAAGGTCTTGCCCTCCAGCCTACGAGTCTAGCATCCATTCTATCCGATATAGATTGAAAGGTTTCCTTGGTCACTCTGCCATTCAAAGTGGGCATTCTAAGATATTTACCCATATCGCTAGTAATAGGGATATCCAAGATGTTGCCAATGGATTCAACTATTGAAGGCTCAGTATTACTTAAGACGTACACCATAGATTTGGAGTTACTGAGTTTTGGCCCTGATGCTAAGCAGAATAGCTGAAGACATTGGTTGACACATTATGCTTACTCCACGGTCGCTTAGCCAAAAAGAATGAGATCTTCAGTTAAAAAAAGACTAGAAAGTGGAGGCCCATTTCTACTAGCCCGCGCACGTTTCCAATCCCCTTCTTGAACTGCATCTTAAATGATATGACTCAATCGATCCATGCAGATAACAAAGATGTAAGGCAAGAGAGGGTCACTGTATCTCACACCCCTTGAAGGTTTGAAGAATTAGTTTGGTGCCATTCCATAGCATACAGAGGTTGCTACACTCAAGGCATTACATAATCACTTTTGTCAACTTGATAGGGATCCTTAGATCAAGTAAAGATTCTCTAATAAATAGCCTGCGAAGTCGATTATAGGTCGTTTCCAATTCAAATTTGATTGCCATGGCCCACTTCTTGCCTTGTTTGCGCCTCATTGTATGCAACATTTCTTGAACTATGATGATGTTGTCGCCAATTTGCCTACCTCGTACAAAGCTAGCTTGAGTGGGAGCTATCACCTTGCTTAGGATAGGCTTGAGTCTGTTGACAATCATTTTAGTAATCACCTTATATGTCACATTGCATAACCCGATGGGGCGTAGCTGAGTGACTTATTGGGGGATGTCAACCTTGGGGATCAAGACGAGAAATGTATCATTAAGACCTTCAAGAAGGCTCCTTCCTTCAAGAATATTCAGTTCAAGACATGTCAAATTACTGTTTGTTAAGTCCCAAAATCTTTAGAAAAATAGTGCTTGGAACCCATTTAGACCAGGAGCCTTATACGGGTCCATTTAAAGTAAGGCCTTCTTAATCTCACTTAAACTCCAAGGTGTTCTAGTTGCAGAGCCTCATCCTTTGTGAAGTTGGGGAAATGATCAGCTGGTAAGATCTAGGGAATAGAATCCCCTTCATCGCCTCATAGACGTTGGCAAAGAAATTATCGACCATGATTTCAATATCTTGCTCCTCTTCGAACCAATTGCCTCTTTGATCTTGAAGCATATCAATTCTTTTTATCTTACGGAGAATAATTGTGCACAAGTGGTAGCATCTTGTGTTTTGGTCGCCATAGCGAATAGCCTCTATATGGGATTTTTGGAACCAAAACGTGTTGATTTGTTCTAAAATCTCGTTTAGCTCTTTCTTGGTCTTGGCCTCCAATTTATAGTGGGTGTTGTTTCAGTTTTGTGGATTAATCCTCTGGACTCCCTCAAGACGAGCCCAAGTTTCTCTGCGCCTTTTAAAAAGATTGCCGAAGATGTTTTTGTTCCAGTCACTTAGCGCTTCTGAGACATGACAAAGGAGAAGATAGAGGGGTATGTCATGCTTCCAATTTTCTAGGATACACTTTTCAAATTTATCATGTGTTAACCAGGCCGCTTGGAAACAGAAGGGTTTAAACACATGGGGGATAGGTGCAAAGCCATTGGGTGAGATCAAAAGAGGACAATGGTCTGATTTATTTTGTAAGAGATGTCTCCCTAGTTACTCCTGCCTCTTCAAATTGCATTCTCCATTGCTGATGCATAGTCTACGGTCCTAATGCGCATACTTAGAAGTTTCAAGCATGTTACCTCGTGACCAATTGAACTGTGGGTCGGAGAACCTCAAGTCAATAAGTTGAAAGTTCTCCACCCAATGGTTAAAATTCTCACATCTACGAGCAAGGCCATCCCTACAGTTGAGCCTTTCTTGCATAGAGAAAGTGTCATTGAAATCCCCTGCCAATAACCATGCGCTCATAATAGTACTTAGATCAGACCATAGCTCATGTTGTTGGTTCTCATCCGGATTGCCTTGCTAACCACCATTCTTACATGTTGAAAGGAAAATTTGATAATTTGCAAATGACAAAATTCCGGTCTCCAAAATGCTCATGTTCCACCCTTGAAACCTTGAGCTTCGAACCTGAAGTAGTCACCATACCCAATCTTGTTGCAAATGGTATCTGCTTATTGACCACTGATTTTGATTTCTACTAAAGCCAAGATCTTAGGATCATAGCAACGTATGAGTTCCCTCAATGTATTCAAGAAGTGAATGTTGCCCGCTCCTTGTGCATTCCATACCATTATGGAGAAATTATCGTTCATAGAAGTTGTACTATTCGTAAAATTTTCAAAAATACATAGGATATCTTTGTATTTAAACATATGATGCACTGATATCCCTTGAAAGGGGATCCTTCACACCTGACAAATTGTCTTTTGCTCCAGGTTGCATCTGGTTGTTAGTTGTAAGAACTGGACTTTCATGATGTTGAATGGATTCCTCAAGACTATGAGGTCTGGCTGAGTTGCATTCTTGAGGAACGTTAGACACTGTTCTGCATCGATTTGGTGGATCACCGGAATGAAGTGGTGAGAGAGTTTCCTATCCCATTGGATGGGCGAAATTGCTCAAGTCTTGAGGCTGGGGTTGAACTTGCTGTTTGAGGGGCAGAAAGAGGGCTTGGCACCCTAGTGTTTCTAGCTATTAATTTTGGGTTGGATGTCACACTTCTTATCTGGACATGGTCTTTTTCCTGGGTTTTTTTTTGGGCTTTCTTTGGGTAAGGTCTTATTTATGATTGATTCTTTCGGACTGAGGGGTGGCTTAGTAGGTTGCCGAGCAACTTCTTTCTTCGTGGCTATAGTGGTAATCTCCAAGATCGTATCTTCTAGAGTGACATTAATCTCCTCCATTTCCTCCTCTAAAATCTCAACATCATTTAGGCTAGCATAATGAGAGATGGGGTTTGTCATATTTTCACCAAAATTTTGGCAGTTAACCTCCATCAAATCATAATTGGGGGTTTCCTTCTGATGCTGCATATTATTAGTCTCCTTGTTGATAACATCAACATCTTGATCATGATCTTGAACGTTATGATCACCTAAAATCTGGAAACGTCATTCATTGGGAATATTCGATTGGTTTTAGAAAGAGTTATTTCCAGAGATTTTTGGGTTCTTTCCATCTATGGTATGCCCCACGTTCACGAGGTGGTCAACAGGTCCCTTGTTGCTTCCTCCAGTGCCCGATCTTACAGGATGTTTGCCATTTGACTCGAGATGCTTATTAGTTTTCTTCCTTAACGACTTCTTAACTGGCATCCGAGTGTTGAAATCCTCCTCATATTCAGGCTTATGAGAAGGTATGCTTATAGTAGGATCATTCTTGTTGGGGTTTCGTTGACCGAATTGGGCATGTGTCTTCTCTGTGGCCAATTTTACCGAAGTGGAAACATAACATTTTCAGTCCTTGATACTGAATCCATCATACTCTACCATTCAGTAGGAATTTTGATAATAAAGGTTTTGATAAGTCAACTTCGACACTAGGTCCTGTAAAGCAACCACGTTCAACACTAGCAATAGTGTGGTCAATATCAATATTCCTGCCAATTTTCTTACCAGTGATTTTGAGGAATTCATGATCAAAGTATTCCACACTTATGTTTGGGATTCTAACCCATGCTGTAAGGAATCGTATAGGTTCCTGATTAGGCACAAAATTTGGAATCCATCTACGTGTAGTGAGATAATTGTCTCCAATGAGCCAAGGTCCTTGAGTAAGGACATGGTAACGATCTTCCAAGTTGGTAAATCTAGTGATAAAGTAGTCACACCCAATGTCAATAAGGGAAAAGTCACCTTTGAGACTCCAGTTAGATTTCAATCTTTTCTTGAGCTGTATGTATCATCAAACATTTTGATAATCAGGACATCCTGCCATGGTTTCCTCATTCTCAATTTTTCTTTTGTTATCGGATGGTAGGACATCTTGGGTCTTCCACAATGTCTGATGTTACCGCCTCATCATCCGAAACAAGAGTAATAGTTTCGTCTTCATTCCAAATTGGATTTGAAATGCTTGTGAAAAGACCATGGGGGTTGTTAGACGATACCCTATCACGAAATGACATTGGTTGTTTTTGATTGGGTACAACATTCGCTTCACTACCATCTGGTTCTAGAATAGCACGCTCCATAACTACATCTTGTTCTTCATGATGAATAAAATCACCATTGCTATTACACTTGACTTTTTTGTTAGAACGATTGAGCAGATCCTCCTCTCGTATAGAGATGGAATTTTCATGGATATTTTCTGTCTCCATCGTGCAATACTTAAGTATCATTTGATGTGAACATAGTAAGTTGGGAAGGCTAATGCAGATCATTCAGTAGACTATTTGACTTTAATTTAGCCTGGGTTTTCAACACACAAGACTTAATCTTTTCTTTGTCTACTACTCCAAATTAGTAGACTCCGTAACTACTAGTTGTTAGTTTTCAGAGTACACAAACACAAGAAGGGGGTGAATTGTGTTGCAAAATTTTCGTAGTTTTATGGGAATAGGCTTAGGCCCTGTTTGGACAGGCTGTTTGTAACACGCCCAGAAACTGAAATGTAGCGAAAATAAGTAGAAGAAAAAGGTGAACATAGGATTTTTACGTGGAAACACCTCTAGCCCAACTGCGGCGAAAAACCACGACCTACCCTTGTAGGATTTTCACACAATTTCACTATACGTGCTAAACACGTTACAAAGTAACCTTCACCGTTACAACTTATAACACACACGTAACTGTCTTCCCCAAGACTAGTTACCCCACGTCCAATAGTCCCCTTGACTTGAACACACTCAACTAACTTTTAAACAAGAGAGAACAAGATGAACACCTTACTTTTGAATGCTTCCCATAATCTAGTGTAAGGTACAATTAAGCTCCTAGTATGCCAATTTTGAAAGCTTTATTTTTGCACACACTTTGGTCGGTTTTCTCTCCAGAAATTTTGATCATAAAACTCTTGAAAGTTGTTGTGAAAAACTGATGTTGAATGAGTTGTAGAAAGCAACCTTTTATAGAGAACTTTGAAAGGTAAGACGATTTATCTTCTCATATATTTTTTTCAGATTTGGAAAACAGAATCCCTAAAGGAAATAGAGTCCTTTAGCCGCAAGTAGTGGAGTAACGAGGGTTGGAAAAAATTTCTTAATTGCTTGAGTAAGGCGGTGGTTCTCAGCCACAAGGACTCAACCACTAGCCCATGATTTTCTCAACAGACTTTTCCACTTGCCAAAAATTAGAGATTCTTTTTATTTCAAAAAGATCTTACAGAACCCCTTAGTTAAGGATAATCGTTTGGGGTTAAAATACTCCACAGAAAATCTTGTTTACAAGTCTCACAGATGTTAGCCCAAAAATCAGAGAGAGAATCATGAAAAATCAGCTTTGCAGCTTTGGCTTAAAAAACACCTTGAAAACCCTATTCTCAGAATTGTTCTGAGACAGTGTCCTGAAATTATTTTCAAAGAGAAAAAACCATTTGAAAGTGAATGTTAAATTAAGACTTTCTAATTGGCATATTAACAAGAATCTAATAAAATAAAAACCATAACAAAACAAAGACTCTTATTGAATCAACAAGACATCTTGTAGAAACTTAACTTGTTGCTCCAAACACTCCTAAGAGCTGTTCTTAAGGTTGTTCTGAAGTTCTGGAAAGTCTTGTCAGCCAACTGATCTTGAGTTCCTGTTCTTGAGCATTGTTAGCCAAGCAATTTCAAAGTATTCAATCTTTGGAACCTGCTCAATCAACACACTCAAGTATATATTACATTTGTGTTTGTTATCATCAAAACCTTACATTACATAAGGATAGGGTCAGCAATTTCCCCCTTTTTGATGATGACAAACCAAATGACCATATTGACATAAAAGACGAAAGCAAGTTAGTGCCAAAACATTCAAGCCATAGAAGAGAAAAATTTTGAGAAGTCAACTTAAGCCAAGTCACACTAAATCAGCCATGGTCATGCTCATCTTCCCCCTTTGGACATCATGGAAAAAGGGTGGTCAGATCAAACAGAGAGAGTCAGGGTGTTTGCAATCACCACCACTTGGGTAATGGAGGAAGACAACCAGCGATACACTCAAGTATATGGTACGGTAATGATATTGGCCATCCGAGTCACGCACAAACAAACAACAACAAGAAACAAGCAAGGCAGATCATGAAAATATACCCAACCAAGATTAGGATAACCACAATTTATCAGACTGTGCAAGATAAGCAGTTTAGAACAGTGTTGAGAATAGGTTGAAAAACAAGGGAAGACATAACAGGGAAGGGATCAGGGGGTAGGGCTGATTCAGGGAGGAGGAGGAGAAGAGAATTTCGCGGTGAGGACGAAAAGAATCGATATTAGATCTTCATGGCGCTTGGCATTGAGAACCTTCTCCTCAGCAAGAGCAGCTTTAACCTCAGCGAGCTCGGTCTTTAACCAGGATTGATCCCGGTAGCAAGGCATCAACAGAAGGCTCACTGCAGGAAGAACCAGGAATAGGGGGCAAGGGTGTTCTAGACCCCTGTTCCGAAGCTACGTGGGCTCCTTTGTCCAATTTGAACCCGCACCCCATTAGAGTCCTATTCCCTATTTCATCAACCATCTACACCCCTCCTTTTTTCTGAAGAGAAATCCCAAAGTGCTCAAATAAAAGAGTCAACAAGAAACCATACCGTAGATCATGTTCTCTTGAGGTGTTCGCAATCCTGGAGATATGGCGAATCATGATTGCTGGAAGATTAATTTGCTCTCCTCTATCCATAAGGTCAATAAAACATTGATCCATAGCATCCGCGAGTTTGTTGCCTTGACCTCTAGGGATGATATTCTTAATAATGAACCAAAAGAGCAATTGATGAAGAGAAGTCATGTCACCTTTTTTTGACGAACTGGGGGGTTTTCAACCTTGTTTGCTGGCTCAGTGTTTGAGTTAATTGCAGCAGCCGAGCTGTCCCAAGCACGGTCTTGTCTGCCCGGACATACACATCGAAACCCTCAGCAGGAACACCCAAAATTGCACCTAGATCTTTTGCATTGAATTTCAGTTTCTCCCCTTTAACTTCACTTGCCACCACAGCATTGGTGATATTGCAATTCGCATAAAAGTCGGCCAAATCTGGGACAGAAAATGCTAGGCAGGTGTTTGCAATCAGTTCTAGCCACCCCTGGGCCCTGAGCTTGTCCAGGAACACCTCCATACCCTGTTCCTGAAAGTATGGCACTTTCACAATTTTGCCCTGCACCACACTTTTATGAAGAGATTGGGCCAATTTTGAAGTGGTGGGTGCTGCCTTCTTTGCCTTTTTGGAGCTGGGGAGAATCTTGGGTTTTTAGGGTTTTGGGGTTGAGAGGGAGAGATTGAGAGAAAGATTTTTCGGTGGCTGATGAGCCAAGTGTGTGGGCGAGGGAGCTAAAGAGTTGACTGGCTTTCACCGAAAACGAAGAGCATTCAGTCTCCCAGCCGTGCACGCTTCGGGGGAAAAAAATTCTCAACAACTGAATTAACTACCTGATTTGTACACGTTTGACAAACAGTGGCCATACCTGTTCTTTGTGCTTGTTCCTGCGGTCAGTTGTTCGGTAACATAGGACAATAAGGGCAATATCATCATACCTCAACGATTGTCAGCAGGTTGTAATCCACACATGTGCTAATTTTGACACAAAAGTTGACTGCATCCAATGAATCAAGATGTTTGACTTGAAAAACCTTTTAACTAGACAAGCATTGGGGGTTAATGGAGCATGCTCAAGTTGTTTTAATTAGACCCAATTCCAGTCGGTTCTTCTCAAACTATTCTCTATTCAGTGCCTTGATAAAAATATCAGCAATTTGTTTATTAGTGGCACAATAATTAATTGAAACCAAGCCCTTTTCAACATTGTCTCTAAAAAAGTGATGACGAATGTCAATATGTTTAGTCCTTTTATGTTGACATGGGTTTTTGAAAATATTAAGTGCACTTGTATTATCACAAAAAATAGGAATGCATCCCGTGTCAACACAAAAGTCTTTGAGTTGTTGCCTTATCCACAACACTTGAGCACAGCAAGAGGCAGCTGCAATATATTTAGCTTTTGCTGTGGACATGGCAACTGAGTGTTCTTTCTTGGTTGCCCAAGATACCAAACAGGGTCCAAGAAAATGAGCCATACCTGAGGTGCTTTTTCTATCAACCAAAAAGCCTGCATAGTCAGCATCAGCATAACCAACAAGGTTAAAGTTGCATCCTCTAGGATACCATAAAGCCAAATCAGGTGTATGTTTTAAATATCTAAAGATCCGTTTAACAACCTTTAAATGAGATTCTTTAGGCTTAGACTGAAAACGGGCACACAAACCAATACTAAAAACAATGTCAGGTCTACTAGCAGTTAGGTAAAGAAGCGACCCTATCATGCCCCTATAATATTTGTCCTCGACTGAGGGACTCCCATCATCCATTTCCAACCTGGTTGAAGGAGAAATGGGAGTATCAATGGGCTTGGCCGATTCCATTCCAAATCGCTTAAGTAATTCCTTGACATATTTTTGTTGACGTATCATGGTGCCATTTTAAGTTTGTTTGATTTGCAAGCCTAAGAAAAACTTAAGCTCACCCATCATGCTCATTTCAAACTCACTCCTCATCATTTTTGAAAACTCTTCACATAAATCATTGCGTGTTGCACCAAATATAATGTCATCGACATATACTTGAACAATCAACAAATGTTCCCCCTTAGATTTTAGAAACAAGGTATTATCAACCTTGCCTTTTCTAAAACTATTTTTCAATAAAAAGTTTGACAAGCGTTCATACCAAGCTCTAGGAGCTTGTTTTAAACCATAAAGCGCTTTGTCAAGTTTAAAAACATGGTTAGGAAATTCTTTAGTTTCAAAACCAGGGGGTTGCATCACATACACTTCTTCTTTAAGGTATCTGTTGAGGAATGCATTTTTGACATCCATCTGATATAACTTTATTTCCATGTGAGCTGCAAAGGCTACCAAAATGCGGATAGCCTCAATCCTTGCAATAGGTGCAAAGGTTTTCTCATAATCAATGCCCTCTTCTTGGTTGTAGCCTTGAACCACCAGCCGGGCCTTGTTCCTAGTGACTATCCCAAACTCATCAAGCTTGTTCCGGAACACCCACTTGGTGCCAATGATTGATCTATCCTCTGGCCGTGGTACAAGGTGCCACACCTTGTTCCTTTCAAACTGATGAAGCTCCTCTTGCATTGTCATGACCCAATCTGAATCTACAAGAGCTTCATTAACATTTTTTGGCTCAATATTAGAGAGAAAAGCATAAAAAGTACAGAAATTTTTAAGCTTGGATCTAGTTTGCACTCCTGTATTAATGTCAGACAGAATTTGATCAAGAGGGTGCGAACTTTGGTGCTTTCATAGTCGTGGAGTAAGTGGATCCACAGACACGCTTTCTACTCTTGTTGGAATACTCGGCGAAATAGGTTCAGGAACTGTTCCCGAGCCTGTTCTGGAGCATGTTTCCTAGCCTGTTTGAGAAGAATTAGGCTGGTTGTGATCCAAACCAGGTTTAGCACAGCTTCCCCCTGTCTGGTTCAGACCTTGCCCACCTTCCAAGGAAACAGCTCCAGGCCCTGATCCATCCTGAGGACTCTTACCTTTCTCATGTGTGAGCAACAAATCTTTTCTACGAAGGCCCTGTTCGTAATCCTCTTCCTGTGCATCATTCTCAATTAGAAAGTTAGTTTCATCAAATAGCACATGCACACTCTCCTCAACACATAGGGTTCGCTTATTGAACACTTTGTATGCCTTACTGTGAGAGGAGTAACCAAGAAATATTGCCTCATCACTTCTTGGATCAAACTTTCCTAAGGCATCCTTCCCATTATTATGCACAAAATATTGACTACCAAATACTCTCAGATGCATAATATTGGGTTTTCTTCCCTTGAGAAGTTCATAAGGAGTTTTGTTAAGAATAGGTCTAATCATGCATCTATTTATAATGTAACATGATGTGTTCAAAGCTTCTGCCCAAAAGTTTCTAGAAAGATCACTAGCAATAAGCATTGTTCTAGTCATGCCTTCTAGAGTACGATTTTTACGCTCTACCACCCCGTTCTGTTGGGGTGTTCTTGGGGCTGAGAAGTTGTGGTCTACACCATGCTTATTACAATAGCTAATAAAGCTTGAATTCTCAAATTTTGTACCATGATTAGACCTTAAACCAACCAATGAGTGTCCTAATATGTTTTCAATCCTTTTAATAAGTGCAAGAAATTTCTCAAATGTTTCATCTTTGGACGCTAAGAACAAGGTCCAAGTGAAACGAGAGTAGTCATCCACTATCACGAGCACATACCTCTTTCCACCTCTGCTCATGATCCTCATTGGACCACACAAATCCATATGTAGCAATTCAAGCAGTCGGGTAGTGCTTACACAATTTTTAGATTTAAAAGAATTTCTGACTTGTCTGCCTTTGGCACATGCATCACATACCTTGTCATCATTGAATTTGATGGAAGGTAAGCCAACCACTAAGTCTTTGGTTACAAGTCTATTCAAAAGCGAGTGGCTTGCATGACCTAGTCTTTTGTCCCAAAGCATAACATCATTATTTAAGGCACTCAAACAAGTCAAATTATTTTGGGAAAGAGTAGAAATACACACTTTATAAACATTTTTGTGTCGCTTCCCCCTCAACACAACATCTCCTGTGTTCATATTAACAACCAAGCAACGTGTTGGAGAGAACACTACTAGGTTGTCTTTGTCACACAGTTGGGACACACTTAGTAAGTTATGTTTTAATCCATCCACAAAATAAACATTTTCAATTGAATGGGAGAGTGACTCACCTATCTTACCTATACCGACAATTGTCCCGAATTTGCCGTTTCCAAATGCCACACTCCCTCCTTCTAAAGCTGTAAGTGAGAGAAAATTGGATTTTTCACCAGTCATATGCCTCGAATGCCCACTATCAACATACCACAGCTACTTGTTTCCTAGGTTGTTCCCCGAGCTGTTTGCTGGGTTGTTTTCTCTCACTTAAGCCTGCAAAACAAATCAAAGGTTAGTTTTGGGAACCCAGATCCACTTGGGTCTCATTCCTTTAGACGTACACATTTCATCTTTCCTAACCCATATTCGTCTTACATAAACTGAGTTTCTTTCAATGGCATACTTTCTCGACAGACAAGTGTAACGGTAATGACCCGTTTTACCACAGTGATAACATACAATATTCTCACATAATCTTACATATTTTCTATTCACTGGGTAGGTCATCCGCTTAGGCACAAAACCCAGTCCTCTTCTATTTCGACTGTCATGTGTGTTTAACCATTCAAGCGCTCTTGAGGACCTGTTCCAGAGCTTGTTTGTAGCAAGGTCTGATTCAATTTGTTTTATTTTCTCAAGCAAGTTTTTGTTTTCTCCCAGCAAGGATTCGACCTTTCCTTTTAAGTCAAGGGATTCCTTTTCCAGCTCAGTCAGATTAATGGAACAAGTCTCTTCTTTCATGAGTAGGGTCTCTTTAAGCACATTAATGTTTTCATGTAAGGCAAGTGTCTCTTTGTCAACTTCAAGCTTTTCCATTTTGAGAGTTTCATTTTCAAGTTCTAGGTCTCAAACATCCCTCTTTAACTCAGCACATATATCCATTATAGTGTACACCAATTCTTCAAGGGTTGATTTATTGAGACCACATATCTTGTTCTTGAGTTGAGTTAGACTGTTTGTTGATTCATCATCTGAATCAGTGTCACTTATTTCCATGAGTGCTATATCAGCTTCCTCGGCTTCAGACCCTTCCTCATCCTCGCTTGACTCACCCTAGGCCGCTAGCATAGCTTTTGAGAATCGTTTCGCTGAGCTGCTTACACCCTGTTTCCTGCCCTGTTTTCTAGGGTGTTCGGGTTCTTGTTCTTCCTTAAGCAGTGGGCAGTTTCTCACAATATGGTCTAACTTGCCACACTTGAAGCATCCGGAGAACTGTTCCCGAGAAGTGTTCCTGACCTTGCCGAAGTCCTTCCGTTTGCTGTTTTCTTTAACTTTCTTGAAGAACTTCTTAAATTTTTGAGTTATCATGGCAATCTCCTCCTCATCAAAATCAGAATCATCTTCTAAGGCCTTTAGTGCAAGACCTCGATCTCTCTTTGTCTCATCTTTCTGCTGAGAATTTCTTCTAAGTTCATACGTTTGGAGATTGCCAATCAGCTCATCTAGGGTGATCTTGTTCATGTCCTTAGCTTCTTGGATGGCTGTTACTTTCGCTTCCCAAGAGTGAGGTAAAATTCTTAGGATCTTCCTCACCAATTCTTCGGTGGTGAAGGATTTTCCCAGGGATTTCAACTCATTCGTTATGTGAGTGAAGCGAGTGTACATGTCTATCACACTTTCACGATCACCCATCTCAAATAGCTCATATTTTCTCATAAGCAATTCAATCCGGGATTGCTTTACCTGATTGGTCCCTTCATGAGCTACTTGTAAAGCATCCCAGATTTCCTTGGCAGACTCACATTCAGATATGCGAGTATATTCATCAGGACCTAGGCCAAAATATAGAAGTTTCTTGGCCTTGGCATTCTTCTCCATCATTTTGTAATCTTCAGTATTGAATTCTTTAGGCTCCTTGGGGATTGACTTTCCATCTTCAGTAGTTTTCTTAGGGATGAGTGGTCCATCCTTGATGAGCATCCACAACTCATAGTCCTCGGCTTGGATGTAGTTTTCCATCCTGTTTTTCCACTAACTGTAATGTTGGCCATTAAAGTATGGTGGTCGAGTTATGGATTGCCCCTCAAGTATGCCATGTGGTGTACTCATGTTTAGGATCTCTCAAGATGTTAATCTTTCTAATGAGAACCTGCTTTGATACCACTTTTTAGTTTTGAGAGTACACAAACACAAGAGGGGGCGGGGTGAATTGTGTTGCCAAATTTTCACAGTTTTCTGGGAACAGGCTTATGCCCTGTTTGGACAGGCTGTTTGTAACACTCCCAGAAACTGAAATGTAGCGAAAATAAGTAGAAGAAAAAGGTGAACACTGGATTTTTACGTGGAAACACCTCTAGCCCAACTGAGGCGAAAAACCACGACCTACCCCTGTAGGATTTTCACACAATTTCACTATACGGGCTAAACACATTACAAAGTAACCTTCACCATTACAACTTTTAACACACATGTAAGTGTCTTCCCCAAGACTAGTTACCCCACGTTCAATAGTCCCGTTGACTTGGACACACTCAACTAACTTTTAAACAAGAGAGAACAAGATTAACACCTTACTTTTGAATGCTTCCCATAAGCTAGTGTAAGGTACAATTAAGCTCCTAGTATGCCAATTTTGAAAGCTTTATTTTTGCACACACTTTGGTCAGTTTTCTCTCCAGAAATTTTGCTCATAAAACTCTTGAAAGTTGCTGTGAAAAACCGATGTTGAATGAGATGTAGAAAGCAACCTTTTATAGAGAACTTTGAAAGGTAAGACGATTTATCTTCTCATATATTTTTTTCAGATTTGAAAAACAGAATCCCTAAAGGAAATAGAGTCCTTTAGCCGCAAGTAGTGGAGTAACGATGGTTGGAAAAAATTCCTTTATTGCTTGAGTAAGGCGGTGGTTCTCAGCCAAAAGGACTCAACCACTAGCCCATGATTTTCTCAACATACTTATCCACTTGCCAAAAATTAGATATTCTTTTTATTTCAAAAAGATCTTGCAGAACCCCTTAGTTAAGGATAATCGTTTGGGGTTAAAATACTCCACAGAAAATCTTGTTTGCAAGTCTCAAAGACGTTAGCCCAAAAATCATAGAGAGAATCGTGAAAAATCAGCTTTGCAGCTTTGGCTTAAAAAACACCTTGAACACCCTATTTTCAAAACTGTTCTGAGACAGTGTTCTGAAATTATTTTCAAAGAGAAAAAACCATTTCAAAGTGAATGTTAAATCAAGACTTTCTAATTGGCATATTAACAAGAATCTAATAAAATAAAAACTATAGCAAAACAAAGACTCTTGTTGAATCAACCAGACAACTTGTAGAAACTTAACTTGCTACTCCAAACACTCCTAAGAGTTGTTCTTAAGGTTGTTATGAAGTTTTGGAAAGTCTAGTCAGCCAACTGATCTTGAGTTCCTGTTCTTGAGCATTGTTAGCCAAGCAATTTCAAAGTATTCAATATTTGGAACCTGTTCAGTCAACACACTCAAGTATATGTTACATTTATGTTTGTTATCATCAAAACTTTACATTACATAAGGATAGCGTCAACACTAGTAAAAATCCAAATTGAGCAGACGAACAAATAATAGAGCAAGGATAGTAGCAAGGATAACACTAACATCAATAACAGTCATCATGTTATTATTTTTTAATCTCATTTATTCTTCTAATTATTGATGACTTCAGTTTGTTTAACTCAATTGTGGACCATATTTCTTGTAACTTTAACCCCCCCCCCCCCCCAAAAAAAAAGGTCCAATGGTATTGCAACAATTATTTATGTATACTTGGCCAAAGAGATCAAATATATTAAACTACGTAGGATCCCACCCATATTACGCGCTAATCCTAGGCCTGAGATAAGGATGATCAACTTTGTCCAAAATTACCCCAAAAAAGCAAAACGCTAATGCATCCAAAAAAGTGAACGAAACAAAGAATTAAAAGATAAACTTCACTAAGTGTGACCTCACAAACTCATGCAACTAGGAATTTACTCATTTTATTTCCAGGTCAAATTTTCTTGTCCAAAGAGTCCAAGAGGGAGGAGGGGCACACTTTAACTAATGAAATGTCTAAATACATTGAAATATTCCACTAAAACAAAGCATATTATTTCTGGCCGTATCAAATGGGATAGGGGAAAAATTGCCCAAAGTATAATTCTTCTAAATTGAATGATGCGGAAAGCTTGTAAAATGGTGTATCAAGACCCCAAAAAAAAGAAAAATTAAACGATGCGGAAATTCAGATATGTATTCATTCTTTTACCTCATTCATTTTTGCTCTGGGGCTGGCAAAGCAATCAAAGTTTAGTTAAGCTTAAAATTGGGTTCGAATAAGAAATATAGGCTATTTTCCCAAAAACAAAGTACATTATTGCAAACCAATATAGAATTGGTTTAGGCTTTGTTTGGACCTTGGAAAATTTGGTGGAAAGAATTTTTTTTGGGAAAGTTACTTTTTTTCTTGTGTTTGGTTTAGAGAAAATTACAAAGAAAAAAAATATAGAGGAAAGTTAGGTGGAAAAATTGTTAGAAACAAGTGATTAAATTTTCCTTTTAAAATTGTGAGGAAAGTTTGAGGAAAATTCCCAACCTCCTCTAACCTCACATTACTTAGATGACATCAATATGATTCAAGTAGTTCATCAATATTCAAATTTTTTATCCAAATTCTTTTTTTTTTCCTCAATCCAAATAAATGGAAAAAAAACTTATTTTCTCTCTACTTTTTTTTCCTTCATATTTTTTTTTCCGTCAAATTTTCTTTCCACCAAATTTTCTAAGGACCAAACGGAGCCTTAATATTTGGTCTCTTTAAATTAAGTTTCTAAACTCAATCTTGTCATAGACGAGAGAAAGAGTTGTTGAGAAAGTTTCTACTTCTTATGGACTGATACTTAGCTCGAATTTAATTAATGGAGGGTCATGACTAAAGAAAAATATGTTATTCTGACTTAATCAACTAAAAATGCAAAAATTTTTAGATTGGACTTTAGTTTGATTCGGATAATTGAAAGCTAAACCTTTTATAACCTCATGTTCAATTTATTTTGTATCACCAAATATGTCAAAGTTAAATCTAAGTCGAAATTGAGTACGTATAATAAGTACGCAAATTCTTATGTCTAAATTTAAATTTTAAGCAAAATCTTTAAGGGCGTTATTGTCGCATGCGCAAATAATCAGATTTACATGATTTCAGCAGCACTACCATTGTTAAGGAAAAACCAGTTCATCCTTCATTTTTCACCCACCTTTTAAAATTAAAAATCCCTATTTATTCTTCTTTTAAAATCAGATCCCTATTCAAGAGGATAATAATAGTAATAAAAAAAAATTAAAATGAAGACATTCTCGAAGAAAATTCCCCACTATGACCTCATCTGTCACCACTTGACAGTAATCCATTTCCAGAGCTCTGCAACCTCTCCCGCCCGCGCCCTCCCCTGTCTGCCTATAAATACAATGGAGGAGAGAGAAAGAGAAAGACAAACAGATACTAGACATAGAAACAAATTAAGAAAGGCGCCTCAAAGGGGGGAAAAAAATGATGGGTAGCTTAGATTTAGAAGAAGAAATTCTTTTACAGATGGTTAATGATTTCATTGAATCCGAATCATCAACAAAAACAAACACTACTCGTTCATTTCCTTCTTCCTCTTCTTCTTCTGCTGTCCAGAAACATGCCCGTCTTGGTCATTCTGCCCACTACTTCACCGTACAAGTAAGGTTTAATAGTAACTTTTTTTGTCTTAATCTTTTTGATGGGCTTGAATTTTTTTAATATTTGGGGTCAATGAATTATTATACCTTGCTTAGGAAGGCTAATGATATGACGTATGAATTTGAATTTGGATTTCAATTGATTTTAATGTTGTTCAATTCGATTATCATATATGGCAGGAGATACTGAGGAACAAGACAGAAGAGGAGAGAAGGATTAGTGAAAGAGTGAGGAAGCATATGATAAACCAGATGGATGTCGAGAAAACAACTGAGGTTAAGAAGTGGCTTGTTAATCTCCTTAAAATAGACGGTCTTCAGGCTTCTCTTTGTCACACTTCTTGGGTCACTACACCTGATTGTCCCTGTGGTACTTCCTCCGTCCTCTTTTTGTTCATGTTTTTTTTTCCTTTTTTTTTATTTTGATAATTAATAGCTTAGAAAAAGCAAAATACATGATATAATAATTAATCTAATTATTCTAGTCAAGAGGCCAAGGCTATAAAAGAGACTTGTAAATTAAATCCATGAATCAATACTTGGAAACATTACAACCAAATCGACTATCCCTAATAAAATGGATGACTCTTTCTTCATGTGTAACTTCAATTAGTTAGTCCAATACAACTTAAATATGACCAGCGATTTCATTTGTAGTGAACACGACAACATAGTGTTGATCATAGCGGTGGTTAATAAATTGTGTGCAATTAGTAGTGGCCTATGGGTTTATCTCGGCTAGCCATATTTTTGAATCCAATTAACTATTTACATGGATGGCTTCACCAGCTTTACAAAAAGCCCCGGTATTTGTTGGGCTGGAGTAGGTTAGGTTCACCGTACAAACTTCTAGTTATTAATAGTGCTAACAAGTAGATCAGTGCACCGTCTTCCATGCCAAGGAAATTTAATATGACCATGGCTTAATGTGGGTCACAAAAATTGTGGGCAAACATAGGTTTAGTCTATTTTGCCCCTTGACTTGGATCTGGGTATTATTCTTGGGTCAATCTGAGACCAACTCTAAATTTTGCATCTTTGTTCCACTTTGCAGTAGCATGGGATTAATAGGTGCAAATCAAATTCATCTATAATCAACTAATTTTTTTATGTCAAGTTGGACTAACGTAGATGTGGTTAAGTCTCTTCTGTATTTAGTTGTCCAACATTTAGCTCCACCCTTAACTAAATTTTAATACATAGCTAGGTAGTTCGCTCTTAATAGGATTGTTGTATGAAATCCAACTTGAAGTACTCTTCTTACAATAATTGGATTTTAAACTTAAATTTATCTCTATTTGAATCCTGTTTCTAACAAATGTGACTAAAAACGAATCTTCTTGAACAGGAAACTATGAGTACATTGAGGTTTTGGACGAAGACATGAGGGGAAACTCCAACAGACTAATAGTGGATGTAGACTTCAAGTCTCAATTTGAAGTGGCAAGGCCAACCAAAAGCTACATGGAGCTCTCAAGCAAACTCCCACCCATATTTGTCGGGAGAGAAGACAAGCTCAAGACCATAATCTCCCTTCTGTGCTCAGCTGCTGAGGAGTCTCTTAAAGAAAGAGGTCTCCACATCCCACCTTGGAGAAGGCCCTCTTACATGCACTCCAAATATTGGAAGTTCTCAAACAACAATTGCCCTAATTGTCATAACAAAAACCCTAAAAATCAAAAGAACCCTAAAAATGATAGATTTGGAAAGTGGGTCGCACCAGCTCATGTGATGATCAAAGGGTGGTGAAGAGACTTGGGCGGTGAATCAAGCTTGTCCAACCAATTTTCCAACACGGGCATCAATTGTTGCTAGCCTATATAGAGGAGAGAAGATTGCCCGTTCAATTCTTTCGGACTTGTTACATATTAATATCATTAATTCGTAATTTTGTGAGAATAATTTTGTGAGATCCATGAATAATTGAGGCTTCTTTGTGGTTTGGGAGAAAATGCCGGTATTTATCAATGTAGTATTGTACATATGCTGAACCTCTTCCTATGATAAATGGTACACAAAATAGGTAATGCTGAACCTTGGTGAGATTAAACAAAATAGGTAATGTCACATGTCACTATTGCAAACAATTAAGGTCATTTTATATGTTAGTTAGATCAATAAAAAGTTAGAGCAAATGGTTACTAGTTCAGATAGAGACTCTTGATGCAATATGTGGGCTTGGAATCCAAATTCTGCAAACAATATCACATATCTTGTAAACAAAAATGATATTGTTTTTAGATTTTTTGTGTAATTGATTGATGATTATTGTAGTTGACATTGAAATGTACATTATTAAATAGCATATTGCATAAGTTGCTTTGGGTTTATAATAGCTAGTCATAAGTTTATTTAGGAGAGTCTCTAATGTTATCATGGATTTTCCTTAGAATAACAGGAATAGCAATTAGGCATACTTATACAGTAATTCTAAGGTATATATCTATATATCATGCTCAAGTATATATCTATATAAAAGACATCATATAATTGGGTCAAACTCTTATTTCATTTCCCGTAATCCAACAAACATTTTGGTAATTCTTCAACTCAACCGACTAGAAAAAGATATATTATAGCAAACAAAAGGTACACTGCAAACAAGTAAAGATACACTATAGACAAAAAAAGATACATTGCAAGAAACAAAGGGCACACTGTAAGAACGAAAAGCTACACTGGCGAATAGAAAAAATACACTACTGCGGAAAAAAAAACGAGACACTACAACATATCGAACGCGCGTCCATTACGTATACACGACTTCAAGGTGCGTACCATGCTAGATATGTAAGTTTGTATCTAAGAAGTTTCCATATTTATGGCCATCACTATCACGAAATAGTTAAAGAATCATTAGCTACAAGATATTTTTTAGGAATATGTGTATGACTTCTAATGTAATCAACTAAAATAATCCAATAAGATTTCTAGTGATACACACAGACCATATGGCTTTGAATAAATTTAACTCGTTTGGTTTTCCTTTTTGTGAATCTTGTCTTCATCTAAAGAAGTATAGATTGGCGGCAAATTCTGTTTTAAGTAACAAATGAGGAATTAAAAACTTTATAGTGAATAAAAATTGTAAAATTCGATCATCGATATCAGTATGTTGATCGGTTCTACAGAAGCTGAAAATTTAAAAGGAAACATCTTTGTTGAAAAGTTTTTAACTATGCACTATTCCTTATAAAGTGTTATTTCTTTTTAAAATATTATAATGAGATTGCCTCACAAAAATGTTTGGAATACTAGTCGTTTAGGTAGTCTATAGGTAATTAACTAATGACATTTTTTTAGGAATGGATATCATAATCTACATTTTAGTTGTTCTTTCATAGATATTTGATCAAGAAATTCAAGGAATTATAATTGACGTATTTGGCTGTCGGATATTACTTTGAAATGGTCAAAAGCTAATGTCATCATTTTTTGTTAGTAGCTACTTGACATGGTAAAATGCTATGAAAGAAGATAATCTCAATACTAGTTCACTTAACAATAATAGCCGACAGTTTGATTTTGATACCTGCTCCTTTTAAATAGTAGCTGACAGTTTGATTTTGATAAACAGATTCTAAATAACTTAAAAATATATATTATTTAAATATTTATAAGTGTTTTGATTTAATAGAAACACTGAATACTAGTACTCCAAACATTATCACCATACACACCTTTCAATTAAAGTACACGCTATTGGACTGTTGTGTTACATATATCTGTGGGCAGATGCTACCCCCTTTACAAGGGTCAAACTGTGTATGATTCAAGAAATGGATTTATTTGTTGTAATGCGATGATATGAAACAATATAAGAACATGTCTTCATCTTGAGACTCAGATACTCAACTTTACCCAAAATTTTAAGTTATATACTACTAGCTGATCTGTGATCTGTGTATCAGACTGCCAGTGAGCAAAAATTGTAATATTCTGACTCACCAGGTAGATATTTTCTTTAGGTAGTTATGAAAACCACAGCCCTTTCTAAAACAAGTGGCTCAAAAACGGGGACTGTGTGGAGGGGGGGGGGGGGAGCAGGGGCCCTTTCTCCACTAGCAACATTTGCATTAAGGGAGGAACTTATCCACTTTTTTTTGGGTACTTTTAATTTTAACATAAATTAATCTATTATATAGTTTGAAATATCTGAATTTTTAATATATATGATTAGTTAACAATTGTGAACCTTTAATATTCATTTGCTTCACCACCGAGTAAGTGCAAATGACATTATAATTAGATCAACCTCATCTGCAAATACGTATGATATACGTAATTTTATAATTGTAAAAAATTACGACAAAAAAAGTCATTTTGCACAATTCTAAAATGATAATACAATTCCAGTATTCAATTATACTATTTTTTGTCAATTTAATATATAATAATAAAAAAATTTTAAATCAAGACAAAATATTAAAGAAACGTCTTGTACTAGAATTTATGTCATTACACCTTAGGGAAACGGATCCTGGGCTCCTTCTTCAATTGGCTCCCTTCACATTACAAAATGTTTTACGTTTTGACTAGATTGTTTATGCATGCCAAATTATTTCATTTCGATTGATTCAAATACGTTATCAGTTAGTAACGGCCTTGCCCCTCATCCTCTCTACTTGATCATCATCATCTTCTCCTTCTCTAATTCCTTTGAATTAGACTTTTTAAGGTCAGGATGGTCGGTTTTTCGATCATCCTGTCCATTTTCTTTCTTATATTTCTGATTACTATTTAATAGAAATAGTACTCTATCTTTAAATAATAATAGTCTATCCAATTGTGAGAGTTGTTTTCTCTCTCCAATTGTGAGAGTATTTCTTATGGTTAATGTTGCTTACTTCTGTATAGTAATTTCTTTTATTTTTCAAGGGATGAATTGTGAAACGGCTTTTCAACATATTTCAATGCTTCTAATGAGGTCTCTTGTGCTAGAAGAATATCTTCCCCTGAAAGGTTACATTAGATTGACATATCTATTTCAATGAAGATAGTAGCCAGATCTATGGATCTCTTTCTTAAGTTGTATTATGAAATAGCAGTGGATGTGGGAAGACGAACGATCAATGTATCCAAAAGTTGTTCTTTTGAGGTTGAGATTGTATTTTGACATTAGAGATTGTATTTGTTTGTGTTCAATTTGCCTTGTAGATGCCGTACTACTAATTATTTAATTGATTCTTCCTTGTTTTAGCAAATATGTTATCAGTTGGTGTAATATTTTTTTATTTTCTAAAAAAGCATAAGATAATAATTTAAGTAACCCTTCTAATATGAGATCTTTTTTCCTCAACTAGATGGATCCATGCTATGCATAGAGTATTTTACAATTGAAAAATCTTTTTAAAAACAGTAAACTTTTTTGTTAGATTTAAAATGATCATTTTTTTAATAATATATGCCAATTAATTTTACAACTCTAATTTTTGTAAATATCTCAATAAAATAATTCCATTCACTTAACATTAAAAAAAAATTAGACGGTCATAAATAGTATATATCTTTGAAAATTATTATTGAAAAGAAAAATTACATAACAGTTATATAAATAAAAAAACAGTAATGAATGAACCGAATAAGGGCGTGGTATTATTGATCGCTTATTTACCTTCAAATATGTTCATGACATATTTTTTTACAATTGTAAGATTTTTCTTAGTTTGTGTACAAACAAAACTTACTTGTGTGCCAAATTGTTCTTCATTTACTTTTTCGACAAAAAAATTTGATGACCTACTACTATCTCATAAACTATTACTTAAAAAAACGTGTGATAAATCTTAAACAAATATTGGAGTATGAAACTATATGGTATGAAAATGATTAAAGTCTTTTGATAATATAACATTTCTTTGTATTTTTTCCATTGGTTTTCCTATTTAGGCTCCGTTTGGTCCTTAGAAAATTTGGTGGCAAGAAAAGTTGAAGGGGAAAAAATATGAAGGAAAAAAAAGTAGACAGAAAATGAGTTTTTTTCTCTTGTTTGTATCAAGGAAAAAATACAAGAATTTGGATGAGAAATTTGAATGTTAATGAGCTACTTAAATCATTTTGATGCCATCTAAACAATACAAGGTTGGAGAAGGTTGGGAATTTTTCTCAAACTTTCCTCACAATTTTATGTGGAAACTTTTGTTACTTGTTTCTACCAATTTTTCCACCAAACTTTCCTCCATATTTTTTTTTCTTTGTGATTTTCTCTAAACCAAACACAAGAAAAGAAGTAACTTTCCTAAATTTTTTTCTTTCCATCAAATTTTTGAAGGTTCAAACAGAGCCTTAATCTAGTGATTTTTATGCGAACAAATTGAACCTTAAAATGCATAAAAAAAATGTCAAGGAAAACACGTGACCATATCAAAATTAAAATATTTCTACTTATTTAAAAAAAAAATTGCACAACTTTGCCACTCATAGATACACTAATTACATACCTTCATGTTATAAGTAGTCAATACTTGGATAATCACTCAACATTGAGGAGGAAAACGCATAGCTAAACATATGTATCTTGCACGTTTACATGACTATATGTAATATTGGCTAGCAATATTAGCAAAATGTGGAGAACAAATAGTATATGATAAGGCATGCTAATGATTCTTCAATTATTATTATCTTACCATCAATTGTATGCGTCCCTGCAAAAGAGAGGGCACAATTAAAAACATCATTTTAGAAACATATTTTGCATCTTTAAAGGCTATTGATCATCTTTTCATAGTTAGATACATTTGAACATGAAATAAACGATTACATAAAAGTATAACAATGTTTGATTAGCCGTACTTTTTGATTAAAAAGTGTACATGTTCTCAAAGATTGGTGACAAATCTACAAAGATTCACTTACTCAAGGATGTATTGTTATCTACTGTCATCTTCCTATGACAACATGAGCAATCCTCTTCTCGAGTATGGCAACTGCACTACTCAAAACAGGGTGAAAACGTTTTCTTTTTTGTTTGAAGGGGGCAGTTACAAAAGACCGAACCATGAACATATAAAAACTAAGTCAATAATATTTAGCCAAAACAACATGATACATATATAGTACATTCTGTAGAGACTATTAGCTAGCTAAAACATTTAGTTACTTAGATATTTTACTAGCACAAGTTGTTGTGCACTTGGTCAGACGTAGAGCACACCTGTATATATATAGGAACCTACTGTATCATTAGATATCGATTTTGCCAGATTAGTATAACATTCCAACTACTTCTTCTCTCTTATTTCTCTCTCTACATGGTATCAAAGCATTGTGGTTTAAGATCATGAATCTTCCTATCGATTTTCTTCTTTTTCGATCACTTGTTTAGGTTTCATGAACTGATCTAGCCTAAAACATCTGACCATCGTGTTTCTTTCGAATTGATTGATTGATTTAATTGCTTCTTCAGTCAATGAAGCCAAACATCAATCGATTCAAGATCGTCTTGATTATTCTTGATTTTTTTCTTTGATTTGATGGCGAGATCATACAAAATCAATCAACCGTTGAGGAATCCTTATTACCTCTCAAGCTCTGATCATCAAGGGATGATACTTACCAGCAAGCAATTTAATGGACAAAATTACATCAATTGAAGCAATTCAACTCGAATGGGATTGGGTGTGAAAGTCAAATTAGGGATCATTGATGGAACCTTACCTAAACCACGTGAAGCTTCTGCTGAGTTATAGAATCGGTTGACATGCGATTATATGGTAAGATGTTGGCTGCTCAATTCTTTAACACCTGACATTTGTGAATGCTCTATGCATGTTAAATCCAACAAAGAGCATTGGGATAAATTGGCAGAGCGATATGGTGAAGCAAATGGTCCTTTGATGTATTAGTTGCACCATGATTTGACTTTTTTGTTGCATAACAATGAGTCGGTGCCAGTTTATTTTTCCAAAATGAAGAAAATATGGGATGAGTTGCAAGATTTGGATAGAATGCCTCAATGTGTGTAGAGTCATGACTAAATTCATATGTAATCTTGGCAACAAGATTCAAGAAAGAGATGTAAGAATTAAGCTCATATAGTTTCTGATGGGGCTTAATTCTAGCTATGAAGTGCTAAGGAATCAAATATTGCTATGGAACCCTTACCTTCTATAAATAGGGCTTATTACCTAATCCAACAAACTGAGAAACAAAGACAAGTAGCAGAGGCTATGAATGGCGAAAATAAGGTTGATGCCTATGTAGTGCAAAACCAAACACAGTTTTCTGGAAAGAAGGATTTCCAACGAGGCAAAATGGACAAGAATGATAAGTTATGTACTCATTGCAAGGATAAGGGCCACACGTCTGATCAATGTTTTAAGATACATAGGTATTCTGACTAATGCAAACAAACATATGGTGCAAAAATGGCTACTCAAGTAGCCACTCAAGATAAACACAATTCTGGAACTATAGACAATCCTCTACACTATGGTGATAATCAAGAGAATGATCAACCAAACAGTACGAATACAACAATGACAACTGCTGTTTGCCAAGAAGTCTTGAAGGTTCTCAAGGGACAACAAGCGTCCTGATCCAAAGCTACAGGGCAAATGATTAACTCTTTTGTAGGTACTGCATTTGTTGCGTCCTCTTTTAAAACATGTCCTTCCAATACTATATCACTTAAGTTAGTGAGCTGGACTATAGCCTATGGTGCATCTGATCATATGACACCACATATTTAGTTGTTTTCCTCAACAAAAGAACCAAATAAGCCTATCATTATAAGGCTTCCAAATGGTACTATCGAAACAATCACATGCATTGGAAATATGAAGCTAATAGATGATATTGTGCTCGAGGATGTTCTTTATGTTCCAGACTTCAAACATAACTTATTGTTAGTCTACAAAATTCTCGATGACATAAGGTTGGTTGCTTATTTTACTTCCTGTAGGTTCTTGTTACAAGACCCTACCTATAAGATATCTGTTGTAGAGGGGTATCAGGCAAGAGGCCTCTATAGACTGGACATACCTATTAGTGAGCAACATCATGTTTTCAATTGTGTCACTCATGATTTTTGTTTTGGTGATAATAATTTCCAATTCTTTGGCGGTACTATGAATTAGACTATAGATTTTTCAGTTTGGCATGCTAGGCTAGGACATGGATCTGTATTCAAACTTTCTCAGGTTCCATGTATTGAGAAATGTTCAAATAAAACTGATTTTCATTATGAAGTCTATGTCTTGGCAAAATTTCATAGAGCTCCTTTTCCCTTGAGTACATTTGTTACTTCTAAGAGATTTGTGTTAGTTCACATAGATTTATGGGGGCCATATAAGATTTCAAACATAAATGGCGCTTATTATTTTTTGACAATAGTGGATGACTATACCAGATGCACATGGGTCTATCTTCTTCATAACAACATGCAGACTCTTACTTACATTCAAAACTTCATTTCTTATGTGTAAACTCATTTTAAGGGACTACTAAGCACATAATAAGTGGTAATAATACTGAGTTATTTCAAGACTTCTGTTCAAATCACTTTAAACAATTTGGCATTATACATAAGAGGACTATACCTAAAACTGCTCAATAAAATGGCCACATTGAAAGGAAGCTTAAGCACCTAGTAGAAACTATAAGGGCCATGAGGATTCATGCTAATCTACCTTACAGATTATGGGGAATTTGGATTTTGGCTGCCACCTATATTATCAGTAGACTACCGGTAGGTGTTTTAGTTGGAAATTACCCTATGAAGTGTTGTTTCAATGTTCTCCTTATTTACTTGGGTTGAGAGTTCTTTGTTCCTTATACTATGCCATGGATTTGAATAAAAGGAACAAGTTGGAGGCAAAAGCAAGAAAATGCATTTTCATTAGATATCCTATAGGCCAAAAGGCCTATAAGGTGTATGATTTGGAAACTCACAAGGTCTTTGTGAGTAAAGACGTAAAGTTTTATGAGAATATACTACATTTTGAATAATAGATAATTACCAATAAAACAAACAAGCCAGACAACCACTATGTTATTCCCTTCTAATTCCATCTGGTAGCTCCCTGATGATGATGATAATCCTATCACATATGCTTCAAATAGTGTAGTACCTTCCACTACTGATCATGTCACACCTCAACCACCTCAAATATCTTCCTCATCTCTTCACCATTTGAGCAACCCCATTCCCAAACATGCTAGTATCTATTACAGGCAATTCATAATAGCCTATGCATGTAAGAATGAGCAATAGGATTTCACATCCACCTTCTTGGGTGCAAGATTTTGCTTGCCAACTTAGTACTTTTATTCCATCCAAAAATTTCTTATATCCTTTATTTAAATATGAAGACCTCCAATAACTCAATCCTGGATATAAAGCTCTTCATCAAGATATGAAGATGTGAAAAAAACATTATATCAAGGTATCTAAGCCATTTGGTCATGGGTATCAAAATAGAATTTATCAAGTGGATTATTGCAACTTAAAGAAGGATAATTTGGATAATAGTGGAGTACAAGTAAATCAAAATGACTCAGCAAGTAACACAAAGTCCTATGCTTTTAATGAAGATGGGTTACTAATTACTTAATAAATGAAGGTGATGTGGAACACTGGTAGAGATAGAGGTAAGGGGCCTAAAAAATAGTTGGGGATTTAGACACTCTAGCTCCTCTCAGATAGTAGGGAAAATTGTGGATCAAGTATGGATGTGACTAAGCCACTGCTTCAAATACTGTTAGATATTTGCTTTAGGATTGCATATTGTTCAGATTCTCCAAAGCTGTGCTCCTAGTTTCTAGGAAGTTGTTGATTATGTTCCCTGTTTTCAGGCATTTCATTTTCTATTTTTAGATTGTTGTTTTGATCATGCTTGAGTAATGGCTGATTTTTAGCCCATGATCTCAGGCTTAGTTTTTTATTTCCAGCTATTTAAAGTGTAATGCTTTTTGATGAAAATATAAAAAATTTTAAGCCTCAGTTCATTCTTTTGTAACTTATACTCTCTGTTTTAATTCCTTTTATTTAAAACCAACAAATTGGTATCAAAGCTCTATTCTTAAGGGATCTATGAAAAAATGAAAACCGAGTCTAGCTTCTCTCAAATTGCTCCTCCTGCATTTGGTGTAGAAAATTATCATTTATGGGCTGTTAGAATGCGGACCTATTCGGAGGCTTTGGATTTATGGGATGCTGTGCAAGAGGACTATGAAGTTCCTGCCTTGCTTGATAATCCAACCATGGCACAAATCAAAAACAACAAAGATTGAAGAACCAGAAAAGCAAAGGCCAAAGCATGTCTATTTGCAGGAGTTTCAACTACAACTTTCACAAGAATTATATCTATGACTACAGGAAAGGCTATCTGGGACTACCTTAAAGAAGAGTATGCTGGAGAAGAAAGGATACGAGGAATGCAGGTGCTGAACCTCATCAGAGATTCGAGTTACTAAAGATAGAGAAGTCTAAGACAATCAAAGAGTACTCAAATAGACTACTTGGCATTGTGAACAAGGTTAGGTTACTTGGAGCTGAGCTTGGTGATTCAAGAATTGTGCAAAAAATTCTTGTAACAATCCCTAACTTTTATGAAGCATCCATAACCACCTTGGAAAACACAAAGGATCTGTCCAAAATCACTTTCGCAAAACTTCTAAATGCCCTTGCAGTCACAAGAACAACGAAGGCTCATGAGACAAGAGTGTACAATTGAGGGTGCTTTCCCTGCGAAGCATTAAACATCAGCTCAGTTTAGGAAGAAAAAAGACAAGAAAAGTGCAACATCCAACAGTGAGAACACTGGAAACAACTCACTACATAGTAAGGGTAGAAGCTCAAAGCGAAACTATCCACCTTGTCAACATTGCGGGAAATTAGGCCATCCTCCATTCAAATGCTAGAAGAGGCCGGATGCAAAATGCAGCAAATGCAATCAAATGGGACATGAAGCTGCCATTTGCAACAACAAACTTCAGAAGCATGAAACAAGCATTCAAGTTGATGCTCAAGTCCCTCACGAAGATGACGAAGATCACATTTTTTATGGCGGAAAGTTTTTCATGTAAGACCAACACAGCAGAAAGTTGGTTAATTGACAGTGGTTGCACAAATCACATGACCTGTGATAAAACTCTCTTCAGGGAGTTAAAATCTCAGGTTACTACGAAGATCAGAACTGGAGACAGGAGATACATCCTTGCGAAAGGAAAAGGGACAGTGGCAATCACAACTAATTTAGGTACAAAAACAATTTCAGATGTTCTTTATGTACCTAAAATAGATCAAAATTTGCTGAGTGTTAGCCAGTTGCTTGAAAAAGGATTTAAGATGTTCTTTGATAACCCGTATTGCCATATTTATCATGTCCCAGGGAATGAGATTTTGCGAGTAAAAATACTGGGAAGAAGTTTTTCATTCGATCCGACGGAGGGAGAACACATAGCAAATCCTGCAAAGGCTGATGTTACTGAAATTTGGCACAAAAGGCTGGGCCATTGCCATATTGAAAGAATGCCAAAACTAACAGAGAAGGATATGACGAAAGGGCTACCATGTTTTGTTGATGATTTACCAAGTTGCAGTGCTTGTCAATTCGGTAAACAACATAGGAGGTCTTTTCCTAAATCAGCCTGGGGAGCTTTGCAAAAGCTTCAGCTTATACATACTGATGTTGTAGGACCTCAAAAAACTCCATCCCTGCAAGGTAGCCTCTATTATATTTTCCTTATTGATGATCTTACCAGAATGTGCTGGATTTATTTCTTGAAATTTAAGTTTGAAGTTGCTGGAGTGTTCTATAAATTCAAGAATATAGTGGAGAATCAGAGTGGGTACAAAATTCAGATTTTAAGGTCTGATAATGAAAAGGAATACACATCGGCAGAATTCAATTTATTTTGCAACAAAGCAGGCATTGAACATCAACTTACAGCTCCCTGTACTCCACAGTAGAATGGAGCAAGTGAGAGGAGAAACAGTTCGGTGACGAAAATGGCCAGGTGCATGCTACATAAGAAGGAATTGCCGAAAACATTCTGGGCTGAAGTAGCAAACACTGCAATTTTCCTGCAAAATCGACCTCCAACCAAGGCTTTGGAAGACAAAACCCCATTTGAGGCATGGTATGGTTATAAGCCTTCGCCGAGCTTTCTAAAAGTGTTTGGCTACTTGTGGTTTGTTCATATTCCACAGGCCAAGCGTGATAAACTTGACAAGAAGGCAGTTGTACGGATCTTTGTAGGCTATAGCAGAGTCTCAAAAGCTTACAAAGTTTATCATCCTCAAACAAGGAATATGACAATCACACGAGATGTTCAGTTTTGTGAGAATGAACAATGGGAATGGAGTAATCCTAAAAAAACTGATGGGTTCCTACAAGAAGTGAACATATCCTTTGAAGATCATAATGAACAGCAAGAGGAATGGCTGAATGAGCAAGAAGATGGTCCTCATGTTAGAGGAACAAGGCTGCTATCAGAAATCTATCAAAGATGTAATGTTGCAATTTATGAACCTGCTGGAGCCGAAGAAGCCCTTCAAGACCAAAAATGGAGAAATGCAATGGAATAGGAGATGTCAATGATCAACAGAAATGAAACATGGGCACTTGTTGATAAACCACAAGACAAAAAGGTTATTGGAGTTAAATGGGTTTTCAGAATAAAGCTCAATGTTGATGGTTCTGTCAACAAATACAAGGCTAGACTTGTTGTTAAGGGTTATGCTCAGATTTTTGGTGTTAATTATTCTGATACTTTTACTCATGTTGCAAGGTTAGAAACGATCAAATTGTTGCTATCTATAGTAGCACAAAGAGGCTGGAAGCGTTTCCAGTTAGATGTCAAATCAGCATTCTTAAATGGTGTCTTAGAGGAGGAGATATACGTAAAGCAACCAGAAGGGTTTGTAGTGAAAGGGGAAGAGGATAAAGTTTACCAGCTAAAGAAGGCCCTTTATGGCCTTAAACAGTCACCTCGACCCTGGTATAGCAGAATCAATGATCACTTATTGAGTTTGGGCTTTGAAAGAAGCTTATTGGAGACTACTCTTTATGTGAAACATAAGGGAAATGATATTCTTATTGTTTCTCTTTATGTCAATGACTTGTTAGTGATAGGAAACAACAGAAATTTGGTTGACAAGTTCAAAAAAGAAATGATGCGGGAGTTTGCGAGGACTGATCTTGGACTTATGACATGTTTTCTTGGCAAGGAGGTGCAGCAAAATCAGCATGAATTCTTCATATGTCAAAAGAAGTATGCAAACAAAATTCTTAAGAAGTTTTAGATGGATGACTGCAAAGCAATGAGCACACCAATGAACCCAAAAGAAAAGTCATGCAAGGAAGATGGTACACATCAAGTAAATGAAGCACACTTCAGAAGTCTTATTGGTTGTTTGATGTATTTGATAGTAACAGGGCCTGACATTCAGTTTCCTATAAGTGTGTTATCTCGATTCATGCATTGTGCTATTGAGATTCATTTAAAGGCAGCAAGAAGAATTTTAAGGTACATTAAAGGTACTATTAATTTCGTAGTCAAGTTTGAAAGCTGTCAAAGTTTCAAGCTATGTGGGTTCTCAGACAATGATTGGGGTGCAGATGTGGATGACATGAGGAGTACATCAGGCTATTGTTTCAGGTTTGGCTTAGGAGTATGCACATGGTGTTCCAAGAAGCAAGATTTCATGACACAATCTACTACGGAAGCAGAGTTTGTGGCTACTGCAGCAAGCGTAAATCAAGCTTTATGGTTGAGGAAAATACTAAGTGATCTATAGATAAAACAAGTTGAACCTACTGATGTGCTTGTGGACAATCAAGCAACAATCTCAATCTCAAAAAATCCTGTTTTTCATGGAAAAACTAAGCACGTCGACACCAAGCTTTTCTTTGTGAGGGAAGTGCAGAAGAAACGAGAAGTAACTCTGCTCTATTGCAAGTCAGAAGATCAGTTAGCTGAGTTGTTTACAAAACCACTTCTAGTTGCCAAGTTCGAGTACCTAAGGTAGAAAATTGGAGTTTGCAAATCCTAAAGCAAGGAGGAGTGTTAGATATCTGCTTTAGGATTGCATATTGTTCAAATTCTCCAAATTTGTGCTCCTAGTTTCTAGGAAGTTGCTGATTACGTTCCCTGTTTTTAGGCATTTCATTTTCTATTTTTAGATTTTTGTATTGATCATGCTTGAGTAATGGCTGATTTTTAGCCCATGATCTTAGGTTTAGTTTTTTTATTTCCAGCTATTTAAAGTGTAATGCATTTTGATGAAAATATAAAAATTTTTAAGCCTTAGTTCATTCTCCAATAACTTATACTCTCTGTTTTAATTCATTTTATTTAAAACCAACAAATACTAATAAGTTGGACAAAACAATCGGTATCTGGAAGAGCCTGCCAACATGGTAGGGTAAGTGTGCTTTCTACTACATGAAAATTGTCGCAAAGCATAAGAGGTATACGACCTTTTTTTAACTCTCATATGGATGCTTTGCACTATTGAGACTAACAGTAAAACAGCAATAAGGCCTTCGAAATTAGTTGAAATTACTTCAAACAATGCGCAGTAGTGATGAGGATGGTTCCTCAATCTCCTAAGACCACAGACAACAAGGAAATAAATCACGCCAAAGGATGTTTCTTTTTGATTCAATCTCAAATAATTAATAAGATTGTGAGTTTCTACCCATGGTAATATCTAGAAGATAGATAAAACACTTCTCACCAAGTTCCTATCTTAAAGGCTCATAGCCACCCAAGAAAAACTCTAAAAAAGACTCAGACTTTTCGCCAAATTTCTCTGCTAAATGCTCTTAACCAGCAAAGAAGAATCCTAAAAGAAAGACTCTATTCACCACTCTTAATTAAATAGATAAAGATATAGAAATTTTAGTGAGAGAAAATGGCCATATGCATTTCTAAACATAATTTAACTCAAGCTGAGTTTACATGGAGGTAATAAAGTCTATAAATATCCAAAATGGGGGGGGGGGTAGATTAGCTGTTAAAATAGTGGGGCAAGTGTACCAATAGGAGGATTAGAAATTATCTTAGGAAAATAAATCAAATTAGTAAGATAATTACAATCAAAATGAGCTATATTTTTAAGGGTTCGTCCTTAATCTTCGAGGGAGCTTTTGGAAGGCTTCACTCCACCAATGGACGCCGCATCACTTGGACAAACTTCGATGATATGTTTAAAATCACCCAATGCTAATTAATCTCAATATTAACAGTTGTACCCTCCTCAATTAAGACCAATTTTCAAATTACTTCAAAACTAAAATTTTGTGCACACTTCACATATTTGGGCCGTTTCTCTTAATATTTGAATCTAATACCCAATTTTAGCTCACGTCCCTAAAATAGACATATTAGGGAATTAAAAGAACTTAGGCTTGCTTCATTTGGGATTTGTTAGGTAGGATTTTAGCTTGACCCGAATTCAATAAATTTTTTGACTAAAACATGCACTGTATAAGTTAGGTTTTTCATCACTTTAGGAAATCAAAACGCACCTAACTTAGAATTTTATTGCATTGTTATAAAGTAGACTCTCCAAGCTTCCTAAAAAACATAGATTGCCCTAATTGAACATCAGTTCAACGATGAGACACTAAGTAGAAACTAGGCGAAGTGTTGGAGTTGTGACCATCTTGGTCAAGGAAGGATGGCTTGGAGCTTGGGATGAATCAAGTAGCTTACAATTACCAATGCTATGTAAATAGTACAACATAGCTTATATGGTAAGACATTGTCAAACATGATATGTTGTTTTATCTGTCCATATGATCCATTTTCGAATTAGAGGTTGGCAAGTTGATTTCCTCTAATCCTTTGTTCATGCTTTTACTACGTAGAGACTTAGGAAGAAACATCTGGGGTTGTATATCCCTTGGGTGTTAATGGGGAATTTCAATTTCCTAGTTGATCTCAATGAAAGGATTAGTTTAGTAACTCTGATGCTTGGATGGGGTCTATTTTTGAATTTCTAGACTTTGCAAATGCTTTAAGCATCTTAGAAATGCTTGCTACAAGAGCTTTCTTTACATGGTGTAATACAAGAAATTGGAGATCTCTTATGGCCAAGTTAAACAGAATTTTGTATATTTCATTCTCGCTTTCTAGTGATCTTCATCCCATTACTTATCTTGGTGAACGTACTATATTGCTCATTTAAGATTGGAACTAATGGTACGACAATATCTACACTATAGGGACTCTTTTCAGCTGTTTACCATGTGGGCTAGTCATCTTTTGATTTTGCTCAAATTTTGGAGCAAACATGGAGCAGTAACATCCAAATTTGTGTGTAGTCCAGGTTGGATACTAGGCTAAAAAATTTGAAAAAGAGTTGGAACAATTGCATAGGGTGGACTATTAATGTATTCACGCCATTGGTAAAATCTATGGTTCGGGTGTCAAAATAAGATGCAGCCAATCCCAAAGAATATACTTTACTCTCTTTTAGAAAAGAGACCACAACAAAGTGTGCTCATTTGAGCCGAGGAAGCTATAGCTTTTATAGAGGATTTTCTGAGGAAGTTATACTTTGCTTCCCTACTTCCCATAAGTGGGCCAAGATTAGGGTTGCAAAACTTGTCAATGCTAAGGGTGTTACTGATGAATCCTCAATAAAACAAGAAATTTCCCTGGTAATTTTGATCACATGCGGTCGAGGTTGACTCCATTAGTGTTTGGGTGCATCTAGTAACCACTAGCAGCATCTCATGGCCTATACCTGATGTCAAAAGTTTAAGCAACGTGTTATGCGGCTTGTTTTCTCAAGACGTTTTGGCTGCTATGGGCCCTGAAATGTGTGCTAAGCTAACCCCTCAAAATCCTATATATAATTGGGTCGTTTATAATGGCAAGTACGACGAGGAAGCCGTGGGGAACTGCACAAATAATTTGGGTTCCATTTCTTCCTCAAGAGTCACATTGTGCAAGCCTTGCTTGCAAATGATAATGACCATATCTAAAATTGGTCTACCAAGTGTACCGGAAGAAAGCAATGTATTAGAGTGTTGCTTTTTTATTGTTGACAATGTTTGGAGAACTACTTTCCTTAATCCAAGAAGTGTAGCTCATGGATTACTAACTGCTTGTAAGAATTTTTCAGGATGCGGTTTGTTGAGCTACAAGGAGGGTGAGCTCAACTTTAGGGGAGTATTTAGTTGGCACAAAGAAAATATCAAACTAGCTTATCTCCCATTTTTAAAATGGGAGGTAATACATACTGTTTGTTGTTAGATGCTAGATTGGCTGGGTGCTAGAACACGTTGGAATTCAAAGCACAAAATGAAATGCTATGTTACAAAGCGAGAGGAAAAAACCTTCAGAGTCAAATTGTTAAGGTTACTCTATTTGCTAATAGCCATGAAGCTTGGGTGGAGATAATTTGTGTAAATTTCAGAGTAAAAGCTGAACCATTCAATCACATTTTATGGCTCCTTGCCTGGTGTGGCAGGTCTCTTGATGAGGGCTACATCAATTGTATGTATTCTGAACAGTTTTGAAGTGAAATACAAAGCATACTCGACATTGCTTCCTAGAAAAATGTATAAGCCTTTTAGTTTTTGGCCCCATCATATTTGATACCTTTGTTGCTTCACAAATAGTTTCTAGATTTGAACAGGAAAGTATTAATAATAAAATACTTTTAAAATTGTCATTTTATATATTTTTTATCATAAAATATGTAATGAAATTATAACAAGTATCTTCATTCCACACTTTGTTATTTTTATATTTTTAAAAATTCATATATGGAAGATTCTAAATTTGTAAAAATCATAGACAATACATTAAAGTTAGAACAAATTGTTCTTTATTAACTGCCTCACCTACTAGGACACTAAATGACATACTCATAAACTATGAAAATAGCATTATTACTACCTACGGTTCACTAAAGAAGCATTGATTTTATGATGAACAAAAACCATGCAGTTTTCATTTATTGAACCATTGGATCAACTTATCGAACTTGTTGATGTTGAGAGATGGTTGCAATATTATCATCTTCTTCTACTTCCAATATATGGTAAGGATTGACATCACACTTGCCAATTTTCAAATCTTTTAAGTGCATGTTTTTTTTATGTAATTATGCATGGGCGTAGTTGTGTGGCTCTTATGGATAGCTTGGCATGTGCAATAATATGATCCACTATTTTTTGTACTCTTTAAATGTTTGTTCGATGACATTTCTTAAGGACGAATGTTCATAATTAAATGTTTTTGGGTATCCAGTTTGGGACTTGAACGCCAAAAATAAGAATATGGTATCGTTGACATTTAAAAGGCGTGACATATCCCTTCATGTCATTATAACTCGTATCTACAATATACTACTTACCTAAATAAAAACAAAAATATTTCCAAACACCATATGACAACAGTAAAACATAAACAGTATTACCTAAAAACCTTAATTCAAGAAAAATTATAAGTGAACTGCATTAAAAATGCATATTCCTTCCAGTAGATGTGGAAATTATTTTCTTTGATCTCCTTTTCGTGTTGAAGAGAGATTGAGAATCACAAGATAATGAAAAGGGGGGCCAAAGAATCTTCCTGCTGGTTCTCCTACGCAGAATTGGTAAAGACATATTCGTATATCCCATACTTCACTTCCCATCTACAGGTGCACACACTATGGAATATGGTTTTTGACATATCACTCATTCTCTGTTAACTTACTATTGAACTTATGCTCACTTAGGTTTTTCCTGCTTTTTCTTATGTTCCTTTCTATGTTTCTGCGCATTCATGTGGCTTCCTTTTTCTTGTTTTTCTTGGGTAATCTTATGCTTGTTTACCTATTTCAGCTTATCTATCCTAAGTTTCTTCCTTTTATCTTGCTGGGTTTTCTTTTTTTTTAACTCTGAATAAATAAGCCTATTAGATAACAGTGATGATCATTGAAAAAAGGGGTTGTGTTGGCAAGGTTTAGAGGCTGAGATGTAAGCTCTTTGCTATAATTAGTCCTTTTGCATTGTAGTATTGACATATTAACTTCCTAAATGATTTTAATATGCTAGATATTACCCTTACTAAAAGATATTAATCTACACTGGGCTGCATTCTGATTTTCTGACTAACAAGTTGACAGGACAGTCAATGCACATGCCTCGGTATTTGAGGAAACAAAAGACCTTTTAAAACATCCTTTACAAATTCATAATTGGTTGAATCATAAGCTTTCTTGAGATCAACTTTCATAGCACACCTTAGAGGTCTATGTTTCCTATTATATGCTCTGGGTATGCGTTAACATCGCATAATATTATGCACAAGTCATCTGCCTGGTATAAAGGCATATTGGTTATCCTCCATAAGAAAGTGTGACATCTATTTGAGTCTTTTCCAAAAAAAAATTTAGATGCATAATAATAGAGTAGAGTAGCAAGCTATGGGCCTGAAATCCCCAACCTCCCTAGGACATTGAATCTTAGGAATAAGCACTAAGTTTGTATGACATACTGGCTTTAGAGTCCTCCCTGATTTAGAAAAGTCCAAAATTGCTATAGTCACACTGGAGAGTGAAGCAAGCCTAGGGTAGCAGCTCTCCATTCTCCTTCCAACATGCTTTAAAGAAGCCATTTGTGAATCCATCTGTGAAGGAGGCCTATTGTTCGGAACATTGAAAGGAACTTCCTGAGCCTCTTCCGTGGGAAAAAGCTTACAAAGCTCAACCCACTACTCTAAGGTGAGAGTATTTCCATAAGACAACACATTTGTTGGGTGAGAGAATCATTTATTGCTAGGAGCTCCAAGTAACTTCTAAAAGTAATTGACCATATGAGCATTAACCATGTCTCTATCATCAATCTTGGCATCTTGATCTTAAAAAGTCCTAATCATAAAAAGAATCTATAATGGTCTATAGAAGACAAAAATTCTACAACCAATCAGATGGTGCCACATGTAAAAAATCGACCAATTACTAGAACATGGTAAAACTACCCTGTGATTCTTATTGGACTAGTCTTGGTATGCCAGAAGGTTTTCTTGATACTACACAGTAGTAGTATCAATAGGTTTACCATCTTTGTTGATGCAGAGCAACTCCCAAGCATGGGCTTACTCTTACTAGTAAGGGTCAACAACCAAGTCGGCCCAACATTGACCCTAGGTTAAGGAATAGATCCTCCTAGGTCAATATTGGCTTGGAACCCTTAAGAAGGTCCAAGTAGGGTTAGGAAAGGTGTTTGGGCCCATAGTAGCCCTAAATAAGGAGCTAACCACTTAATCTTTCCAAAACCACCTTATTAGCTAATTTTTTGTTTCTGGGCAGAATACTTTACTTTATTTATAGCTTAGTTTTTACCTAGAAAATGAGCTCCAATTTCCACAAATTACACATGGTGGAAAGCCCCAGATGTTTACTTTCCAATGAGTCTTAAATCGCCCCCAAATTCAAAGAATTGAGAAAGTTATAGGCTAAATATGGAGCAAGGGTTAATCCAGGATTAGAAAGTGCATGGTTCTGATTATGGGCTTAATGTAGGAGGTTAATTTTGTAATTTGTGGATTAATTAGCATGGAATGATTCTTCACACAAAAGGGGAGAGTTGACAAGTGGAAGCACCTAATTTGGAAGAGTAGAGCCTACTCATTGCTCTCTAGAAGATGAAAGATGAATCCGAGAAAATACAACTCATAGTGATTGTAATTATCTTAAGCATCTTGACTTATTTTCCTAGGATATTTTGTAAGCCTCTTATTAGACCACTTTTCCCACTAATTTATAGCTAATTCCCCCCCCCCCCCAAATTGGGCATTTATGGACCCAATTACCTCCATGAAAAATCAGATTGAATGAATGATATGAAAGCTTGAAGCTTGGTTTTCTTCAAAATCTCAAACTCCTTATCTCTCTTAGGAGGGGGGTGATTTGAGTCTTCCCTTTAATCTAATCCTTGATGCTAAGGCTTTAGAGGGTGAGAGGGTGGGATGAATTATCTTTTTGCTACTTATTTCAAGTGCTGAATGTTTGCCATTAGAAGCCTTCTCTAATTATTTGGGAACACACTCTCTCTCTTTTGGTTCATCTTTGGGTGATTAATCTTCAAACTCCATTGGACTCACCTACAAGCATTTCATGCCTTTATTAGGCCAAATGGAACCCTACATGAATCATTTGGTATTAGAGCACAATGATCCTATCTCTTGGTAAGCATCCATTCCAACCTTCCTTGTGTTCGAATTGCTTCAAGTTTTCCCCTTTTTATTACTATTTAGACATTAGTTCTTCCTCTTTAAATCTCTTATCTAGTCCACAAAGAATCCTAATTATAGCTCAAACACAAACCCCAACCAAAGCACATCCCTAAAACTCAACAAAAAGCCCAAAAATACGAAACCAAAAATTTGGCACTGCCATCTCATGCCACTCTGCATGCCGGTGGCAAAATCCTGCACTTTGAAAATTTGACCCAGAGATTTGGCACGACCACCCCGTGTTGTCTAGTATGACCATGCCCTTTCCTGCACTCTTAAATCCTGTTCTAAAGATCCGGCATGAGCCCCCCGTGCCATAGGGCACGACTATGCCCCCTCTTTTTTCACAGTTTTCTTGCCGGTGTTCCTTTAGGACGCTCATGCTTCCTCTGTTTTCCCCTCCTTTTTCCTCTCTATCAACTATGACTAGTGAGGCCAATCCTTCTCACTCCTCGAGCATTCCTCTCGAGCAAGCCCATGAGATTGGTAGGGCCCTTGTAGAGATTCAAGGGCAAATGAGAAAACTCACCTAAGAGGTTGCACAAGTAACAGAATCCGCTCCATGAAACCCTTATCGACGAGTCTACAATTCTTGTCCTATTGACATTGAATACTCTTCCCCCCATGAAGACTTTGATGATGAGGAAGGAAGACCAAGAAGGCTAAGGCATCGAAGCGCTGATCTTTGGGATCTCAAAGTTGAGGCTCCAGAATTTGATGACAATCTTAACCCGGAGAACTATCTTGATTGAGTTCAAGCCATTGAAAGGATCTTTGAATTCAAAGATTACAAATGATGAGAAGGCCTTCAAGTTGGCCATTCTTAAGATAAAGGGGTATGGTTCATTATGGTATGAACATTTGAAGACAAATAGGGCTAGAGAAGCCAAATCCAAAATCAAGACTTGGTCCAAGCTCTAGAAGCATATGGACAAGGGATTTCTACCTCCTTACAAACAAGAACTCTACCTCAAGATCACTTCTCTCAATCAAAAGAATCTGAAGATAGAAGAGTACATTAGGGAGTTCAAACAACTCCAAATCAGGGTTGGCTTGGATGAAGAACCCGAACTCAAGATCACTAGCTTCATTAAGGGGTTATCTCTTAGCATTGCTAGCAAGGTGGAATTGCAACCTTACTTATCCTTTGATGATGTGTGTCACCCGGTTATAATGGTTGAGAAACAACTTAAGTGTCGAAAACCCTTTCAAACCATTTCCTCTATTCATCCTTCGAGTACCCCCAAGGGTTACTCTGCCCCCAACATAGCTATCACTGGCCCTACACCTATCAAAACTCTTGAAAAGGGTAAAGGGATTGTTAGTAAACCACCAAAGAGATTGGAGGGTAAAAAATATTTCAAATGTCATCAATATGGACACTTCCAAGTGGATTGTCCTAACCAAAGGACCCTCACCATTAGAGAAGTAGAAGAAATTCAAACTATTGAAGACGGTACTAGTAAAGGGGAAGTTGAGGATGAGGATCAAACTTTGATCACTTTGGATTTAGAAGAACTCTGTGAGTGAAACACAGGTAGAGAGAGTCATTAGTAAGAGCAAATCTTTATTTGCCTTACTTATGGTAGAGTTAAACATAAGTGAGGGAGTGAAACCCATGCATCCTTTAGCTCAATCACTATTAAAAGAGTTTGAGGATGTATTCCCTAATTATCTACTCCCGGGGCTCCCTCCTTTGAAAAGAATTAAGCACCAAATTGATCTCCTACCTGGAACTCCTTTGCCAAATAAACCAGCCTATAAGTGCAATCCTAATGAGTCAAAAGAGCCTCATAACAAGTTCAAGAGTTGCTTAATCGTGGGTACATTAGGGAAAGCTTGAGTCCATGTTCAGTTCCTGCCCTTTTGGTACCCGCGAAGGATGGGATTTGGCGTATGTGTGCTGATTTTAGGGCCATAAACAACATCACCATCAAGTATCGATTCCCTATTCCTCGACTAGATGATCGTGATGATATGGGTCCAATATCTTTTCCAAAATTGATCTCCGGAGTGGCTATCACCAAATCAAAATCAAAGAAGGAGATGAATGGAAAAATTCCTTTAAGACCAAATATGGGTTATATGAGTGACTTGTGATGCTAGTTGGCCTATCTACTGCTCATAGCACTTTCATGAGGCTCGTGAATGAGGCCTTGAGACCATTCATTGGGAAATTTGTTGTGGTGTATTTTGATGATATTTTGGTGTATAGTCTTGATGAAACGTCTCACATGAAGCATCTTTGTCAAGTATTCCAAGTATTACGACAACAAAAGTTATATGTCAAACTTGAGAAGTGTGAGCTATTCACTCCTCAAGTTGTCTTTCTTGGTTATGTTGTGTCCGGTGAGGAATCCAAGTTGGTGAATCTAAAGTTGAAGCTATCAAGAGTTGGCCTACTCCTACCTCCATCACGGAAGTACAAAGCTTCCATGGGTTTGCCTTTTTCTACCATCAGTTCATCAAAGACTTTAGCTCCATTATGTCTCCCTTGACCGATTGCATGAAAAAAGGAAGCTTTGAGTGGACCAAGGCTGCCCAAAGGGCCTTTGAAACCATCAAGGATAGGCTTTGTTCGGCTCCTACCTTAGTTCTTCCCAACTTCAATCTTTTATTTGAAGTTGAGTGTGATGCTAGTGGCATTGGGATTAGTGCAGTTCTCACTCAAGCTAAGCACCACCTAGCATTCTTTAGTGAAAAGTTGAATGGTTTGAGGCTCAACTATTCTATCTACGACAAGAAATTCTATGCCATTGTCAGGCCTTTGGAACATTGGAGTCATTACCTCAAGCCTAAGCCCTTTGTGCTCCATTTAGATCACAAGGCATTGTCCTATATCAATAGTCAACACAAGTTGAACTCAAGACATGCCAAATGGGTTGGGTTCCATCAATCTTTCACCTTCTCTTGTAAGCGTAAGAGTGGGAAAGAAAATGTTGCGGCTAATGCCTTATCAAGTAGATATACTCTCATTTCGGTCCTTGAAGTCAAGATTCTTGGATTTCATTCTATCAAGGCTTTATACCATGAGGATGAAGAATTCAAGGGAGTGGTGGAGAATCCTTCTAACTTTAGCTCTTTTACTTTACAAGATAGTTTCCTCTTAAAAGGAAACAAGCGTTGCATCCCTAAAAGTCCCCTAAGGGACTTGATTGTTAAGGAGGCTCATGGAGGAGCCTTAGCCGGTCATTTTGGCATTAACAAGACCCTTGACATACTCAAGGATCATCTTTATTGGCCCAAGATGGGTGGGGACATTCATAAGGTGATCTCATCATGCAACATTTGTCGCATGAAAAATAATCATTTCCATCAAGGTCTCTACACTCCTCTTCTGGTCTGCTCAAGCCCTTGGGATGATATTAGCATGGACTTCCCTGTGGCCCTTCCAAGAACCCCTCGAGGAAAAGATGCTACCATGATAGTGGTGGATCGATTCTCCAAGATGGCTCACTTCATTGCACGCCATAAGGGTAATGATGATACCTATACTGCAAACCTCTTCTTTCAAGAAATTGAGAGGCTCCATGGTATTCCAAGAACCATTGTGTCGAATAGGGATGCCAACTTTCTATCTCACTTTTGGAGATTCCTATGGAGGCTCGTGGGGGACTAAGTTGCTCTTTAGCACTGCTTGCCACCCTCAAACTGATAGGGAAACGGAGGTGACAAATAGAACTCTCACAACATTGCTAAGGGGAATGGTGAATAACAGTTTGAGGGATTGGGATGTCAAGCTTACTCATGCCAAATTCCCCTACAATACGGCTCCCTCCTATGTTGCCTCTCACTTTCCCTTTGAAGTGTGCTATGGTTTTGACCCCATTACTCCCATTGATCTTATACCTATTCCTTAAGAATAAAGGGTGTGTTTTGAGGTTGAATCAAGAGCTTAAGAAATGAAAAAGCTACATGAGCAAGTGAGAGCACAAATTGAAAAGGTGAATGAGCAATGGAAGCAAAAGGCCAACAAGAACCGTCCACATCTTGAGTTCAAATAGGATGATCTTGTATGGTTACATCTGAGGAAGGAAAGGTTCCCCTCAAAAAGGAAGAATAAGCTCATGGCTAGAGGAGATGGTCCATACAAGGTGGTACAAAAGGTGGGAGGGAATGCATATAAAATTGAACTTTTGGGAGATATGCAAGTATTCGCCACCTTTAATGTTGGGGATCTCACTCTTTACCTTGAAGATGATGAGGAACATGATGAATATTTGATGAGAAATCCTCTTCAAGGGGGAGGGGCTGATGCGAAGTACCTTCCGAGCTTAGGCCTACTCTCACTAGTGAGGGTCATCAACCAAATCGGCCCAATATTGACCCTAGGTCAAGGATTAGGTCTCCATTCGTCAACATTGACTTGGGACCCATAAGAAGTTCCAAGTAGGGGTAGAAAAGGTGGTTGGACCCATAGTATCCCTAAATAAGGAGTTAACCACTTAATCTTCCCAAAACCACCTCATTAGCTCATTTTTTGTTTCTAGATAAAATATTTTACTTTATGTCTATCTCTATTTTTACTAGGAAACTGAGCTCCAATTTCCATAAATTATACATGGAAGGAAAACCCCGGATATCTATTTTCCAATGAGGCCTGAACCGCCCCCAAATTCTAGGAATTAAGAAATTTAAGGGCTAAATACCGAGCAAGGGTTGGTCCAGGATCGGAAATTACACGGTTCTGATTATAGGCTCAATTAAGGAGGTTAAGGCTGTAATTTTGGGGATTAATCAGCATGGAATGATTCTTCACACACAAAAAAAGAGTTGACAAGTGGCGACATCTCATTTGGGGAAGTAGATCCTACTCATGGCTCTCGAGAAGATGGATGATGAATCTTGGAAAATACAACTCATTAGTGATTGTAATAATCTTAAGCATCTTAATTTACTTTCCTAAGATATTTTGTAAGCCTCCTATTAGACTACATGCCCCACTAATGTACAGTTAATTCCCCCTCTCATTGGGCATTTATGGACCTAATTACCTCTATGAAAAATCAAATTGAATGCATGATATGAGAGCTTGAAGCTTGGTTTTCTTCAAAATCTCAAAATCTTTATCTCTCGTAGGAGGGTGGTGATTGAAGTCTTCCCTTCAACCTAATCCTTGGTGCTAAGGTTTTAGAGGGTTAGAGGGTGGGATGAATTATCTTTTCGTTACTTATTTCAAGTGTTGAATGCTTGCCATTAGAAGCCTTCTCTGATTATTTGGGAACACTCCCTCTCTCTCTCTTTTGGTTCATCTTTGGGGTGATTAATCTTCAACCACCATTGGGCTCACCTACAAGCATTTCACGACTTTATTTGCCCAAATGGAAACCAACATGCATCATTTTTCTTTTTGTAATGGCGAAATTTTAGCGACCATCAACATTTCAAATAAATCTTTCTCATTTAGAAGATACCAAATCTTCTGATGCCACATGTTATAATTAGTGCCACCTAACTTCCGATTAGTGGACAATTCACCAATCATTGCATTATTCACTGCCATATGTACAAGTACACATTGAAAGATGGACGTAAGGCACATATTCTTTAAGAAATTAAATTATTGAAATTCCATCATTCATGTCATATGATCGAAAATTTCGCTAAGCTCATAATCACCTTATGTGAATATGAACCAGGAATTTAAGTAATTCAATAGCGACATTTCTATAGAAACACATTCCTATGACCTTAATGAATGTTAACCAAATTAACTTTAATCTCAAAATATTTATTAAATTCATGTAAGATGTATTTACATAATCATATGTAAAACTAATTTATATATGAAACAAATTCATATTATCACAACCCATCTTCTATTTGTAAGTCACTTAACATCAAAAGTTTATAATTTTAGGTTATTTAATATATAAAACAAATTTATATAACAAATGAGAATTGACATTTTTACATTAAACATCATGCATTCTTGATCAAAACTAATTCGAAATTTTAATTCAACTTAAGAACTAATTATAAGCTACATATCACATGAACTTGTATATAGTCAAAATCATAATTCAACTGCAAGTTACTAGCATGGAATGCATAACCTTGATAATTATTTTAAAGTAAATAAGAATTAAACAATATATTTAAAATTGAAATCATAAAATAAAAAACTTTTGAATAAACCCTAATAACCTAAGAGCCCCCCTTCTTTATTAGACTCCCCATTCTCTCTTTGTTCACAAACCCTTGAGACTCTCTCTCTAGCTATTTCTCATACCTCTCAGTTTGTCCTTTCCAGAGTCTTCACCGAGCTTCCAGTCCTTCTATCTTGACAATACTGCCCCTTTTACCCCTTGAGCACTTTGGTGTGACCTCAGCCAGCAAGCACCGCGGTGGTTTTTGAGAAAAACCACCACGCCACCAACCCAAGTGATGACTCCGCAACCCCTTTCACCCACGACTTCATCGATCATCCAATCCGACCAAAACATCTATGCTAGCAAGTAGATCAGCCGCCGACGAGTCAACTGACGCCATCCACTAGTGCAATGCGTTATCCGGGTGGCGGCGCCTGACATACACACACAGCTACGTTAGTATTTTTGTTCGGTTTTGTGTCAAGAGTAAGTAGATCGGTGCATGTTATGGATTTTAGAAGGAAGAAAACAACCAAGTTGTCTTCGTTGGTGGCACGTGTGTGACATGTGCCTATTAAGTCAAAAATCATGCATTATTTTAATAATTATTTTGATTATATTATATATATTATTTCGTCGAATTTACTTTATTTTATATATTTTTCAGGTTAAACATTAATAAAATAAAGAGGAGAAGAGAAAACGTCGAAGTTTGGATTTTATACGCTAAGCTATCAAGTCGGTCCAAAATAATGATTTATGGAAAAATATTATTTCCATAATAATTTATTTGGGCTAGGGTTATAAAATCATGACTCCTAATTGAAGAGAAATTAGAGGACTTGGAAGAGCAGGAGTCTAAAGAAGAAAACCCTAGCAGCTAATATTATAAAAACCTCACACCCTCTTCTCTCACAAAAAACATCACGCCAACCCTCATCAGCATTCCTCACGCAATCGATCATCAACATCATCGAATCACCAATCTCACGACACCTAACACCATCTTGGATGTCAATCCTGAAATACCTAATATCATAATCTACTCACCAACCCTTCTTATCATCATCGTCATCCACCTTCCTCATATTTTCCACCTTCATCGTTCAGCATCATCACGGCTAAGTAGTGGCATTCTTTTTATTTTTATTTTTATTTTATTTTTTAATTCTTTTGTGTTTAGTTTATTATTAAACATGAAGGCTTTAGTTAATCGTGGTGATTATATTTATAATATGTGTAAGTAATTTCCTTATACTTACTATAATCCGTTTGAAACCATGCTAAATTAATTATTTTGAAACAAGCTTTATGCTTATTGTCTAATTAATTTTTATTCATGATTCTATAACAATTAGTATTTATCGTTTATGCTATTCGCATTAGATTAATTAGAATGCATGCTAATTAGTTTAATACGAATTCATATGATAGTTTAAAAGGCTTTAATAGTGCCAGCCCTCTTAGAGGATCTATTGGGTTTCAAGTATGTTTCTTACCCCTTTGTTCTCTTGTTTTTTCTTTTTTTTTGGTGTTTGGGTCCGCGGGGTCACTAATAGATGAGGGTCGTTTGAAATAGTGGGTGTCCAAATTTTGAGTTGGGGACATTTATTGTGGGAAATATGTTCCAAATGTTAGTCATAAAGATTAGAGTCCAGAGTTTCTGATACGTTAACAACGAGGGGGGGATGGGGTGGTCTGATCTTATGAACATAATGCTAAAATGAACTCGGTTTTGGTAGCATATAAAGCCTTAACATTTTAGCATTATGTCATGTTCTCTAATAATACAAAACAACGTTATCAATGTGGCATGATAACATAAGGCATATAAATTTTAGTAGTTTAGCATACCTCTCGGTTTTGTACAATTTCATGCCACATAGGATAGTAATGTTTAATCTTCTGGATACATATTGTACTATCACACAAATTAGTTGAATAACAAGATAATCATAAACGATATTTCACATAAATCTATTTGGGACTATCATCAAACAGACAAAGTTCTGATACTGCTGATGGAAATTTGAGGGCTCACCTTGGTACGGAAACTTTACCTGGATCTTGTCTGCTGATTGTGACCCAGGAATTAGGTGGCTACTAGAGTCATCAAGGAGTCCCCACCCCAAAACCCAAATCCCAGAGATGGTTATATTAGCGTAAGGGACAGGGCAGAGAGCGGATTTAATCTAGGGAATGTTTGCTCTATGTTATGTGTCTCATCCCTCGATCTACACCCCATTTTATAGTAGCACAAAGCTAAAATAGAATCCTGGAATTGAATTGGCTTATTAATACAGAGTCAATCACCTTGTAACTGCCAAATTAATGGAGTGATTGTGGTGAAATTATTGTGAGATTATAGTGACCGTTACTTTTTGTTCAACAATTTCAAAAAAGAAGTCGTAATGTATTATGTATGTAGTAGATAAGATCTTAATATTATAATGTTAACAATTTAGTACTCTTGACAAAGAGTTGGTACCAAGTTTGGCTCCTATAGAACTTATACATGTTAGCAAGATATTTGCCAAAATTACAATGGGTATGGCCAAAAAAACTCACTTATCCCTCACCTGAGATGGCTTGCTCAATTTATTGAGCCAAGGCCTAGTCAGGAAAAAACTGTTTTCTAGTCCCCTATGGTTTGGTTTAATTATTTACTGACCTCACATTTTTAGAAAAATATTTTTAGGATTACTTAGTTTAGCGTAAATGCCTTTCAAAGTACAACTATTTGGGTTAAATGATTCCAGGGGACAAATATTTATTTTATGGCCCATAACTTTATGAAATTTCTATTTCTGACCCATATGAGGTTCAAAGTGCAAATACTACAAGTTTTGGGCTTTTTTTGCAAAACTAACATTATATTAGTGTTTGAACTTCTTATAAAGACTTTACTGATACTAATTACCACAACCTAGTGCTTATATCATAAATGTTATATTTTCTGTAATTAAAGGTCCACTTTGCTTAGCAAAATTATTAAAGCTTAATTAGAGAGTTTTGACCATTACCGGAACTTAGTCGGCGTTGGACCCTGGTGTCCCTCTAGTTTTTAGTTTACAGAGATTGCTAATCTCAACCCCACCCTCCTTAGCCCAGGCATAACACATATCTATTTCGCTTTATCCCTCAAACTGTAGTCAACAATCAAGTTTTTTATATTTTGAAGGACAGTGGAACTTCAATCAGGAAATTATAATATTTAAGACATAAAGTTCGATTGAATAACGTTCCATATTGGAAAACTTCTTTCATTGAAAGCTTAAAAGTGGAAATATTACAATAGAAAGATTTGAAGAGGGACTTAAATAACTAAGATCATTAGATATGCTTGCTCATAGAAAAATGAAGATACTCGACTTCTCTTTTGGTCAACTATGCTAAAATGATTGTGTCCTTTCTCCGCACTTAGCCTCCCCTTTTATAAAGGAGATGTTCTACATAGGATGCCCTAATGGCTATCGTACATACTGATATTTTCACATAACTACAATTGTCCTCACATAGCTACAGTAGATAGCATTATTTTACTGATTTGACACCTTTCAAAATAGTACAATAATAGAGCAACAAGATAATCTGCATACCTTCATCTCTAATAATGTCTTCCACTCTTTCATTATCCAGATAATCATCAAAATCTTCGCTCTAGATCCTGCCTTTCAAATAATTCATAAAGATGTTTCTTTTGCTTTTCTTATAAGAATTTTCCAGCTCCCACATCAAAGAGATAATCGAAGATGTCCTTTGAAGTAGCTCCTTCTACCTTCATATATTTGCTAAGATCAGTATCATAAATGAAAGCACTATTCCCATAATGCATTAGTGGTCTTTGTTGTTCAGTTACAACCCACATTTGATGATAAATATTGTAAAATCCAATGGCTTTTACTAAAGTGGGATCACTAACTACTTCTTGTCGTTCTGGAAACCATTATTGCCATTGATCATTGGGATCATTCAAATCAACTAATTAAACAGGATAATGGGCTGGTTTGACTTTTTCATTTTCATATTCGATTACTGCACAATGTACCTCGACATACAGGCTTCTTATGTATAAAATGTTTGCTCGACCATGAGGAGATGTGAGAATCCAATGGATCATTTTAAACATGCACTATTAAAACCTAGTTAGTCTGGAGAAAAAAATGGGTACTTTGGATATGGGATTTCTATGAGGTAAGCTACCATTCGTTACTTCCAAGCTTTCATGACGGACTCATTTGGAGAGATTGAATTAGCTAGAAATCTAACACCACCAATTCTAGATCTATCAAGAAAGAAAATCGTAGTACTCCCTAACTACCAAATATCATAAGAGTAATTATGATAGTAGTTGATGCAGGCCACATACCAGTCGTTGAACCATTTTTCTTGAACATGAGAACTTATTCTTCATTGAATATCATAAGGACACCTCAGGTAATTCATTTGTGACTCTAAAAGGATAAATCTTTGTGCTATTTGGTAGGCAAAAGACAACATATCAAAACATGATCTACTCTTTGTATGGAATTTCAAAATATCCATAAGGATTCTACCAAAAAGAGAAACTCGTTCTAGCAGTAATGACATTTCATTTTGAATTTCCTCCTTTTCCGCCAGGAGTTTGGCTCTAATCATCACCATTGGTGACTTATTGAGTTAAACTATCTGTTAGAGAATTCTTCATTCCCTGTATATGTTTAATAGAGAAGGAAAACCGGTTAAACCATAATTGCCAATGTAGGACTTGCCCTTGAACTTGCATATTTGATAAATTCTTTTTCACAAAACCAAGTATTCCATTGAAGTTAGTTCTAAATAAGAAAAGTTTTCGGGGCTAAAAAGATTAAGAACTTTTCGAATCCTGTTATGACTACAAGAGTTTCTTTTTCCATCGTGGGGTAATTGCATTTTGCTTTATTAAAACTTTCACTGTAATACTTGCATAGTTTTTCCCATTCTTTGATCTTGATTGTACTCTAGTGCTCATTGCTAGCATGTATTTTCAAAATTAAATCATCTCCTTCATTAAACAAATTAAGAACATGAAGATTTTTATACATCTTTTTGAAGTTTTGAGCAATCTTGGAATCACTCAAGGTCTATATCCAACTTACTTTTTTCTTAAGTTTCTGCCACAATGGTTTTCTCAATTTAGATAAATCATTAATGAAATCTGAAGCATAGGTAAGACATCCAAAAATCATTTCTAATTGCTTCCTATCTTCAATCATTTCAGGGAAATTTTCTATTTTCTCTAGAATATACTTTTGTAGGCTGATTTGTATAGCTTTTATCTCTAGACCTAAAAACTCGATTTCTTATTCAGCACGAATGCACTTGTCTTACCAAGGATAATAGCATAATCAAGGTATCTTTGGGTGACAGCTAAGGCATCATATTTATGTGGTTCTATTGTCTTAGAAAAGACAAGGATATCATCGATGTAAACAAGACAAGAATGATTAAGATCTTTGAAGATGTTATCTATTCTTTTTTGGAATATTTGAGGTGCATTTTTTAGACCAAATGACATTATTATCCATTCATAATGTCCTTGAGGGGCACTAAAAGTAGTTAAAGGAATGTTTTCTTCATCCATTTTTATCTACCAATATTCACTTTTATAATCCATTTTCAATAAGCGAGTGGCTCCTTAAATTCTATTGAAAATGACTGTTTTGTTTGGAATATAATAACTATCAGAGACAGTACTGTCATTAAATTTTTCGTAATTGAGTACCATTCTAACTTTTCTTTTTTTGTCTTCAGCATAATTTCTTATCATGAAAGTGGGACTAGCATGAGGACTCTTGCTATTCTTGATAATCGTTTTATCTAAAAGTTCTTTGTTTTATTTATCAAATTTTTACATATCCTGGTGTGTATACACCATTTGTTTGACTTGAATAACAGTCTTGGGATTTAATAAAATAATTTTTGCAAATTTCTTATCTTTATCCAAAAATTTTAGTGGGTTGTCAGAGTAGAGTTCCTTGCATAATTGCTCTTGTTGTTCAGTAATTTGCTTTTTAATAGATGACTCAAGTAGTGAGATTGTTAGTGCTGCCTCACGTTATGCATGATTAGCTTCTCACCCCACTGGCAGTGTGTGAACCCAATCTTCTTATGAGTGTAAGCCTTACTTAATTTTTCAATAGGAATTGAGTGACCATTAATTATAAATATTATTTGATTTATGGTCTATGTACATGGAGAATATAGTTTTTGAAAGTTATTTCCAACAATCATATCATGAGAGTGTTGATTAGTATCCCATAGAACTGTTACAATGCATTGGGCTCCTCCTATTTCTATGGATAACCCTTCCTGGCCATCTTATGGCTCATTATACTATTGTTAGCTATCCTTACTTGTGAAAGATTATTGGCTTTCTTGCACATGAATTCCAAAAAAAATTATCTTTTTCTAAAACAGACAAAACAACCATTGTCTATGTAGGCACATAATTCATATTTATTATATTCCTTTAAACATACATTTATTGGGATATAAATGCTATTAGGATTTGTGTTGACACTACAACATGCCGCTCAGTTAGAGACCGAAACAATTTGGTCTCCACACTGGGAAATTCGGTCTCTATTTAATTTTAGAGACCGAACAGAGACCGAAAATTATCGGTGTCTAAATCTTTGGTAGCAATTCAAATTTGGAGACCGAATTTGGACACATCGGTCTTTGTTTGAGACCAAAATGGGCCGGTCTCTAATTGAAACCAAAATTTTTGGTCTCAATTAGAGACCAACAATTTGGTCTCTAACTGAGACTAAGTTTATCCGGTCTCCATTTGAGACAAAGTACAACCGGTCTCTATTAGAGACCAGACTTTTCTGGTCTCTATTTGAGACCAGGATGGACCGGTCTCTAATTAAGACCAATATTTTTGGTCTCAAGTAGAGACCAAACAGTTTCGTCTCAATTAGAGACCAGACTTTTCTGGTCTCTATTTGAGACCATTATTCTTGGTCTCAATTGGAGTCTGAATTTTATTTTGGTCTCAAACAGAGACCGAGGTCCCTTTTAAGCTAAATTGGAGACCGAACTTCAATTTCGGCGTTAGGTAGAGACCGAAATTTCAATTTCGGTCTCTAACCTACCCATATTTTTTGCAATATCTCTACCCATTTGAACAAACCACCTAAATTTACATGTTTGGGCCACAGTTGCCTCTAAATAAAATATATAGAAGTACGTGCCACACATTTCACATCCGAAATTAGACCAAAATATCCACAATTTCGCATTCCAGAAATACAACAACCGCGTTCAACAATTCCATATCCACCAGACATGAAGTATCAAGACCAATGTTCCACGTTAAAGTGTTCAAGTAATTACAACTACGCATCTAACTATACATACCTACATCTACGAGGACGCCTGAGAGTGGTCGGCACGGGTGGGTGGCCAAGTAGCGCCGAGAAGCTATCAAATCGAGCATTAAGCTCCATCAGCCCAATTCGTTGCTCATCCAGCTGCTTCCTTGTAGCTTCCAACTCCTCCCACGTTGAGAGTGACAAAACTGTAGTTTGTTGAGAGTGAGAGTCCCAGTTTTGTCAACTGTTATTTGTAGAATCAAAAATTCCAAACCTCGATCATTGACTTGTCAACTGTTAGTTTGTTGAGAGTGAGAGTCCCAGTTTTGTCACTACAGAGGACATCCATACCAGCCATCTCTTCAATGGCTGTCATCCTCTTAGTGATAGCACCTTGCTGGGAAAGGCGATGTGACCCAATCGCCATTGTAACTGACAAAACTGTAGGCATGGCAATTGGGATTCCACCAATGAGCAACACCAAGAGATTGTCAATTCCATCTCTGTACCTCCTATGCTGAATGGGGTACATCACTGTTATCTCAATGAAAGTTCCAGCAGCAATCGAGACAATGCAGAAGTTTCCAATTGCCGTTAAAACCTGTATAAACATACATTTGCATCAAATGAGTAAATCTGAGCCTTATGCTTAATTTTCTGATTTATAAGATCATGACGTTTCATACCTTTTGGAAGTGACCCACTTGGTTGGTGCTGTCAACAAGGTGGGCAGCCTTGCCAAAGAAGGTGTGAACTCCAGTGGCTATAACAACAGCCTCTATCTCACCTTGCTTGCATGTCGATCCAGAGAAAACTTCATCACCTGGATATTTGTTTACAGGCAAGGACTCACCAGTAAGGGCAGCCTGGTCAATCTTGAGAGGGTCTCCATCCAAGAAACGAGCATCTGCAGGGATGATGTCTCCGAGCTTGATGTTAATAATGTCCCCAGGCACTAGAATTTCAGCTTCTTGTTCAGTCCATTTTCCATCTCTCAGCACCTATTCTACATTGAACATCACCAAATAAAGGTCACCATAACCAACACAAGGATTTGCTTTTTGGGTAGCGGCTTTCCTCTCATCTAGGTCTGACTACCCCACATACAAACTTGACTCCCTCTGTGCAAAGAAGTGCCTCCTAAGACTGGGGATGCAGTGTACCATACTTGAATCTAAATTACAAAGAAGTCATTTCTATACAAGGAAGATAGGTCCAAATTCCAACATCCTTAATTGGCCCCATGAGTGCAGTGATGCTTTAGAATGCATGGAGTCCCACCAAGACAGCATCTAAGGAGTACTTAGGCATAGCAACCTTAACCTTAACCCTAAATTTTGCCTATATTTTTCATTGAAACCTATATTAAAAACCATCATCTGCATACTTCTAGACAAAAGAAAATGTCGAGGACAGTGTAGTGACGATATTGATTCTGAACAGCTTTGTGAGAGTTAAGATATGTCTCTTAAGGCATTCATAACCACTGAAGTACCTTGGTCTTAGGAGCAAGTCCTGCCATCAGTGCTGCAGCAGCGTTGCCTGCATTGTTTTCTCTTATGAAACTTATTGTGGAATTGATGACCAACAATGTGACAATCCCAACAAAGTCAGGCCAGTCTGGGGGCTTGTTCTGCATTAAGAGGAGGATAACAACTTAGACCATATTGATTTTGGTGAAGGAAAATAACACTTGATTATTCTGGACTTAAGGAGTGCAGATGTGATTACGTCTCCATTAGCCAAAGCAATGGCCATGATGGCGGCCGCCTCCATAACCCATGAGAGGGGATTCCACATAAAATCCAGGAATTTCAGAAGCTTATTTTCCTGTTACAACATTTAGTTATGAAAAGTAAGTAAAACAAATTTATGGAGATAAAACAAATGATTTTTCACATCCAAATAAAGAGATTCTTTTCATCATTAATCTTCTTTGCAAGTTCAGAACAAGTTCTTTGCAATTAGGCAGAAGTGAATTACGGTGGGTAGCATGGTTGCATTGAAGGTGAAGACAAATTACATTAAGTCAGGCACCCAATTGCAAAGAATCAGAGAGCTTGCCTCAAACAACTGCAGATTTAGGGGCTTAGGTCACCGGAAACCACCCCCTCGCCGGAATTCGAAACCCTAACTTCTTCAGACCATGCGGCACCTGAACAATTTGGGCGTGCGTGATATGATGGCAGAGAGACGATGAGGGCGCGAAGTCGATTCAGAGCCGGCGGCGTCACACAGGGGACGACGGAACTCGCCAAAGTCGACGCAGAGAGGACAGGGCGCGAAATTGGGAGAATTTGAAATGGAGATGGAGAAGGAGAAGCTAGCAGAGAGATGAGGATCGAGGACTTCGAGACCGGCTTCGAAGCTGAGTCAAGTCAGAGCTGAATTTAGAAAGCTAACAGTTGGAGACCGAATTTAGAAGCCGAAAATATCTTTGGTCTCTAAGTGGAAACCGCCTATTTATTTCGGTCTCTGAATTGATTAGAGATCGAGAATTTTGGTCTTCAATCGAAACCGGCCTACAATTTGGTCTCTAAATCTGAAACCGAAAAAAACTTCGGTCTCTGAAGTAATTGGAGATTGGGGATTTTGGTCTCTAAGTTAAACCAAAATTGAGACCAACATATTTTTTTGATCTCCAATGGAAACCGACCTTCAATGTGGTCTCTAAATCTGAGACCAGAATCCACTTCGGTCTCTGAACTGATTAGAGACCGAGCATTTTGGTCTCCAAATGATACCCTTCTAGAAGTCTCCTCAAAAAAATCGAGACCGAAGACTTTTTTGGTCTCCAATGGAAACCGGCATCGAGTTTGGTCTCTAAATCCGAGACCAAATTTTTTTCCCGTGGTCTCCAAGTGTATCCAATATTACAATTGGTCTCCAAAATCTGAGACCGAAAAGCATGTTGGTCTCCAATTGAGACCGTATACTGATTTCGGTCTCCAAAATCGGAGAC
>JACYFF010019584.1:86951067-86970238 GCA_017589665.1 Selenicereus undatus
TTATTATTATTATTATTATTATTATTATTATTATTATTATTATTATTATTATTATTATTATTATTATTATTAATTGTGTTACGCAAATCATTAACATAATTAATGTTGATACTCACACTCCATGGCACTCTTTCCTATTAATTCTTACTCCCACATGCAACAAACTACTCCTATCCACTTCCACTCACTTCCTCCCATTCCTTCCAACTCTTTTTTGCATTTCACACCTGAAATATACCTATCAAAAGAACAAGGCCTCACTACTTTCTAGTGCCAACTTTCTACAGTCAAATTCAGTTTCCTCTATTGGTTCTACTTCCGAATCTCTACCTTCATGTCCACTGATTGAGAGTGGAGATTGTGATTCGAGCCGTGAGACAAGGTCGGTTTGTCCGTCTTTCTCCAACATGCTCACGTTTGGAGTGGGATGTGGTAGTGCTCAGCTAATGTCTCGGCTGAACTAAAAGCTCGTCTTCATCCTTCAAAGGGTTCTCTTAACCACGAGGTCTAACGCAACCCTCCCTTTAACCTTCAAGCCGACAAGTCTTCCACAATCTCCCCCTAACCCCTTTTGTTTCGAACATAGAAGAATTTATAATTTTGTGTCTACTTTTGGAAAATCTAAGGGGAGACCATGCGCTTTCCTATTATTATCAACAAAACCAAATCTAATTGGAAAAATGTTAATGGGCCTGTAGATTATGCTTATTTGGGGAATGGGTGGACTCTATTTAGGTTAGGTAATGCCAAGATAAAGAACTTGTCTGATATAAAGAACTTGGTCTATCAATGGCCTCAACTTGCCCCTTTTCCTCTGGAAACGGTTCTTTGACGCCTATGTTGTTGCCATAGGGCAAATTGATCAATGGCTAGAATTCTAAGGCTCCTTTGGATCCTTGAAAGTTTTTGAATACTAACTCCCTTGTTAATTCATGAGTTTATTAGACTTGACTATCATATTATGTTGTGTTAAAGTAGTCTCAACATTGATATTACCTTACAACTGCCTCCCTAACTACTTCTTATCTTAAGGAGTCCCTTGTAATTCCTTTTGTCTATAAAGGGTTGCATGATGGCGATGAGTCTCGTATGATTGACTCTTGTCCTAATCTTCTCTCTCAAGTTAATATTAAAGTGATCATTGAAAAGTTTGGGTGTCATTCCATTTCTTCCACTAAACTTGGTTTTTTTTCTAAGCCTTCTAACTCTTCGCCTCTGAATACTGAAAATTAAATAAGGCTCTCTCCAAGAAAAGGGTAAGACTGATATCCACTTCTCAGGCTAGACGATTCCCCTTTACTATCTCCACTCCTTTGGATTCAAATGGGTGTACTAGCCTTGCATTGGGTGATCCTACACCCCTTGTTACTAATTCTTCCATCTCCGTTGAAGCTGAAGGTCCTATTCTTGTTCCCATGGCTGCTATTTCCAGAGTTCTCTCCCCCCTTTCTCGATCAATACTAATCCTCTCGAGGGTTTTAAAGATGGTGTCAAGGGTGAGGAGGATGATATTAACATGTACCTGAACAAGAACAATGATGAGAATGAGGAAGCTCTTGAGGCGTCCACTGACTCTTCCAAAAGAGAAGCTGATGACCGGGGGGATACTCCTCCCAGGTTACTTAATCTTTCTCATCTATGTATGGTGGGTTTATACCAATCGGTGTAGGCTAGTAAATCATTTTTGGGTTATTTGACTAGGTTCTATCTTACTTACATTAGTTCTTGTTGTAAGCCCTTGTTCTTTATTTTATTTTGTTGGAAAAACACCCTCTACCCTGTTGATTGTCAATCATGTATCCTTATGACCACTATAATGAATATATGCTCTACTTCTACAGTTTGTTCTGCTCTAGTTTTAGCTTTTTCATATGAAGTTTCCTTTCTGGTTTAGAGATTTTGTGCTTTCTTCCAGCATTCTTTATGCCTGGTTGGTACTATGATTATGTTATGGGTACGTTGTATATAACAACAATAAGAACACATCTCAGTGTGGGTATATTGTAAGATACTCTCATTTCATAACTAGTATACTCCAACATATGGCTGATGCAGGATCAGGAGAGGTTGAAGGAAGAAGACTCCCAAGATCACTGATCATGTAATGAGAGACGAACTTTCAAAAGAGAGAGAGAGAAAAGTAGGAAGATCGAATTTGATTCATCTATCATTTCTTACAACTCCTCCCCCTTATCAAGGCAACAACCTGCGAAAAGTGGAATAAGAAAACAGTAAAATGGAATGAAAATAGCTAGCACAACTAACTCCCCTTAGTGGGCCCCAGTACCTAACTTTTAAACTAAAAAAATAGAAATTTATTCTCACTCAGCCTTATGCTTTGGTAACATGCATCATACCTCCTCCCTCAAAATCAGACTTGCCATAAAGTTTGGTGATCATCAATGAATTTAGGATGTTGTTGTCGTAAGACTCCCTCTTCTTCCCATGAAGCTTCAGATTCAGGCTGTCCCTCCCATAAAACAAGATACTGTTGCACAATCCTTCTGCCCCGATTTAGAACTCTTTTATCAAGGATAGTAGCTGGACGATAGGAAAATGTAATAGGAGCTCCTGTCAAATAGGTAGGTATATAGGGCTTAGCTGGTAAGCTGCCATGGAAGAGCTTCAGCTGAGAGACATGGAAGGTGTTGTGAATTTTGGCTTCAGCTGGAAAAATAAGGGTATAGGCCACCTGACCCACTCTAGCTTGGACCTGAAAAGGACCAAAATACTTGGGATTGATTTTCTCATTGAACCTTCTATGCACAGACCTCTTCCTATAAGGTTGTAACTTTAGCCACACCCAATCACCAATTTGAAAAACTCTCTTAGATTTGTGTTTGTCAGTTAGCATCTTCATTTGATGTTGAGCTCTAAGTAAGTAGAACTTGAGCAATTGAATCATAACTTCTCTCTGTTCGAGTGTTCTATCCACTAAAGCATTCTTGGTCTCTCCAGGTAAATAAGGTAAATGGAGAGAAGGGGGTTTATTGTAGAGGATTTCATAGGGGGTGAGCTTAGCTGCAGTGTGATGGTTAGTGTTATACCACCATTGGGCTACTGGCAGCCACTTACTCCAATCTTTAGGCTCTTTAGAAGTCATACAACGAAGGTGAGTCTCTAAGGTTCTATTCACAACCTCTGTCTGCCCATCAGTCTGTGGGTGATAAGCAGATGATAATAGTAAAGAGGTGCCTTACATGGTAAAAAGAGCTTGTCAGAACTTACTCAAGAAGATAGAATTGCGATCACTCACAATGCTCCTTGGCCAACCATGATTTTTGAAAATGTTGTCAAGGTAAGCTTGGGCCACATCAATTGTAGTATAGGGGTGTGAGAGGGGAATAAAGTAGGCAAATTTACTTAATCTATCCACAACCACCAAGATAACCTGAAATCCAAATGACTTAGGAAACCCCTCAATGAAATCCATTAATATGTCTTGCCAAAGCTCAGTGGGGATTGGCAAGGTCTGGACGAGGCCTAGTGAGGCGGCTTAATCATATTTGCAAACCTGATAGATAGTGCAAGCTCGGACATGATTTTGAACATCCCTTGTAATGCCTTTCTAGTAGAAAAGTTGTTGCAGCTTCTTTAGAGTAGTATCCCTTCCTGCATGACCCCTGGTGGGAGAGCTATGTACCCAATTTAGGATGGTAGACTTCAAATTAGCATTTAGTCCAATCACTAACTTTCCCTTTTCCCTCAGAAATCAATCTATGAGGCTGTATTTGGGCGCCAAAACAACAGTGCCTTGAGCATAAGCCTACAAGGTTGGATTTAATGAGTAGTTGTTCTTAACCAGCTCCAATAGATCTAATTGAATTACTGAGATAGCAAGTAATAGTACTTCTACACTTAGCAACCTGGACAAAGCATCAGCTGTAACATTATCCTTACCCTTTTTGTATTGTATGTCATAGCTATACCCCATAAGCTTGGAAAGCCAAAGCTACTGAAAAGGAGTAGTTAGCCTCTATTCCAACAACCACTTCAAACTCCTCTAATAAGTCCTAATTGTGAACCTTTGAACTGTTAGTTACTACTGCTATTTTTGAACAGCAAAGACTAAGGCCAAAAACTCTTTTTCATATACTGTCAAACCCTACCACCTAGGGTCTAATGTCTTACTGATGAAAGCCAAAGGATGGCCTTCTTGCATAAGGATTGCACCTATGCCATGGGTTGAAGCATCAGTCTCCACAACAAAGGTTTTGGAAAAGTCAGGTATGCCTAAAATAGGAGCATTAGTCAAGGCAATTTTCACTTGATCAGAGGCAGTTTGAGCTTCAGCATCCCACTCAAAGGCCCCCTTTCTGAGTAAATTTGTCAAGGGTTATACCAGATGAGCATATCCCTTGATGAACTTTCTGTAGTACCCAAAAAGTCCCAAAACCCCTCAACTGTTTCACATTCTTTGGGGTTGGCCAATCTCTTACTGCTTGTATTTTTGCAGGAACTGTCTCTACACCCTTAGCTGATATAAAATGCCCCAAGTACTCCACCTTCGTGATGGCAAATGACATTTACTCTCTTTAGCAAAAAGTTGATGTTCCCTCATAACATCAAACACTACAGCAAGGTGTTGTATATGTTTATCTAAGGATTAACTGTAGATAAATATATCATCAAAGAAGACCATGACAAACTTCCTTAAATAATTCTAAAAGACATAATTCACAAGGCCCTAAAATGTAGCTGGAGCATTAGACAACCCGAAAGGCATGACAAGGAATTCAAAAAGCCCATGATGAGCATTAAAAGCTATTTTCATAATGTCCTCCTCATTCATCCTTATCTGGTGATAACCAGATCTTAAATCAATTTTAGAAAAGAATATAGCACCAGCAAGCTCATCAATGAGTTCTTCCACAATAGGAATAGGAAACTTATCCTTAATGGTATGCTTGTTAAGTTCCCTATAATCAATGCACATTCTCTAGCTTCTATCTTTCTTGCCAACCAAGACCACTGGACGGTTAAAGGGACTCAAGCTATGCTGAATGACTCCTTTATCCAACATTTCCTTAACTAAGGACTCAATTACATCGTTCTGCTTTAAGGGGTACCTGTAAGGCCTGATACTGAATGGATTGGTGCCTTGTTCCAAGGGAATTCTGTGGTCAAACACTCCCCTCTTAGGTGGTATGCTGGTTCCTCAAAAACGTCTAAATACTGCTGTAACAAGGCCTGTAATTGCTCATTCTCCATTGGTTCCAGATCTTTAGGCTGCAAACTGTAAAATTCTCCATAAACTTGTTGTACTCCCACCATTTGCAGCATGCATAGCTGAGGTGCACCTTCCAATATCTTCTTTAGCTTATCATTTCCAATCATATGTACTTTCTTTCACTTCATACCCCTGAGGACATGGTCCTGCCTTTGATAAGTAAACTCCATTCTCAATTTCTTGAAATTCCATCTTACAGTGCTCAACCACTGCAAGCCAAGCACTACATCACAGCTTCCTAGGGGAATTAACATCATATCAGACTCAAGTTCAGCACCGTGTAGCCTCCATTTGAAGCCCTTGCACATATGTAATCACTGTAAATCACTTCCATCTGCTACTGTAAATGATTGCACAGGCATCTCCTCAATCTTGCATCCTAATTTCTTAGCCATAGAAATATCTAAGAAGTTGTGGGTGTTGCCTAAATCCACTAGGATGTGTAAGTAGTGTTTACCAAATTGGTCTGTCGCCCTCATTGTTTGGAAGCCCTGAGTACCACTCAGTGCATGTATAGAGATATGAGGAGTCTCCTCATCCAGGAAGTAGTCCTCATCTGTATCTTCAGTGTCCTGCTATTAAGCTCCCTCATCCTCCATCCCTGGTATTTCAATTAAAACTAGCTGAGTTTTCTTGTTATTGCCCTCTCATAGGTCTGGTCACAAAAAAAACACAACCCCATGGCCAACTTATCAACCCTTTCTGCTGCAGCCAAAGTTTTTGGCTTATTAGTAGCCAACACAAGAGCAGTTGGTGCAGTAGGCTTAAAGATTGTGGCTATAGGAGTAGGTAATAATCCCCTCTGTGGTAGCCTCTGATAAGGCATATTCCTAGTTTTCTCTGGGACTTTAATGGGCTACACAGTTACTTCCCGCAACCTTGCATAGTTCACAGCATCGGACAGTGACTTTGGTTTGAAGGCTCTGGTAAATGACTTGATCTAAGGAGTTAAGCCTCCAATAAGACTATCCACAAAGTAATCATCTGGCAGTAAAGGTTTTTTTACCAACATTAGTGATTTCAGCTCCTCAAACCACTCAAGGTACTCATCTATTATTCCAATCTGACTCAACTTATTGAGTTCCTCCACAACTTGGCTTCCCATCTCGGCCCTAAACCTAGCACACACATCCACAACAAAGTCCTCCTAGATCACATTCTGCCTTCCTAGACTATATCAATTGCACCATGTTTCAACTCTTCCGACCATGTAAAAGGAGGCCAATTCAACCTTCTATTGACTGGGGGTCTTACACAGATTAAAATACTTAGAACATTTCTTCACCCATCCCCTAGGATTTGTGCCATCAAATTGGGGAAACTCGATTTTGGGATTGAATAACATTGGGGATTTAGAAAGGATTTCAGCACCAATACCCTTTTTAGCAGAGTCATTATTAGGTACTAACATAAAATTAGAGGTTTCATTATCCTTCTCAGTAGAACTAGATAAGATCTGATGCTGTTTACCTTGCTTAATTCCAACCTCCTTGATTTGATTGAGGATCTGAGAAATTGCCAGCTGTTGCTGCTCTATTTGCTAATTCTGGGCTAACATCCGTTGATTCAACAGTTGTTGCTACTCAGCTATTCGCTTAGCCATTGCTGCCTACTGATCAACTAGATGCTTAATAACATCCTCCATTGATGGAGTTCCATGCATTTGAGACGTCACCATTTTCCTAGTTTTCGGTGCTAGATCCCGCTCAGGTAAGGTAAGGCTCTAATACCAAATGATGCAGGATCAAGAGAGGTTGGAGGAAGAAGACTCCCGAGATCACTAATCATGTAATGAGAGACGAACTTTCAAAGGAGAGAGAGAGAAAAGTAGGAAGATAGGATTTGATTCATCTATCGTTTCTTACAACTCCTCCTCCTTATCAAGGGAACAATCCACGAAAAGTGGAACAAGAAAAACGTAAAATGGAATGAAAATAGCTAGCACAACTAACTCCCCTTAGTGGGCCCCAGTAACTAACTTTCAAACTAAAAAAATAGAAAGTTATTCTCTCTCAGCCTTATGCTTTGGTAACCTACATCAATAGCCCCTTTATTTTTTCTAATCAGGTTTGGCTTTTTACCACCAACTTTGATAAGTGTTGTTTCCTTTTAAGGAAACACTTGTTGCCTAGATTTGGAGGCGATCTTGTAACTTGGCTTTGGCTTATTAATGATCAGCTTGTGCTTCTTACCACTTCTTGTAGCTCTGAGACAAGTGTCTTCATTACTAAACAATTTGCTAGTCATCACATGGTTCCCTTTTCACTAAACTGGATTTTTCCAGATTTTAAAGTTCTTGTTGATTGGTCACTAAAAGAATGGATATCTCATAACTCTCAGTCTTGACTGGTCTCATATTTCCTTTTGGGCACTTCTGTGTTCTATTCTCTCTTAACGTTTATACTTGTTGTTTGTTCCAGTTTGCTCTGATTCCTGTATTTTCCTAAATTCTTTGTATTGGCCTTTTGTCACTTGTTTGATCCTTTTTAAGATAGGAAATTTGCGTTGGCTTTTTTTAGACAGGGTATTACAAGAGACTTGGCGATTAACATGGTGCAGGCGGTTTTGTTTGGTAATGTTCAGGAACCGATTTCCTTGTTTTTATTATTTGGGTAACTAACTTGGCGAGTAGGATTAAGGCTCTGTTCTATTTTGCATTTTTGAGGATTTAGCTAAGAGCTTACATCACCTTACAGCTCCTTACCTCCTTAACATAATCCTTACATCTTCTTACATCTCCTTACATCTTCTCACATCCCATGTAGATTTTCTATAACATTCATTTATTTTAATCATAGAAATATGTATGTTTTTTTAATTATGCTACCAATATACAAAATTTGTGAATATCTTATGAACACAACATTTACATAAACATAAAAACATAATATAACGGCGTAAATTATATTTATATTTGAATTTTGACAAGAACAATATATGTTATTATAGATAGAATAAGTAACCATACTTTTAAAATTATAATACAAAGCTTTTGTTCATGTTTAAGTCTAAAGCACATATGAAAACTGTCAAACCGTATGCAGCGAAAGCATTACAGCTATTTCATCCCTAAGTTTATTCATGGTAATTTTGTTGCTATCATTATACAATTGAACATTTGGTGGTCGTTCCAACTTTGGTTCCTTCCTGAGATTGAAATGTGCTTGTTATGTAGAATAATAAAATTATGCAGAGTACAACAAGAAACAACTTTCGTATTTTAAACATTGTTGAATAATGTTTTAAGGGTTTGTTTATACAATTTCTTGGTAACAATATTGACCATACATTTACATTTAAAATTGCTCAATAAAAATAGGATTTTATTTCAAGAGTTGTATTCAATTTTGTCAAAAAAATTTATTTATTTTTTGTTATGCTTTGGTTATGGGATCAAACTAATGTAAATATAAAAAATCACCTCAAGTGTAAGAAATTTTATTAACAAAATTTATGGGGTTTAATATATTTTATTGTTGTCTAATTAACTTAGTTAATGGTTTATTTTCAATAAGTTTATTATTTTAATATTATTATTTCTCATCCAAAACATTCATTGTAAAACAAACATATTTCGTTTCAATTATATTAAGAAATATTTTGTTTACTGATGGTATCAAATTTTAGTTGTAAATATGACTAATATATCATAATTGTCAAATTTTATAATATACAACTCTTCAATAATTCAACAACTCCTTACATCTATCCTTACAGCTTCTTACAACTCCTTACATCTCTTTGCAACTCCTTACAGCTTGTTATAGCTCTTTACATCTTCTTACAGCTTCTTACAATTTCTTACATCTCCTTGCAGCTCCTTACAGCTCCTTACATTTTCTCATAACTTAATTAAAGTTGTATCTTATCGCGAAATAGAACAGACTCTAAATGAACTTGCTAGCCTTGGTGAAAAAAAGGATTCTTTTAGGTGTTACTTAAACGATGAGATTCAAGAATTGTTCCATTTTACAAATATGCTAAGCATCCTAGTTAAGGATAGGCTTTTCACTTCAAAGAAAGATCATAGCGACCATTTAGTATAAATAATTGGTTAGCTTGTTACCCTAATGCTCTCATAGAACATGGGACATTCATCTGCTCATATTACAGTTTGATTTTATTGAATACCAAAACCGTCCCTGTAATGAAGAAAGGACATAATTTTCGATGTCAAAATTGTTGGTCAAGTTAAGATAAGGTTAACATGATCATTAGAAAACAATGGAACACTATGTACCTAGGCACTAGAATGTTTAATGTTGTTAAAATAAAACTCAAGTTGATAAGGATGTATCTTAGAGGTTGGTCAGCTAAGCGATTTGGGAATTTTAATGTCAAATTCAACTACAATCTAAACTTTTGCAAGTAGAGGAAAGATTAGTAAATTATCCCACTAGTGTGCGTCCTAGTAGTTGGAATCTTCGACTAATTAAACAAAGGGAGATCGTAATTCGAAACTTTTTAATACCACAACAATAAATAAGGAAAAATGATTAGGGATTCATAAAATATAGGATGGTTTAGGATCCTAGGTCCATGCTAAAACCATCGCATTTTTTTTTTCCGAAAGATTTCACCTCCAGGTTTAAATGGTCTTGTACTTCGACCCAAGTCTTAAGCTCATTACATATGCCCAGACTAGCTATTGATAATGATACTGTGGACCTCATTAAAGAATTCTCTAGTGAAGAAATCAAGATAGCCACCTTTTGAACGAATCCCTACGAAGCACCACAACTTGATGGGTTTGGACCTACCCTCTTTCAAGATAATTAGGAAATTGTGGGGGTCCAGGTCCATGATGCAGTTAGATCATTTTTTTTGGATTCTAAGTTGTCGAAAAAGGTTAATCATACTTTGATTGGTTTTATTCCTAATTAAGGTTGCTAACTAGGAGAAAACTTCTCAATTTAAACCAATTGGTCTTTACAATACCCTTTATAAGATAATTTTTAAAGTGCTGGTCGACTACATGAGAACCATTTTAGAAAAATCCATTTCTGCCTTTCAATATGCTTTCATCCTACATTGATCCATCCATGACAATATTCATCTAGATCATGAAATTTTAAATAAGTTTCATAATGAAAAAAGACAAATTGGTTGGGTTGCTATTGAACTTGACATTGAAAAAGCATATGATACACTCGAATGGGCTTTTATTATTAAATGTCTTTAGCAGTTATGGTTTTGTCAAATATGGGGTTATTGGATTAAGGAAGGCATTTCTGCGATGTCTTACTCATTTATAGCTAAAAACTAGTCCTACACCCTGTGCATTGCATGAGGTGATTTAGATTCATAGGTGACAATGCATTGGCGAAATTGGTACAGTAAGCTGTAAACACATTATCTAATATTTGTAATTTTTTTTAAAGACTATTAGCGTCTTAAGAGAAAAATGTGGGAGGAAGAGTGTATTTGAAAAATTAGCAATATGTAATTTAAATATTTGTCACAAAATTGATGATGAGCTATGAGTTAGTGAAAACACTCAAATACAAAATATATCTTTTAAAATGTAAAATTAGTAGGATACTTTTATTGTTATTGGTACAATATATAAGCATTATTATTCTTTGCAAAGGATGTTCTCTTTTGGTCATATGTTCAAATGGATAATTATATAAAAGTCTACCTCTAATATTGAAAATAAGGAAATTATACACATACATTTGCTGATGTGTTATTATTGAAAACTCTAGGACTGATTCCATTAGTAGCCTCCCTTTTTGTGCCTCATAAGTGTTTATTCATTGATTTACTATGCTTGTGAGACTTTGTTTGAAATGAGATGTATATTCAATATGAAATGTTTCATTAATAATTAGTTGTGGCCTCTAAACATTAAATAATTTAATTTAATTGCTTATATGCACATAAAAAATATCAAAAATTGGTTAAACATAAAAATATGTAACAACCTCTACAATTTTTATATAATAAATAAAATTACAGCATATTTATTGTAAATAAAAAGAATGAGAATTATTATGATTTTTTATTTCAATTTCACATGGACTTCTGCTAGGGGCATGACTAGGGATGGAGCAAAAAATTGATAATGCCATTTACATTTTTTTAGCTAATTGTTGATTTATGTAGTTAATTTTGTAAATTGTATTGTAGGAATTTGTGATTAATTTAAAAAACACAAATGACTGGCTTTCGATTAAAAGTTAAATTTTTCCTAATTCTTACATGTTTATGAGTTATGAGTTGTCATTGTTTGTGATAATTAAGTTTAGAATTTAGCATTCATTTTTATTTGATGATTCTTTTGGCCTTAGAATGATAACAGGTGATGATGTTTATTAGTTAATTAATTTTAGTAATTATTTAATCACATAATTAATTTTATCACATATGAATTCCTAATTAGTCACCCAAGAAAAAAGGCAAAGTAATAATCACTACTAAAAAAGTTCACATTAACGATGGAACTCAGCGACGGAAAATATTAACGACAGATTTGGCGACGGAAATGACGACGGATAAATAGCTTTACCAAAAAGTCAGATTTGACGACAGACATGGCGACGGAAATTCAAATCCGTCGCCTAAATTGGCGTGTGGCGACGGAAATTCCGTCGCCCAAAACATTTAATTTTTTTTTAAAAACCTGGCGACGGAATATCCGTCGCCTAAAATTTTTTTTTTAAAAAAAAGAAAAATATAATTTTTTTTCAGAATCCGTCGCCACTTAAAAAAAATTCAAAGGGGCGACAGAAATTCCGTCACTACTTAAAAAAATTCAAACTTGCGACGGAATTTCCGTCGCCAGCTCGTTTAAATGAAACCAGATCTGGTTTCATTTTGGTGCAAGTCGAGTCGAGGAGAGAGAGAGAGCGAACGAAACACCGAGCGACCACCGTGAGCCGCGCCAGCGCCCCCCCCCCCTCCGTGCCCAGCCGCCGCCGCCGCCGGCAGCGGCCGTCGCTTCTGCCGCCGCCCCTTGCCGCCGGCCACCCCCTACCGCCGGTTTTTTGAAGCTAATTGAGGTATTTTTCTCACCTAAACAACTTGAAATTTCTACAAATTTTTGTATTACATTGTTAGAATTTTGTAGTTAGTTCATATTTATGTTGAAATGTGGTGTTTGTGTGAGATTATTGGTCTAATTTGGTTCAAGATTGAGGTAAATGCGATTTAGGGTTTAGGTTTGGTAGTTTGAAGTTAAAGTTTGATGTATTGGTGGAATGAAATAGTTTTATTGATAATGTTGTTGAAATGTGCAATTTGTGTGAGGTTATTGGTCTAATTCGTTACAAGAATTTGTTAAATGCGATTTAGGGTTGAGGTTTGGTAGTTTGAAGTTGAAATTTCGTATATTGGTGGAATGAAATGTTTTAATTGATAATGTTGTTGAAATTTGGTTCAAGAATTTGGTAAATGCAATTTAGGGTTTAGGTTTGGTGATGTGAACTTGAAAGTTGATATGTTGGTGGATTGAGATGCTTTAGTTTATTATTTTGTTCAAATGCGATGTTTGTATGAAGTTGTAACTCATATTAGTTTTGTGATGTTCGTGAGAATGTAAGTGTATTTATCACGTAGTTGTAATGATTTTTTTTTTGTGCATGTGAAAATTTTGAAGTAAGCAAAAAAAAAAATATAATTGCGTAATTTACGTAGTTATTATAATTGAGTTTTAAATTAATCCTTACCAAATACCTTATGTGGTTATTGTTATTTGAGCAGAATATGAATGGTCATCCACATCGTAGGTGGATGTATAATAGATTACTGCATGATCGTAGTGGTTATACGCAAGAATTTCTGGATGGAGTAAACGAATTCGATCAATTCGCACGTACACAGACAGAGTTTTTGAATGGGGGAAAGTATAGATGTCCTTGTGCGAAATGCAGAAATAGGGTGTACTTGACACCTGATGAGGTCAAGATGCACCTTATGTATAAGGGTTTTGTGCAAGGGTATTGGTTTTGGATAAGTCATGGGGAAATAGAACCTCAGGAATATGGTTGTGGGTATCAAAATAGTGAAATTCCCGAAGTTGGAGGCTCAAGTCATGTTAATAATGACTATTCTGAATCCTACATAGATCGGATGGAGGACATGGTTGATGATGCTATAATAGCAAATCAAAATGTAAGGGAGGAGGGGTCAAGCACTTGCCGAGAACCATTTTATAATATGGTTCAAGCAGCTCAACAACCCTTATATGATGGTTGCTCCACCCACAGTGAGCTATCTGCGGCGGTGAGGCTGTTGAGTATTAAATCTGATTATAGTATGCCTCAAAACTGTTTTAATGAATTTGTTCAATTAATGAAAGAGATGTGTCCTCCTAACAACCGCGTGCCTAACAACTACGGGCAAACGAAGAAGGTTGTTAAAGATCTCGGCAATGATGTGGTCCAAATTGATTGTTGCCGGAAAGGTTGCATGCTATTTTATAAGGAGGACGCAAACTTGGATGCGTGCAAGTTTTGTGGGCATTCAAGATGGAAGAGGCAAAGGTCACATCAAAGGAATCAGAATCCATTGTCATACGCAAGGATGCATTACTTGCCGTTAAAACCTCGACTACAGAGGTTGGACGCATCAAGAAGTACTGCAGAGCACATGAGATGGCATTATGAACATCGACGTGAGGACGGTGTTTTATGTCATCCATCAGATGGAGCAGCATGGAAACATTTCGATTCCAAATACCCTCAATTTGCTGCAGAGCCTCGGAATGTGAGGCTTGGCTTATGTGCTGATGGATTTAATCCCTACACATTGTCTTCAAGATTATACTCCATTTGGTCGGTGGTCGTTACACCATATAACCTTCCCCCTGAAATGTGTATGACCACACCGTTTATGTTCTTGACTTGTGTAATCCCCGGGCCTAAAAATCCCAAGAACAACATAGATGTATATTTACAACCTCTTGTCGATGAGTTGAAAGAGTTGTGGGATGTTGGAGTTGAGACTTACGATATTTCTACGGGGCGTACATTTCAGATGAAGGCTGCACTTATGTGAACGATTAATGATTTTCCCGCGTACGGAATGTTATCTGGGTGGAGTACTAATGGCCAATTGGCATGCCCCGTATGTATGAAACAACAAAAGGCTTTGAGATTGCGAAATGGAGGTAAATTCTCATAGTTTGACTGTCATCGGTGTTTTTTGCCAAGGAATCATGCATTTAGAAGAAATAGAACTGCATTTAGGAAAGGGAGAACTGTTACAGGGGGTCCTCCTCGTCGATTGACCGGGGAAGAACTGTATGTGGAGGTGGAAGATTACCCAATGGTAACCACAAATGGTGACTTTGTCATACTAGGATTTAAGGAGAATGAGCACAACTGGACAAAACAGAGCATATTATGGGAGTTGCCTTATTGGCAACACCAACTGCTCCGCCATAATTTGGATGTGATGCACATTGAGAAGAACTTCTTCGAAAACATTATCAACACTGTGATGGATGTTAATGGGAAAACAAAGGACAATGCCAAATCAAGAATGGATGCTGCCGAAATATGTGATCGGCCGGAATTACATTTACATTCAGGCCCAAGTGGTAGGCCGGTTAAACCCAAAGCGAAGTTCGTACTTCCTGTGGATAAACGAAGAGAGTTGTGTGAATGGGTGAAAGAGCTTCAAATGCCTGATGGATATTGCTCTAATTTGAGAAATATCGTGGACCCTAATGAGGCTAAGTTCAACAACATGAAAAGTCATGACTGTCATGTCTTCATGGAGACTCTTTTACCAATTGCATTTGGTGCGCTCCCAGATGATGTGTTGAAACCTCTTATTAAGATAAGCCAGTTCTTCAAGAACTTATGCTCAACAACATTGCGGGAAGATATGCTTGAGGAACTGCATCGCAACATTGTCATCACTTTGTGTAAGTTGGAGACCATTTTTCCTCCTGGCTTTTTCAATGTCATGGAGCACCTGCCAGTGCATTTGGCAGAAGAGGCTCAACTAGGTGGTCCAGTACAATACAGATGGATGTATCCATTTGAGAGGTAAATTATACTGTGATTGATGAAAACCTTCTATGAATTCTTATATGTGGAATCACTTAAAAGTGATTGCAATTGTGAATTTGGTAGGTTCTTTGGCCGATTGAAGAGAAAGATAAAGCAGCAGGCGTGTCCTGAAGGTTCAATCACAGAAGCATACCTAGAGGCGGAGAGGACATTCTTCGCCTCGTATTACTTTGGCTCTAATGTGCCCTCCATGCGTAGTAGGCACAGGGGAAATGAAGATAACGATGAACATATAAATCATTTTCCAACTCTGTCCGTGTTTGAACCGCAAGGGACCACTATTGGTAGGGAAAGATCAAGGTATCACACGGATGCCGAGTATGTTGCTGCTCATCTTCACGTGCTGTTAAATTGTGACGAAGTGAAACCTTATATAGGGTGAGTTGTATTTTCACATCGAATTCAGTTTATCATTCATAACGCAAGTATGTTAATACGCTTCGTAAAATGTGATAGTATTTTCACGGACCAAGTGAGAACCGCACGTCCCAATGTCAGCGACGCAGATGTCGACACCATCATCGAAACTCATTTCGCAGATTGGTTTAGTGAGAATGTAAGTATTCGAACTCATTTATTTACAATTTGAACATAACAATTAATTAGGTGCAGTGTATTAATTAAAATCACTTGTTATGTCACCGTAGGTGCATTATATTCAATTGTTCGAGACCGACAAACATTGCTACCTGAGTCAATTGGCTGTGAAGCCAAAACGGTGTGTGTCGACGTGGACGGCGTATAGAGTAAATGGATTCAAATTCCACACAGAAGCCCGTAGCGTCGGGAAGAGAACATATAATTGTGGTGTTGGTGTTTGTGGCACTGGGGAAGGCGATATTGAGAATGATTATTATGGTGTACTAGAGGACATTGTCCAAATTGAGTACGTAGGCGAACCACTTAAACGATGTGTGCTCTTCAGTTGTCAGTGGTTCGACCCCACATTGAATCGTGGGACACGATCTCATAAACTAAGCAACCTTATTGAGGTCCACCGTATAAGAAGATACCGAAAGTACGACCCATTTATCTTCCCAAACACCGCATCACAAGTATACTTTATGCCACATGCAGATCGCTCAAGGGATAAGGCGAATTGGCTTGTTGTCATGCCAACCAAACCAAGGGCGAGAGTGGATCAACAATACACTCTACCATCTGCGTACCAACAAACGGACATGACGACTATCGTCGAACCTACGAATGACGCCATCCCTGCGTCATTAGTGGATGAAAGTGCACCACCGGATGAGGTTAACGATGAAATAGGGTTTTCATTCGTTCAGGGAAATGATGAGATAGATGAGGTACAAAATGATGAGGATGAAGAAGAGGGGGAGTGGGATGACGGTAATGAAACAGATAAAGTTGAAGAAAATTTGCATTTGTATGATGATGATGACGATAACGATGACGATGCGGATGATTGAGTGGTTACGAATTCTTATGTGTTTGAGTAGTTCGCATGTCAAACAATTGTTTGGGACTTTACTTATGTTGTATGAATGAGTTTTGCAAAATTTGTGTCACCTACATACCGATTAATTATGATGTATGATGTCAAACGATTTACATGTACAATCATTATATATTTGCACTTGGCGTTGTTGTCACATATTTCAGGTATGGATTCAAGTTCTCGTCAAGCAAAGTCCTCCCCTCGAGGTAGAGGACGAGGGTGTCGGAGCTCTGCCGTGGATCCGACCGCAATGGACATTGATCCATCTTCCCCCCAGATACCTCATACACCAGTTCAGCCAGGAGTGACAATGGCGCCTTACATACCAGGTATTTCAGGACCCCTGCCTCCCCCATTTGGGGCTTTCCATCAACAGACCTCATACATTCCCAACCAAAGCACGATGTACGGCCAATTTGCGTACAACATTCCTCCAAACCCCCATGTTATTCACAATGTGCACCCCACTCCCCAACCCACTCACCCTAACACAAACCAGTCTCAAGAGAACATTGGAAGTGATGAAAGTGAAGCACAATCCAGTCATGGGAGCACTCGAGCAAAGATTTGGATTGAGCCAGATGGTAACGGGTAAGTCTTCATTTGTTATATCTTACGAAGTACTACATGAATTTTGCATAACAAGTAATGAATTTTATGTGTAATGTTCAATTAGGTTTCTCCCCAATGATGGTGCTGTTGGTAGGATTTCGCTCATATTTCAAAGCAAGTTTGACGGAGCTTGGCCTACTTGGAGCAAAGTGCCCAAACCAGTACGAGATTTGTGGTTCGGGGAGTTCAAGGTAACTACAGTGACTTCATATTAACAATTTTTGTCAACGTGCTATATTAGTATTGCATTGTTTGATGTGTTCTTTGTTTTCATAATTGCAGAAGTGGTTTACTTGGGATCCGATCCATGAGGATCGTATGAGAAGGAATTTTGAAAACCGAGGCAACGCACGTTTGAGAGACTTCTTCGGCAAAGCAAGGAAGCATAACAAGAAGCCTGCTTGGCTCGGTGATGCTCAATGGGAGGGACTCCAACAACACTGGGCGAATGAACATTACAAGAAATTGCGTGAGACAGCCCAGAAGAACCGACTGGGGACTCCAGAAAGTGGTGGCCCATCTCTCCACACCTGTGGCTCGATCCCCATGCATGAGCATAGACGGCGTCTGGTAAATGAATTAATGCTTGCTATGTTTTCGTTAAAGCTTAATATTGTATTTTGTATTGTACTTGACATCATTCTTTCTGGCACGTACATAGAGGGAACAACTTGGGACGGAGCCCACCATTGTCGAATTGTTCAGTCGCACTCACAAACTCCAAGGTAAAGAAGATGCCCCCTGGGTTGACAAGAAATCACAACAAACATATGTAAGCAACTAGCTATTCTCAATCTTCATTGGTAGTTCAACATGAACTCGTATACTTCATTTTAAGTTATTGTACTATGCATGATTTTGTGCGCATGTTGCGGTATTGTAGGAAACTTTTGAACGCGATTTTCAAAATGTTATCAATTCTCAAGGGGGCGGGGATGGATCTTCTGAAGATCCAAACCAGCCATTTCCCAACCCGAAAGAGTTGTGGGTGAAGGCGTTCAAGAACAAGAAGGGTCGGATTTACGGCATTGGTGACGAGGCTGTCAACATGAGGGAATCCGGTTACTTCAGTCCCACTCAAAGATCCGGTATTGTTTTCATATTACAGTTCCAACAACCATGGTTATACATTTAATTTACTTAATGACAAAGCTAGTATAGTAATTTACTTAAATGTCTGTCAGCAGGTTCGGGTTCTACGCCATCGCAACAAGAGCTCAATGAGTTAAGGGGTGTAGTAACCAACTTGGGGGGTGAGCTATCTTCACAAGCTGAAAGCTACCGGTTGGTTATGGAGAAATGTAAGCAACTGGAGGAATCCAACAGATTGCTCACACAAAGCAACCAACAACTGAGCCAACAAATGATGAGCATCGATCAACGCCTCCAAGCTTTCTTTCAAATGCAACAGGCGTCTGGCTCGGGATCTCAGCCACCATTTACTCATCCCTCGCAACATCATGAGGAAGATGGCGAGGAAGAGGAAGAGGAAGAGGAAGGCGAAGAGGAAGAGGAAGACCTTGGTGATTGATGAGTTGGCTGCAGTTTTCCTTCACCTGGTGGCTCTTCTGCTTGATTCTTCACGAAGTACATCATTTCTCTTGCTGCTTGCTTCCCTTCCCCTTCCTGCTAATTTCACTCCCCTCCCCCTACTGCCTATTTGACTTCCCTCCCATTTGGCGCTTATTTCACCCTCTTCTGCAAACATATATATCACTTTATTCTCAATTACTGGTAACTTGTGGTTATTTTGTTTGGATTTGTGATATGTACAGACTTCGTTTGGAGCTTGTAGTTTGTGATATGTAGAAAGTTTGTTTGGAACTTGTGGTTTGTGAATTGAAA
>JACYFF010019584.1:87005758-87046675 GCA_017589665.1 Selenicereus undatus
TCTGCATAAATATAAATACGAAAATAATCAAGAAAATTAACCAAATTCTAGGACACAATTTTATGGATTTAACAATACCTAATAATCGTTAAAGTCGAAATTTTCAGAACTAATAACCTAAAAACCTGCACATATCAATTTCACAAAATAATTCTGAAAAACTATCAAATAACTTCCAAAAATTACGAAATTAAATATGGGCAGACCAGGACACTATATAAACTCTAGGAACTGATAAAAATCGAAAAAGAACAAAATAAATATTTTTAGTCTAATTTCTAACAAACCGGTAATTAAATACTAAAACTGAATATAAATCAATCTAAAATTATAACCACTCTAAAAATCAAAGTCTAAACTATCTAAAATTACCTAGACACTCCTAAAAGGCTATACTTTTGGGGGGGGTTGATTGAAATTATATTGAAGCTAATAAAAATAGAACAAAAATTAACAAACTAATCAAATTAACTCTAAGCAACAAATAATGATCAAAAGTTGTCAAATTTATGAAGGATATTTAGTATAATCTCAATCCACCATGCAAATTAATATTTACCATTTACACAAGTTAATTTCATTCATGAGTTAAACTGTAGAAGACATTCACCAGCGATTCTTCCCTGTTTTTCATTAGATTCTAGTTTAATTAGGTCCAACTCTAGTATAAATCCTATTAGTTTTGATAACCCTTACACCAGCATAAGAATTTAATCAAACTAGAGCACTACGTATTAGAAAAACATCATCAAACACTTTGTAATCAATTTACCAGCAAATCGATTTAACAAAGATCTATAACGATTAGCTAATTAAAAGAGATGGGTTTGAGCCATCCATGATTAATTATGATGATACTAGTGCTTAAAAGACAATAACTTTTACGTATTAAAGCCTTTGAAGCTATCATATGAATTTATATTAAACTAACTAGCATGCATTCTAATTAATATAATACGAACATCATGAACGATAAACACTAATCGATATAGAATCATGAATAAAAATTAACTAGACAATAAAGCATGAAACTTGTTTCAAAATAATTAATTTAGAATGGTTTCAAATAGATTATACTAAACACAAAAAAATTACTCACTCATATTAAAAATAAAATCACAAAAATCACCCAAATAATCCATGTTTAATAGTAAACTAAACACAATAAAAAAAGGAAAAAAAGAAGAAAAAAAAAATGTAAAAACCAAAAGAGGGAGAAGAAAGAGCTGTGAGGTTGTGTTGTGGAGGAGATGGTGTGATGCGTGGATAAGGGGCTCGTGAGGTTTGGATGAAGAATATGCCTGAGCTTGAGGGTTGTCATGGCCCTTTTTTTTGGGGGATGAAGATGCTTACGGCCAGCTGTGGATTAGGAAGCCGCCGTGGGTTTTGAATGATATCGTGAAGATGTGAAGCCTCCCACGCCCCTCCTCCAAGGGCAATACAAAGATCCCTATATATGGGCCGTGGAGATGAGCGTGGTGCAAGAATGTTGGGATTAGGGGTGGAGGAGGAAAGCAGCCGTGAGGTTTAGATTGAGGATCCTTTATGGTGAGGGTTAGGATGAATATATAATGATGATGGTGAGGCTAGGGTTAGTAACTTAGGGTTTCCTTCTTCCTTTCTTTCTTAGACTTCTTCTTCCTCAAGACTTCTAACTTTTCACCAACTCTTGAAACCCTAGCCCAATTAAATAATTATGGAAATAATATTCTCCATAATTATTACTTTTGGACCGTCTTTATAACCAAGCGTGTAAAACCCGAGTTTCGACGTCCTCTCTTCTCCTCTTTATTAAATTAATACTAACCCTGAAAAATATATAAAATAAAACAAATTAGACGAAATAATATATATAATATAATCGAAATAATTATAAAAATAATGCATGATTTTTGGTTATATATATATATATATATATATATATATATATATATATATATATATTTCTGTGTGTACCTTATGTTTCATTCTTGTTTTCTCCTATTAAGCATTCAACATTCATCAAGTAGGACAACAGGAGGAGATAACATTCTTACTAAGGCACTCAATAATAATAAATGATTGAACAAACTATCTCTAGTTAATACTCCCTCTGTCTTATAATTAATATTAAATTTTAGAAAAAATGAAAATAAGCATTAGTTTCATTTTCTTAGGGATTATTGCTATATATCCCCTTTATATATAGATAAATTATAATCCACTATTTTTGAAATTATTATTTAATCCCCCAACCTTAAAAATTGTGATCATATGACTATTTTTTTAATCAAAAACTTGTAGGCAAATGGCCCTAAATAATAACATTTGTTCTATATATGATAACACTTTTTAAGGTGAGTGAGATTAAATAGTAATTTCAAAAACGGTGATTTACAAATGAGATTTAGCTAAATATAGATGGGGTATATGATAATAATTCATTTCTTTAACAATATGTGGGTTAAAATGATTTCTCAGCCAATAGATAGTAATTCCATTATGTTTGCTCAAGTCCTCGTACACTTTTACTTCTTCATAATGTGCATGATATCGTACTGATTGGGAGTTCTTCTCTTTTTCAAACTTATATTGGTACTCTACCATTAGTTTGTGATAAAGGAGTTAGGGGACTTACATTGTTTTCAAGGGGTGTGTGCGTGTCTCGCATTCCTCTGCAGGTTTGTTTTGAGTTTGCATAAATATTCATCTGGTCATCTTCGAAAATTCCATATGCATATTTGCGAACCCATTTACATCCCCTGGCTGCTAGGGTGATCTTTGCTCTCTTTGAAGGTGAATTACTTGTAGATCTTAATTAATACGTACTGTGTTCGATCTAAATATAGCAGCATTTTATACCCGTATTTATCTAGTTTTTGGCTCATAAAGCAATATATTCTCAGCATTTTTAATTATTTTATTTTTTTTATAGGTAATAAGCTAAACCCAATTACCATTAGAAACTTAAGCTTAAAAGGCTAAAAAAACAGAGAAGATAGTGATCAAGTGAAAAAGTGATAACAAATGCCAGTAAAAAGATCAAAGGAGAATGGAGAAGAGCCCAGAGCCCACAGTTAACCTGAGCCCACCATAAGTTAAGCCGAATTAACATACACGGTCAACTCGTCAACCATGTCATTCCTTCAGATTTTTCGCCTACTACAAAAATACTCCAGAACTGTGACAGAATCACTAACGGAAAAAGTTGGATATTCTGACGGAAAATTGCATTTCCGACGGAAAATACGACGCCAAAACTCCCGTCAGAAATTACCTCGTCACATAATTTTCTCTAACAACGTCCGACACCATTTCCGACGGAACAATTCCGTCGAAGATTCCGTCAGTCTGTTTTGAAGCATGCAAGTATTTTGTAGCAGAGAGGGGATTTTCGTCAGAAAATTCCGACGAAAATCCCTCCTCCCTCCAAAAAAATTTTGGCTCCTAAAATAAAAGATTTATATACTGCTTAAATATAACACGATCATCACAAACAGTACATGTAATAGTTATTAAATACAAATTTTTATGTCTGAAAATTAAATGTGCTCAATTAAAAACTATCATAACATCTACGATTGTTTTGGATCTGTAGGCAGATCATATAAATTAATCAGAATCAGATAAATTCATGGGATCATTATTGTCATTTTGGGAGTCATGCTCATCATCAGTGTCCAAGTTGACCTAACTGGAAGAACCTACACTTTGTCCTTTAAGGAATCTCAAAACTTTTTTCATAATGCGCTCTATCTTTCCGGCCCCTATTTCTTGGCAATTTGACTTATAGTCTCTGTTTGCTTGCTAACGCTCTAATTGAGTATTGCGCTTACTCTCTTGGATCAAAGTGCTCAGCAAATGAGTGGCGTGCAGCTATAATTGTAGCTGATTTCTTCAACTTGACGCCCTTCGTGCCAAAACCGTATACACGATCTTTTTTGTCCAAATTTTCTTTAATCCAAAACTCTTCTGGGATCATAGGGGGCAGTTGGAACCCCTTTTGAGTTGCAGCTTGAGTATACCCCTCCCATTTCTTGTGATGATCCTCCTGAAAATTGTAAAAAATAAAACTATTACATACTAAGGTGACAATTATAACATATGAATAATGTCTGAATAAAATGTGCCAAACTTACATATTTTTTTGCAGATTTTTTATTGACGAAAACTTTGTCTTTGGTGTTGCAGTGAGTGTCCTTAAACAGTTCTTCACATGTGGGTTCCCTATCTAATGCTTTGGCCTACCAAAAATAAAATGTAACGAATGATCGAATGTAAAGAAGGACCAAAACCTCAATCCTTACCATACATTGTATATTGGAAATACAGTTATTAATAAGCACATTACTGACCAGGTGCCTCTTCCTTTTACTAATTGGAATTGAGCCACATGTATGTCAACCATTGTGGGACACATCGTTATGGTCATCATCATCACTTTGCAATGTCATATCTCCTTCATCATCGTCATCAGTGTCTTCAGCTTCATCCTACCATTCACCTTCTTCGTCCTCTTCATAATCATCATCATGTTTACCATCCCCATCATGATCATCACCCCAATCATGTCCATCAACATCATTAGCTTGTGCAGTTTCATCAACTAATGTTGTGGCTATTACGTTATCCACATTCATGGTTGTCATTCCTAACTGTTGATAAGCAAGTTCTAAATTATCCTTATCTTGGGGGCACCACGAGGTTTGTTCGATATACCACTTGGGTTGCAGTATCAGCAAATATGAATGGGTCAAACTTTATGTAACGTCGGTTATGATTAACCTCAGGATATGGGGTAAATTTAGGATAGCGTAGAACTCGAGAAACATCCTGGTCAAACCACTCACAATTAAAAAGTACACATTTTTTAATTGGTTCGCCCGTAAATTCAACACGAATAATTTCATGAAGTATGTCATAATAATCCCCTGATACTTTATCACTTTCGCCAACTCCTTTGCATAATTATATGTGGTTTTACCTTCATTCCTAGTCTTAGCATGAAACCGATAACCATTAACTTTATACCCAGAAAAACATTCCACTGCCATAATAGGTCCATGAGATAAGTTCACCAAAAAATTTTGCCTCTCATCATCAAAACACCTGGTAAGAAATGACCTACGAAGAAAAAAACAGATAATTCTCTTTAGAGTTAGAAAATATTTTGTAGGAATTGAAGATTAGTTATGAAAAATTACTTACATTGCACTCAAACCACTGTGCAAAATTTGCCTCGATAAACAAGTCAACTTTCACATCACTCATGTTTGGATTATGACCATAAAATTGATGTCTGAACCAACTGTATTTCACGATTCAAATTATTTAATTACTATACTATTCATTAAGTATTCCAATGAAACTTTCAATAATTGATAAACTTACTCCAAATATGGTTGCACTTCATCACAATTCAGTAAGATGTGAAGGCGAACGACACGGTACTCCGGCTCAGTAAGATATCTTTTTTCTCGATTTCCAAATGAAGTACCCTTACGATTGAACACCGAAAGAGTTGGCATTTGTGGTCCGGATTGTCACATACCCTCATTACGCTCAATTCTTGGGCAATGCAAGCTTGGCTGAAAATAATACTCAGCAAAATGTTTAATCTCAAATGCTAAGTATGTCTGAACCATGGATGCCTCTACACGAGCTTTGTTCTTTGCCGTAGGCTTCAACCAGCCAAAATACCTCTCAAAAGGATAGATCCATCGATATAGAACAAGACCACCTAACAAAGCTTCTTCTGCTAAATGAATGGGCAAATGTTCCATGACATTCCAAAAACTAGGAAGGAAAACTGTCTCCAATTTACAAAGAATTATAGCAATATTCTTATTCATCTCTTCAAGCATGCTAACATGTAACTCACTGGAGCATAGGTTTTTGAAGAATTCACTGAATTTGACCAAGGGTCTCCAAACATCTTCCGGAAGAGCAACAAAAGCTACTGGAAGAAGATTCTCCAAAAAGACATGATGATCATGACTTTTCATATTTTGAAACTATGTGTTAAATGAATCAAACCAATTTCCCACATTAGAACAATAACCATCAGACACATGAACCTCCTGCAACCATTGGCAAACATCCCTTTTTTGAGTTAATAACAGTGCAAACTTGGCTTTCGGCTTACACAATCTATCAGTGGACCCTCTTATAACTAAGTTTAACTCTTGCCTACTGCATAGAATAGACACATCCATTCTTGCTTTTATATCATACTTTGCTTTTTCCGGAGCATCCATCACTGTGTTTATAATATTTTCACTAAAATTTTTCTCAATATGCATAACATCAAAGTTATGCCTCAGAAGTTGATGTTTTCAATAAGACAACTCCTAAAAGATACTTTGCTTTATCCAGTTATGTTCATTTTCCTAAAATTCGAAAATTTGAAATTGTACATTTGTAATCACTTTAGGCAATGTAGATGCTACATTAGATAATATTTCACCAGAAATCCTTCGGGGAGGGCCAATGTGTATGCTCTTCCCTTTACAAAAAGCAACTTTATTAGCTCTAAAACAATGATTCCAAGGCAAGAACCAATGATGGCAATCGAACCAAGATGGATTTCGTCCATGCAATAACTGGAATGCACAATTTTGGTGCATACAAACCAGACATACTAACAACTCATGAGTACTTCAACCGAACAACATACCATAGGTGAGAAAATCTTTAATTGTCCACATTAATGTAGCATGCAATCTTAAAATTTTCCCGCATGAAACATCAAATGTATCCACCCCAATATCGCATAACATTTTTAACTCATCAATTAAGGGTTGCAAGTACACATCAATTCTGTTTTTCGGATTTGTTGGACCCGGAATAATACAACTTAAAAACATATATGGAGTGGCCATACACATATCTAGAGGCAAGTTATAAGGTGCAACAACAATTGGCCACATAGAATACCATCTTCCAGATATGGAAGATGGTGTGAAACCATCAGCACATAGGCCTAACCTTATATTCTAAGGCTCTGCTGCAAAATTTGGATACTTTTGGTCGAAATGCTTCCACGCTAATCCATTCGATGGAAGTCGGAGAATACCCGGTCCTTGACGGTGCTCATGGTGCCATCTCATGTGGACGACAATACTTTTTGAGGCATATAGTCTTTGCAATCTTGGGATTAAAGGTAGGCAGTGCATTCTAGCACATGAAGCCTCCTTAGGACATCGTTGGTTGGAGTTCTTTGGTAATTGTCTTACATGTCTACAAAATTTACATGCGGACAAACCTTTATCATGTTTATAATAATCATGTAACCATTCAAACAGCAATCAATTTCCTGAACATCCATGTCTAAATCTCTCACTTTTCTGAGCTATTGATGATAATTTTTTAAAATGCCACTTTCAGGAGAGCATATATCTTTCATCAGACCAATAACTTCATTGAAACAACGTTGAGACATGTTGTGCCCCGATTTAATACTAAATAGCCTCACATACGTTTCTAGTTCAGTTATGTTACACCTTTCATACAACGGTCTTTGGGCAGATTCAAGCATAGTGTAAAATGCCTCAGGATTTACGTCATGATGGCTACTCATTTTCATTTCATTAACTTGGGAGGCAACATGAAGCATGTTCTCCATATGATTATGATTATTGTGATTGTAATCAAAATTCATAGAATGTGAACTACTTACACCCCCTACTTCCGAATTATCTTCTTCCCCATGACTTGTCCAATACCAATAATTCTTTATAAACCCCTTTCTATACAAATGAAACTTTACAACGTCAGGAGTAAAATACTGCATATTCTTGCACTTCACACATGGACATCTATAAACTGCATTATTTCTATACTCCTCCTGATTTCGTGCAAATTGATCAAACATATTCACTCCCATCAACCCCTCATCTCTAAGCCCATGTCCATCATGATTTCTCCTCCTATACATTCTTTGACGATGCAACGGTCCATCCATATGTTGCTAATCTGATTGCCTTAATTGTTATGTATACTACAATTAATTTCAATAAATATCTTTTAGAAATCTATTTAACTAGCTCAATATTTGGAATGCAATAATGAACTTCCATATGAATATTACCACAGTGTTGAAGCACATAAAATTATACTTAACAAATCAAACAAATCATACAGAAAATTACCCACACGTCAAAAAAGAATATATTTCACATACATACCAAAAATTAATATACACAACAAATCGAACAAGAAATAAACATACTTAATATACTTAAATCATTTACCAAAACGAAATCTATTATACATGTTTACCTACTTACAACTATTTCATTTCTCCAAATCAACATATATTACAAATTAAATTAAAGATTAAATTATTTGCTCTAAATTTTATATTCACTAATGACACTAATAAATTTATATATATTACAAAAAAATAAATTTAACAACAATGTAATTAAGAATATATATATATATGTATATATTTATATATATTAGACATACAACAATGTAATTAAACATATATATATGTATTACAAAAATTAAATTTAATAGAACTATTTTATTTATCATAATAAACCTAATTAAGTATCAAACACAATTTACACTATTTATTTCACACTTCATCCAAATAAACAAACCCAAAAAAATACAATAAACCAAAAAAATAAAATAAAAATACTTAACAAATCAAACAAATCATACCAAAAATGAACCACACCTCAAAAGAGAATATTCTTCACATACTTACCAAAAATTAATATACACCACAAATCGAACAAAAAATAAACATACTTAACATACTTAAACCATTTACCAAAACAAAACATATATTATGCATGCTTACCTACTTACAACTATTTCATTTATCCAAATCAACATACATTACAAATTAAATTAAATATTAAATTATTTAGTATAAATTTTATATTCACTAATGACATGAATAAAAAAAACTTATATTCATATTTAGTTCACATTTTATACTCCCGAATTCCTTAAATAAATTTTCACAAAACCTAAAATATAACAATGTAATTAAATATATATGCTAAAAAAATAAATTTAACATAACTATATTATTTGTCAAAATAAACCTAATTAAGCATCAAACACAAATTAAACTATTTATTTCACACTGCATCCAAACAAACAAACCCAAACAAAAATAACAAAATACTATTAACATACTTAGCAAACTTAAATTAATATATACTTAACATACGTCAAAATTACAAAAATAAAATAAAAATTCTTCACATATCAAACAAATCATACAAAAAATTAAACATACCTCAAAAAAACATATACTTCACATACTTACAAAAAATTAATATATAGCACAAATCAAACAAAAAATAAACATACTTAGCAAACTTAAATTATTCACTAAAACAAAATGCATTATAAATGCTTAACATACTTCAACATTTTATAATAATTATATAATCATTATAAATGTACATACTTAACATATTTTATTCCACTTATTCAAATAAATATACTTCACAAATTAAATTAAAAATTAACATAATTCGCATCCATATTTTACAAGAAAAAAAAATTAAATAAACTATACAAATATGCTTCAAAATTAAATTTCACAAAATTTAACAACACATACCAAATTAATATAATTTCAAAACACAACAATTCTACTAACTTTTAAATACCTGAAAAACTAAGCGGACTACCGGCGGCGGCAACTCTTCAACCCATTCATAACAAATCAACCACCATAAAAAAATACCAATTAACTTAAATATTTCAATTTCAAAGAACAAATTAATTAAAAATAAATGATTTACCGTTGAATTATAAGTGACGGTAACTATTTTTTACGGTCATCAGCCATTGGAAACCATGAAAATTTCCCTCTTTCTCTCTCTTCCTTGCTCCCTCTCTCTCTTTTTGTAGTTCTCTTTCTTTGTCTTCATGGTTGAAATGAAACGAACGAATGCCCACCGAGCAATTAAAATCCAGATCTAAAATTTTTTGAAAATCCTGCCTTGAAATTCCTACGGAAACCCGTTGGAAAATCCACGGATTTTCCAATGGAAACATTTTCTGGATGAAATAGGGATTTTCCAACGGAAAAAATTTCCGTCTGAAATTCTATCGGAAATTTGAATTTCCGTTGGAATATCTGACATCTTCTAACGGATACCCACAGCATTGCTTTTTCCATCGGAGATGAGCACCTTTTTTGTAGTGGCCTATCGACCAACTAAGACGGATGGCCATCCCAAGTGACATACTAAGGTATGATTGGTGCATTACAATATTTGATTATGACGTGACCTTACATTGCTTTTGTAGTTCATGTATCCAATTTAGGCATGTTCCCCATACTACTGACTTGTATGCTGTAATGTGAATTTTTCGCCACTTGTCAGAGACTATTGATCATAACTTTCTTCTTTAGCCTGTTCTTCCGTCAATGATATTTGCCGACTATGATGCTTGTTGGGAAGGATGCAAGGACAGTTGTCATTCTATCACTGGTTATGTTGTGTTTTGTGACCCAAATTGATTGCCTGATGCTCTAAGAAATAATATAGTGTTTCTAAGTCATCTACTGAAATTGAATATCATCCTATTGCATATACAATTGTAAAGACAATTTGGATTTAGAAACAACTTTGTGATTTGGGGATTGTACTCTCTTCTCCTATCAAAGTGCTTTACTGCTTTGTGATAATGCCAATGCTTATATCTAACCATGTTCATCATGAATGTTGCAAACATTTACCAACAGACTGTCACTTTGTTCATGAGCATGTAGCTCATGGTTATCTTATTGTTTAGTATGTACCCACTACTCTTTAGTTAACTGACATTTTTACCAAGGGTTTGTTCGGTCAACTTTGCTTCTTTAAAGTGAACTTGTTCCACTACAAAAAATAATGCATCCTCCGGCATTTATATCACCACACTTAATTAAAGTGTGGGGAGAAAAATAATAAGATTTGAGTAGTTTTCTTGATTACACATTTAACAAGTGTGGGTAAATTATGAACTTATTCCTGTACTTATTAAGTGTGGGGAATTGAAAAGAGCTTTTATAATTACTTCTTATATACTAATAAGGTAATTTGTATATCTAAATACATCAGCCAAAAAAATAGAACAAATAATTAAACAATACACAAATATTTAGCAAAATAATTAAAATCATCCTATGAAATATAACTTGCCTGTAGCCTACCCCCCAACCAAAAATCTCAGCTTTAATTTGGCGCCTACCCATGCCCCCAAAACCAAAAACTTAGTGTTCTTCATCGATATATCAATCCCTAGAAATTCAATCAATCCTCAATTCGTTCTTCATCAATCTAGCCGGTGGTAGCTTAGTGAATTCCATTTGTGCTACAAAACTCCTTAATTCCTAGAAATTGAACTCATTAATTCAAATTCTGGAGCAAATTCTTCCCTAGAAGTCTTGAATTCTGGGAAGTTTGTTCATCTGGTTGGCGTAAGCAAATTCCAGGCGTTTTCATCTGAGCAGTGCAAGTGGAGCCCTGAATTCGTTCTTCATCTGGGTGGCGTTTTCTGGGCAACAAACACTTCTAGGCAACAAATTCTAGGCAATGATCAAATAGGAGCATCAAAGCAAACAGTTAGGGCGAAATTAGGGCAGCCACTTAAAGAAATTAACGGTTCTGTGAGTTTGTTTTTTATCTGAACTTGGGTAGCGATTCACATACGGCGTCTTCATAAGGTAAGCCTAGCCTCAACTGCTAATCTGAATGTACTCTGAGCATGGGAAATTAGAATAATTCTCTATGTGTTTGTTTTCTGGAAGGCTTTGAATGTGTGAAGTATATTGTGAATTTGGATTTTTTTATGGTGCTTGGAAATTTTGCTAGTGAGAGTTTGCTTGAGCTCTTCGTGCAGAGATCTAATTTTAGGGTAGATTGTGTTTCATCATTGCCCTTTTCTTATTTTTTCCCCTTGTTTTTTTTCATTTTTTCCTGATTTAATTTCCAGAATCCCTCATGGTTTAGGCCATTCTACAGGATTTTAGTGATTAAGTGGTTTTTAGCCTCTTGGACCCTAACTCTTAGGCATGATGCTGGGACATAGGTACGTACAGTGCTTAGGCAATTCAAATTAGGCTAAAAAATCCTAAGTTAATTGAAAATCGTCAAAATGGACACCTGAACTGCTGAAATTTACCCTAGGAGTTTTTTTTTGGGGGGGGGGATATGCTTCTTTCATGTCTTGTAATTGGTTATTCACTAATTCACTTCCTCAAGAATGAGATTTCCATATCAAGAATACAACAACAAGAAGGAGGGAATGGTGGTGGAGAACCATGAAAGTTCTGCAACTCAGCTTCTATGATCTGTTCAATCAATTGGATTACTTCAATATGCATATTGAAATTCAAAGAAAATCATGTTGAAGAAACTAAAATAATAGTATACGGCCATATGCAAACACACTAAGTGGCAAGAATTTCCATCCAACCTCTACCGAAGAATAATACAAATATACATTGTGGATCTTGCTTGCAGTTATAGACCCTTCTAAAGCATGATCTAGTTGTCCACAACAAGGGGGGAATGGTGTATCATACATGTCAGATAGAGCAAGCAAATAGGTTTTTTTTGGGGGGGGGGGGAGAGGGAATTTGCAAACATGAGAGCAGTAATACAAGTTCTGCAAATGCATGTCTGATAGTATTATTTTTCTTCCCTTTCCTTATCATACATCTCATGAAGCACCTTCATTAGCCACCTTACTTGCATTAGTCACCTTCCACAACCATGATTCATAAAAATGTTTTATTCGCCAGAACAACTTCAGGAAAATCATAACTTTGATAGATTAAAACAGACATTACTAGTTCAGAACCAAAGTCTCATCAAGGACTGACATGGGCAGTTGTCTCATCTAGCCATTTTCTGAGGAGCATTCCTAGGTCGGTAGAGATAGGAATAGCAGATAGCGCTGCAGCTGTAGCTGCTGCCAGTAACTTAGCAAAGAACTCTTGGTCATTGTGCAGTTTCTGCATCTCAATTGTACTGATTGTTGGAAGACTGGCAATATGAATTGAGCACCTGACTCCCCAAATGCGGAACCTCATTAGCTCCATGCATTATTTTCAAGAGTTAGAACCTATTAGTGCCTCGTATTTCCCCTTTTCTTTTTTTCTTTCATTTTTTTGGTGGGCCATGGTGCACTTCATGCTTCCCTCTATTCTTGTTCAGATGATATTGTACTCACTATACAGGAAGTATAGCAATAGCTACTACTACAAAGAACATGGGAAAACAATGCATTCATTCTCACCATCAATAGCCATCCTTTCAGTGGTACTGCGTTTGGGCTGCTTTCAGATTCTATTGTTTTAGGCCTTCCATAGACAGATGAGCTAACATGTGTGCTTCCAAAGTTCACAGCATGTTTCTTTTCTTGCCGCTGCTGAGTCCGCTTACGTGGTTGTTGCTGAGGGCTAGTGTGATTGTGAAATGAGTATTTCCATGCAATTTGTACTTTCAGGCTACTTTTGTCAAAGAAATAACGTAATATATGATATATTTATTGAGCTTGAATGCTCCATATTTGCAATATTTATGTCAAACTCCAAATAAACTACTTTATCAACAAGTTTTAGGGATATGTTGATTAATGTTCTGAATCAGTTCATTCTATATCGATAAATTTTACATTTGTGTTCCCCACTATTTTCGTTGTCTTCTTAGTTGGTATTTAACTTGTTAATACGATTGAATTTGATATTTAGCTTGTTAATATGATTGAATTTGTAGCTAATAGTTTAACTATGTTTAGTTCTTATGGGGTAGTATACTCTAAGTGTATAATTTCGATCCGTTGGTGTGATCTTTGTGATTCTTCCCCCCTTCCTTTAGTGATTGTCAATGTTTAAATTTGCTTAGTTTCTATGCCGTAGTATGCTCTAAGCAAATGAATTTGATGTTTTTTTGTGACCCTCGTGATTCTTCTCCCCTCGTCCTTTATTGATTGCTAATGCTTAGTTATAATGCTTATATTGACTTATGTGGTGACCTTGTAGGTGGGTTGGTAGAAATTTTAATGGACAAAAGTTGGATTCATATGCATAGAACTTCTCTTGAATGTAGGAAGGAATATGAGTATAACTTCTCTTGAATCAATGGCGGAAGGATAGATTGCATAAGAGTGCATAACGTTTTGCTCAAGATACTTTGAAGTAGTAGAAACTGTATTCAATCGTCCACAAAGGAACGATGACTCTATTCCTAATGAAGAAATGTATTTATTTGACACTGGTGGACAACCTAAAGGTCAAGTTGTAATGGTAGAACTGGATGAGTTGAGCCTTAAGCAAGCCCATCGATATGTGCTGCTACATGTTCACAAGATGGACTTTTATCGCAGGTTAGTAAAATTTGCTTCACCGCCTTTCGTGGTAAATATTTGAAGTTTACTAAAATTCATTTAATTTGATAAAATTCATTACTTGTAGACCTTTCCTTGAGGAACGCCTTACATTTTGTTCACAAGAGCCTAGTGATAAGCTTAAGCAAAAATGGTTACTTGAGGACTTTCCAAGTTGGTTGCAACAAATGGTAACTTCAAAACTTTATGATGAGTGCTTTAGTAGTATAACTCTATCAATTACTAACATGAGTGCTCAATTGTTTAGGTTACTGATAGTGATGATAATAACCCAGAGTCAAAAGTGTTAAAAGTTGTGGCTCAGGGTCCGAACTCCATAGTCAAAAGAATGAAGGCTTTCAATATCAATGGGTATAGATTCCACACTCAAGCCCGAGATGAGACAAAGAAAACTCAAAACTATAGGGTTATGGTAGAAGCTGATGGAAAGCCTTACTATAGAAAGATCACCGACATCATTGAGTTGGACTACTTTTCTGAATATAAGGTAGTTATATTTCGATGTGATTGGGTAGATGTAAACTCAAGTCGGGGAAGAAAAGTGGACAAAAGGGGATTCACTCTCTTGAATTTCTCACATAAGATACATAAAGGAAATTCCTTGAAGGATGATCCATATATTCTTTCATCACAAGCCAATTAGGTATTTTACGTTGAAAGACAAAGGCTGGGCTCATGTTGTGAGAGTGAAGCCAAGAGATAGTTACCAATTAGAAGCAACCATAGTAGATGAGGATGAATTGTATCCTCAATGCATGCCTCCTAATATATCAAAAGAGGATGCATTCAGAGATCCAATAAATTGGGATACTGTTGGTTATGAGGAATAGGAACAATTTTAGTTTCTTCATTATCATTTGTTGGCATTTACAAATCTTTGTATTTTGTTCTTATTTCAAAAGTAGCTATCATATTACGTCTAATCGACATAATAGTTCAAGCTTCCAATATTATTATGTTTTGATTTAAATTTATGCTGTTTTCAAGCTTTGATTAATAACCTTACAGGTAAAGTAAGTAAAAAGAAGGAATATCAGTACACAGGTGTACGTGGTTATTTTGCTTACATTGTTTCCTTTAGTAGATAATGTTTGATTTTGTAATATAGCTTGCATTTTACTTTTAACCATTTTTTCCTAAATTGCGTCATAAACTAACACGAGTTTTCCTTGTAAGTTTTGAAGCGTCATAATCATGTTCCGATCCAGGATTACCTTAGAAGAGTATCTTAAGTTTGTTCAACATGAAGATGTAGCAACTGAAGATGTGTCTTTAGATGATATTGATATGATTCCTGATTTGGAAGAAGAAGAAGTCGAACATGTTGGAGAGAATATTTTCGAATCAAGAGTTTCGATTAACATGAATCCCTCTCTTATCAACATACCTGATAATTTTAAAGATGACAAAGAGGTGTTAATCATTGGTAAATGAATCTTTAATACCTATTTAATCATCTTACTTGCACAATGGTTTAAGTAGCTGCAATTTATTTACTAATATGATGATCATATTCTTTGTTATACAGATGAACATGGAAATACTTGAAAGTTCGGAGGGAGAATAAATGTGAACTTGGCTTATAAATTGGTTCCTCTAGAGAGGATTATGGTACCTCTAAACAACTTGTTGCAACCAACAAAGAAAGCAGGGAGTTTATTTAATATATTCCTTGCCGATGTTGCTAAGAGACCTAGCCTATGTCCTCTTAACTATAAGGATTGGCGCTTAATGCCACAGTACTTTAGAGGTCGGATCATAATGTTTATGAGGGTAAGTAGTTATTTATGTCTAATTTGGTTGGTGCATGTTATCTAAATGTAACTACTTCAAATACTTACTTGAACTTTTGCTGTGAAAGGGGAAGTTTTTGTTGCCAGATGGGGTACAAGTCAATCAGAAAATTCTGAAGTCAGTTAGGGAGAGGGTTCAAGGTTTCAAGTTTTCCTTGAGATGTAAGTATGTTAAAGAAGATACCACAAAAGAGGCATTATATAATTTGGAAAAGAGTAAGCGGCCATCTGCTGTAGGTGACCAGATGTGGGTTGGTTTGGTCGATTATTTCTTTTCGGAGAAGTTTTAGGTAAGTTTAAAAACTGTCGTTTTCATCATGTCTAGGTGTCGTATGTTTAGAGATGCTTTGGTGAAGCTATATGGTTTATGGTATTCTTCATAGAAATCACGAGCTTAATCTCATTTGCATTCAAGGGCCGTGTTTGTGGTATAACACATATTCATGAAGTGCTTTGGGTGCTTTCTTAATTGCCTTGCTGACTGTTTGGCTTCTCCAACCTTATAGCAATATCTCTTATAACAAAATAATATTTTTTGTTATGCAGAAATGGTCTACTAATGGGAAAAAAGCAAGAAGGAAGCAACTACATGCACATACAAGTGACTCTCAAAGTTTTGCAGTCAAAAGGGATAATTTTGTAAGTCATGTAGGCTTACTTTGTTTATATTAAGTACGGTGTGACTGTCATAAGGTATAAAGTTTATATTTAAGTGTATTTACTCTACAATTACAGTATAAGATGGTTAATTATAGAATCTGTTTCCTTTATATTGTTAGTACTCCGCCCGTGTGGGCTATGGAGTTGAGATCTCTGGCATGTAACCGTCAAGCTTGGTGGACATATTGATTATATTCTATTGTTATATGTACTTATTGTAAGGCTATAAGCCTAAGTTGTGGTCAGTTTTTAGGAAAAATTCTGTCCGTTTATTTCCAAAATTCTAGAAATCACTAACATCACTGGCCCTGGGGTTAGGGTGTTACACTATATTTAAATTGGTCAGTTTCTTACATTGAAAAAAAATGAGAAAAATCTTTCTGATCATCACTCAGTGCTTAGTCTTTCTGTCTACTTTGATGCATAGAACTGAGAAGTACAATGCAAGTTATGGGCAGTGGCCAATTTTCTCTGGGATGTTTTGCCATTTTTTGTTTCGTACTGGTAATAAAAAATTACTGAACTTGTGAGTATTCTAATCGAACATGGGGGAGATGGGGATGGAAAATGCACCTTGGTAGGGATTGTGATTGAATTTAGGTAGTGTTATTTACTTACTTGGTATTTGCTATTACCATCTCAAGGATTTTGCTATAGTGCGCATGACTTGATTATGATGCTCGTTGCTTCTGTGAAAGCTTTTGATATGCATTAGTAGAAAATGAAAGCAGAAACCTCTTTGGGGATTATCAAAACTCACTTTCAGACATGCACGGTTTCACAGTTTGATTAGTGTTGTTTACCTGCTTTAACTTGGTGTAGTAGGAAATACTTTCTTAATCATCAGTGCTACAGCCAAGAATTTAAACAAGTGGGGTCAGATCAAACTATGTTCTGTCCATTATGAATTCATGGTATGAAGGGTCATTACTCCCTTCTTGTCTAGTTCAAATGCGACAGTTGGATATACATTATTTTACCTATTTATCACTAAACAACTGCTGACATACTTGGCTAGCCCTCCATAGTGTTGAAATAAGTTGCTTTCATGTCCAAATTGAGGCCCTTCCATCTTCCATTTTCAAAATACTAATCTTAATGTCTTACTGAATAGTAGTAATAGTTTAGGAATGGTGGTGTCATGAAGTTGCTTAGTTCTCATTGTTCGTGATAGTGTTCAAGCAAAGGACTTGTTTACATATCCTTTCACTCTACAATGACAGTGTTAGACAATTTATTATAGAATCAGTTTGCTTTATATTGTTGGTACTCCAGCCATGTGGGCTATGGAGTTGTGATCTCCGGCGTGTAGCCGGCAAGCCTGGTGGACATATTGATTATATTCTATTGTTACAGGTACTTATTGTAAGGCTATAAGCCTAAATTATGGTCAGTTTTTAGAAAAAACTCTGTCCGTTTATTTTCAAAATTCTAGAAATCACTAACATCACTGGCCTGCGGTTAGGGTGTTACACTGTATATACTTTGCTATGTATAGAATTCTTTGTTTATACCTATACAATAATTTATAGGAGAAGGAGCATCAAAGAAAACCTAGTCCCTTGGAATGGTTTATGGAGACTCATCAGGATAAAGAAGTATCTTACCATGAATCGACAACTAGGAAATTTGTGGTATATATATTTATATACTCATTATAATTTGCGTAGAGTATATCATTAATTAACACATACGTAAACAACATAATGATAAATGTTGGTATCTATAACCAATAATTTATATAGGATATTGCCGCTAATATTGTCAAACGAAAGATGGGTGCTTCAGAAGTGGTATTCTTTGAAGCCATAATGCCGATTGAGACTTTTGCTTGTCATAAGTTGATGGGACCTAAAAGTAGTGGGAGGGTTAGAGGAGTTGGATTTGGAGTAACCTCTACTCAACTTAATGCCAAACGTAATTGTCAAAGCAGAATTGAACCCTCAGATTCTAGCATAGTGAATCTATTGTTAAAAGAGGTTCAATCCTTAAGCCAAGAGGTCACTTACTTGAAGTCTCAACAAACTAATAATGCGCGTGTTCTATCTCAGGTCATTTTTATTACTTTGTATTGAGTTGCCATAATTAAAAATAGATAATGAATACATGTACACTTTGGATAAGGTTGATGTTAATTTCTTTACTTGGTTTGTGATTAGGGCGATGATGTTGAAGAGAATCAAAGGAATAACACACCCTTAGTTGGTGAACGCATAGCCACACCTACATTAGCTAAGAATAATGAGGTGTATATTAAGGATGTAGATCAAATTGAAAATACCGCTATATTAAGGGGTAAAGGTGGAGCTGCTCATACGTCTAGCTCTGCTCATGTTCTAAACCAAGTGAGTTCCCATTCTGTATGCATATAAATGTGGTCTTCTCGTATAAAATCTTGTGTTTGACTTTTTTTTTTTTTAACATTGTCACACCTGATTTTGGTTATTTGCAGGTGAGTTAGCAAAGACGAAGTGCTGGAGGCAAAGAGAACATACAGGTGCACATGAAATAAAACCATCACTCCTTTTTTATTTTCTTGCATTTAGTTTCATGTTGTACCACTTGGGTAAAGATGACATTTACAATCATGATAGGTACAATTACATTCTTATTAGCTATTTCGTCTTACAAAATCATATCATTATCTGACGACGAGTTTTATTTAGCCAAATTCTCTTCAAGGAGTTAACAAGTCATGTACAACTCAAATTGGCAAGAAACATATAACTGCGACAAATAGGATGGAACATTCCACAATTAACATGCCACGACCCCATAATTTTGTAAATCAAGTAAGTCCTATTATTTTCTGCACATAAACATAACATTATAGTATAATGTAAAAACCTTGCACAGTTAACTTTTTGTTATTGAAGTTTCTTTTCAAGTTGTAATTTTATGTAGTCGTATGATCAAAACACATCTATAGGGGAAAATATGAATACTTCTGGTTGCTGAAATCAATCAAACATTGCTCGACAGCTGAATTTTGACCAAAGAGAGCAGGTAAGACGTTAAGTAATTTTCATTTGAGCACTTTAAAGAGTAGACTTGGAAGTGAAATACTTCTAGTGCCTATTATTTTAGCAATTCGTTGCATTTGGTAATTATTTGACTATTGTTTTCATTCAGCTGAAATGCATCCAGGGAGTTAGTAAAGGTGATCGCTTAACTTCTACACCTTCACCTCTTTCAAGAGAACTTATGTGCTCTAAGGTAATTAATCCATATGCAACAACGCAAGTGCTTGTTTTTTTTTCCCAATATGATATTTGTTAAATTGAAATAGATTATTCAACTTATTTGGCTGTTTTTATTATTTTAAGGACAACTTTACTCACCATAATCACTCATCATCTGAGGATATGAATCGTTTGCCTCATAGCCTTACAAATTCGAAGAGCACTCGAGTTGAATTTGGGAATTGTAATGATGGTGTCACTCCGAATGATTAGATTTCTGGAGATGGTTGTCGGAGACTTGTAGGAACTACACATAATCAACAAGCACAAAATCCGATCAACGGAAAAAAGAGGAAGGAAGTAGATACTTCTAATTTTCAGTCAAGTATCAATTTGTCTAAAAAGCAAGCAAATAAGACACTGCACAATCAAGTAAATAATTGTTGAAAGATATTATGGACTCTATACTTCCAATGTATTTCTACTCGTGTATGCATGTGATTTTCTATGTTTTTCTTACTTCAAGTATCCTCACCAAATTATTTTATTTGAATGAAACTCAAGTGTGGTCGTGCTAAGATAGAAAACTTAGTCAATGAGATGATCGACGAAAATTCGGACATGGTGAGAAGTTTCAGGAATCCAAAAAGAAGAGAGTTTTCTCATTGTTTTCTAGGCAGCATGGTATATAAATGCTTGTATATTCTCACATTTAATGTTTGATTTGTCGTTTACTTTGAGTTAACTAAGTCTAAAATTAAAACATCATTTATTGTAGGTCTATATTGAGGGTAAAAATAAGGTAGACAAGGACTTATTGAGTAAGATTCTTTACGAAAAGTTGTTCGCTACTATTCAGCAACCTGCAGCTAAGAGTATGCTATTCATTTTAATTTAGGATTTTGTACGTCTTTAGACTTGATTCTATTGAGTTTACATCTTAGTTAATCTCTTTGGTTATCTTTTCTAACAGTTAATTTTTTTTTTTGTGTTTCAATTGTCTAACAGATTGCATTTCTAGAGCTAATTAACATCTCTTAGTGAAGAAAACAAAGATGGAGATTTTTTTGTACATTTTGGGACTTTAGTCATGTTTTCTAAGTGTAGTGTTAGGTAGTATATAGAGCACTAAAATATTCAATCAGCTATGTCTACAATTAATTTTTGATTACATTAGTCTTTGTTGCTATTTCTAAGTGTAGTCTACAAAAAAATTAGCAGGATAGATTCAAAACAATGCAAGAATGTTTATTTTTGATTACGTTAGTCTTTGTTGCTATGTCTACAATTAATTTTTTTCAGGCAATAATGCACGTATAATTTATTTAATTGATGTTTGATCTACTTTAATTTATTGCGGGGTTTGTTAATTTTATTCATTTATGTAGGGTGATGCGTGCTGGTACGCAATTGTTATAAAACTTGTTAATTAAAAAAAGAACCATTGTTTACAATTGTTCCATTTTTAAATTAATAAGTTTTATATTAATTACCAGCATTTTTTTTAAAAAAAACTAAGATAATTCTAGTAACACTTTTAAGTGTGGGAAAAATTATGACTTCTTGCATCTTCTAGAGTGGACATAGCGTATAATGGCCACACATAAATTGTGGGTAATTAATACTTACTTCGCATTTATAAGTGTGGGAAATATAACTCTACGCGCATTTTCACTGAGTGTGGAGAACACTTCCACACAACTACCTTCCCCACACTTAGCCTAAGTGTGGGCAACTGCTGTTTCTACACTTATAAGTGTAGTTATTAACAAAATTAAATGTGGAGGGAAGCAATCTTTTTTGTAGTGTTCGTGTGACCTCCCAGATACATTGAAGGTTGTCATAGATCAGAGGACAATGACTATAAGGATAGTTTTTAAATTTTACTTATATATCGACTTTGTACATACAAGTACCAGGACTCCTATGAGTCACTCTACTCGAATTCCTTAATACTGACATTGCGCTAAATTCGCATCCTTAAACATTCTTGCGTTGCTGTACAATTGAATTAATGAGATCTTGAACACTTTATCTAGACACACATTGCTTAAATACTTGAACTCTAAACAGCTTCAGGCTAAAATGGCAAATGACAAAGAAAATGACAGTTGAGCTTTGTCTCGGACCTTTTCAATGAAGCTATCAAAATTTTCCCTTTTTCCGTATGGTTTCATTGATTTATCGACCTCAATACAATCACAGTTAATGAGTAGGCCGAAGATTGAGCTCAGCTGAATTATCTTCAGCATATAATGATTAATTACTAAGTGAGATAGGACGTCTGCTCACTTTCTATTGTTTCACACCCATATAACTTGCCCCACAACGGTGCCCAACCACAAATTTTGTAATGCTATTTTCATTAACCTAACTTATCTTATTATGAACTGTTAGTACCTTACAGTTTTGACATATTAAAAAAGAAGAAATTCTAGCATTGATCTTTAGTATCCTATTCCTAAGATAATAAATCTTAAATTATAAGATGACAAATTAATCAAAAATCCCCTGTTCTTGAAGAAATTTTATAGAATTTTAAAGCATCTTGATAAATTTTTATGAAGACAAAGATAATTTGGTGAAACTTTTATCATAAAACCACTCAAATTTGATGTTTCATATCATTAGTAAGCGAAGTTTAATTTGATTACAATGAGAAATTTACCGCTAGTAGCACCTTTGAAGCTAAAGTATTCCATGATGTATATTAATAGAGGTAGGAAACAGTCGGTTTTGATCGATCTATTTAATAAAAAGGTTAATATTGGGTCAATTAATAAATAACATATCTTCAAGTTAAATACTCAAATTGTGTTGACTTGAATTCAAAATTAGTTTGGCTCATGCTTAGGTTTGTATTTCTCCTAATAATTTCATATCAAATTCAGATCATGTTATCGTGTCAGGTCAGATTTTTCCAGTTGTACATATTAGCTTCAAAAATGGCTTAGACTGATATTAATTAACGCATGGATAATATAGGCAGAGTGTACATGAATAAAACTGTATATGTGCCTAATGCAAGTAGAATGTATATCAATATAAGTATATATAATTTTCCAACTTGTATTTCTTAATAAAATAGCTTACTAACTTGGCCTTGCTTCTGGTCAAAAAAATTAGCTTTATTTTGAACCAACCAGTTATAATTGTTCTAATGCTTACAACCTATTTTGCACATAGTCATTGTTGCAATTATCCCTATTGAAATCTAACTTCCGTGTCCATAGTGATGGGGAAGGGTTACAAAGGGCCGGTTCATTTTTAGCATTTTGAACTTACTACATGTTCCATCTTATTAATTACTCTCTTAGCTTATTTTAAATTGCTCCCACTTTGTCAAACCCTTTCTAACTCCTTCAAAATGCTTCAAAACCGCTCAAACAAAGATAAAAGAAAAAGGAAAAAAAAAGGACAAACATTGCCATGGAACAACTTCCACCAAGAAAGATAATAAGGTATAATTTTTGGAAAAAAATAAAATTTGTGTTAACAAACTTGTGAATAGGAAATTTTAAAAAATGGCAAAGATTATGGACACAATTTCATCTTAACTGAGATGGATAATTGGTGAAACATATTGCTAACAAGATGAGATTGGCTATCATTCACCTTGATATTATAAAATTCAATCAGCAAGGGCAAAATTATAATTTTTATTAGTGAAAGCCTTCAATCTTGTATGAATTTTTAATTCCCGAACACCTTTTAACACAAATCAAAAAAAAAAAAAAATCCAACATTCAGTCATGCATTACAATTCTGCTCAACTCTTCTATTGCATAATTTTTTGGATGTAATGTAAATTAGAATTTTTTATTTCACAAATGTAGTCATCTATACTCATAAACATTTGAAAAAACACTCGAAAATACTTGAAAATGTTCCAAAACATTCCAACCTACTTCTATCTGCTCCGATGTGCTCCCGACATGTCCAACCTTCTAATTGCTAATCCAATCTATTTCAAACTACTCCAATGTTCTCCAACCCATTAACGCTCCTCTAAAATACTTAAATCGAAATGGGTCTAAATTACCAATGGTAATAAAGCTGTATGAGATAGAGAAAGACTCAGTGTGATTGGCTGCACTTGACAATTGAACTGGCTATGGGTTAGGATGGTAGCCTTTTTAAACCTAGCACCGGCAAAGGCAAATGGCGAAAGACATAAACCAAAAGTTTGCAATAATGATGATTTTTGCACTTTATCTTGATCGTTCGAATTACTAGTTGTTTTGGTGGATGCGTACTTGCATTCATAAGTAGTCAAAGTAATTACTCTAATTTCTTTGCTGTACCAAATCATTTTTTCATGCCAAGTCTGTTGGTCATCATCCGAAACACGGGGGGGGGGGGGGGGGGGGGGGGGGGAAGAGAGAACGAGTGAGCAATTATGGTTATAACTTATGAGCTCTGTATACACACATTGCTGAGCACCGCAATGGAGGGTGGAATGGACTGAAAAAGATAATTATTGTTAATTCATATTTTATGAGAATTGTCTTTGAGGCAATGTCAGATAAATTAGTCATTAATACATACTTCTTCGGAAAGCAAACAGCCGTCTACATAGCAAATAATTATTTTTTATAAAAATAATTTTTTATACATAAAAAAGAACACTCATATTTGTTCAAAAAATTAGTTGTTAATACATAGTTGCTCAAATATCAAAAAATCATTTACATAGCGAACAATTGTTGCTAGTTGATAATTGTTTAACTAAGTGTTTAAAAGAGAATGTATTGGTGGGAATAGATGAGCCGATGTTAATTGATAGTTCTTTAACTAATTGTTAAAGAGAATGTATTGTTTATTATTTTTTAAAACAATGTACTAGATTGAATAAATTGACAAATATAAAATGACAAAGCAAAATATTGTTGACTGTTGTTGTTATTATTGCAGTTTATTTTAGGATTATTTATCATGACAATATAAACAGGAGCAATTGAGTAGTTTTCTTTTTCCCCTGTTTGCTCCCGTAAAAGAAGGCTAGAATATGAACCCATAATCTTCAAAGTTAAGAGTCAAAGAAATTTATATTGTTATAAACAAATCACGCAACATCCAAGGGGTCAGTTTGTCAGAGAAATATTTAAATAAAGACACGAGTTACTCACAAAAACGGGGATAGACGGTGAAGCAATTGAGTAGTTCTTTTCGCTTCTTTTTCTTTTTTTTTTAAACTAAAAAAATCAAATTAAGGGACAATCATTAGTGAGATATTATATGATTAGGTAGAGCATTAAATTAAAGGTGAACAACATGACAATTTAACAACTTAAAGAGATGTATTCAGCGGAGGGCAGTTGGCTGAAAATCACACATTACATATAATTTGTAAAGAAAAAGATGGAAGTAAATTAATAAGTAAAACGAAAACCCATTAAAAAAAATGAAAAATTCAAGTATACGTTACTCTATGTACATACCTATATGGCTTCATTTTCCTCTCCCCAACTTCCTGCACTGCCATCTACCTTCTCTCTCTCTCTCTCTCTCAAGCTTTCTCTCTCTTAGCTTCGAAGTCCATTTTTGAGATGATAAAAAGTGCGTGAAAATCTACTTAAATTGTTGGTATAAAAGTTTGAAAGTTGTCTCATTGAGTGGTGGTGTTGGGAATCTTCTAATTAATTCTATGTTTCTTCTCTGGGTAGACCACTACAGAAACTTGCTGCTAAACCTGCATTGAAAGCAAGAAGAGGAGAAATGGGTTCTTTCCGTAGTCCGAATGAGACCAGACAAAGATTCTATGCATCAATGTGAGTGTTTCTTCATAAATTTGTTTCTGTTCCTGTCTCCTATTTCTACGCAATTATATTGTTGAATATATCTCTAGCACTTCGATGCAATATACTACTTATTTTCAATTGTTCTTCTTTCTCTATTTCAATTAATTACTTTCTGATATGAAATTTTATTCATATATTTTAATCTAAATACGAATAAAGAACGTGAAATTATACTTTATGCATGTTGAAATTGATGTTTTGTTGCATGTTTGATCTGATCTTTCATTTTTACTTGTACTTTATTTTCAAGGTAATACAACCATAGCTACTGAATTTTTAAATCTGTATTTGGTTTGAAGATCTATAATTTTAGTCCTCTAGAGTACTCATTACAAGCCAATTAGCTATTCGTTTTGCCTAACATTTCTCCCTCGCACTCTACAAATAAATATAGAAGAAATATATATAGCAAATCAATAATCTAAATTGAAAATCAAATCTGCATATCTTGCCTTTCTAGGATCCTACATTATTCACACGATGCATCATGAAAATAAATCATCAAAATTGTTAAATACCCAATTATGCATACTTAGCCAATACGTACGTACGTCGATAGCATACTGACATTATGATCATGAATTTTCAAATAACTTCGAGCTTGATACTAGATGCTCACACTTTAGTTTGGTAGAGCCGTAGAGGGTATTTCGAGAAGTCATCATCCATTCTTTAGGGCTTGGGTCGTGCTGGATTGACTCGCTTCCTCTCTTGCGATCAAGCTTAAATGGTGATGCATGCCTGCGTGGTAAGTTTACCATATAAAAAAAACAAAAGAAACAGAAGGAAAGACAATTGCACAACTTTCTCCCCCCCCCCCCCCCTTTATACCATCTTTTGTTAAGTTTATATAATTTCATTTATATGTTATCTTCTTATGAACTCAAATTAGGCACTTTTTTTAGTCTGAGGGCTTTTATCATTAGTAGAATTGTTATTGAAAAATTGATGATTTTATTTAAGGGGTTGACCTATATCATTTTAGCCACCTATCCTATAAGCATTCTACGTGGATAATACTTACCACAACTATTAAGTAACCAACAAACGAAAGTTGTAAAATTCACAATTTTCACAAATTTATGCCAATGACCTGAGATTTGAGACCTTTAACTTGAATTAAAATGTTCTGATAGATTACAATGATATAAAAAAGGATCAAATTAAAAGATTAATTAATTGATAGTCAAAAGTTCAAGATTTTTTTATAGTTTCTAACTAACCTTTTCTACAATATTAAACAGCATCTAATCGTGCACCAGGAATGCAGCAGGAAATTAATTAATTTAGAATTGAAGAAGTAGAAAGCAAGCAACAAAGTAGAAAAGCAAAGGGACAGCGGTCGACGTCGTACGGTAGAAAATTAATATATGCATGGAACTTGTCCGGTGTTTTCGTCATGACTCCGTTCTTCGAAAACAACGTTGTTTGGTTAATTGCTTCGCAATAGCGCATGGGTCCCCATCTTGTTCAACCTCTAGCGTTGTAATATTGCTTTCCATGATATCCTCAAGCTCGTCCACGTTTGGAACTTCTATAAAAATTCGCAAAATGCAAACATAGGATTAGACCTGATAAAATTGGTCCGAGATTTAAAATTTAAACTGAACGACGCGGACCCATATCCGACCCGACACCCGAAATATGCTCATCCGAAAGTGGACCCGAAACCCGAATTGACCCGAACCGACATACCCGATCCGAAATTTTTTACAAAGTTGCTTGTTTTGACATGACGAGCGTATTTGACCAAAAATTGGTTGATCCGAACCATACCCGACCCAAACCGAAACGACCCGAAATGTCACTTAACCCAAACATAATCCAACCTGAACTTGACCCGCCCGTACCCAAATCGAATGACTCATTTGTCAGGTCTACATGGGATGTACCTCTATATACAGTAAAACTAAAGATATATAGAAATTGCTTACGTTTTCTCCATAGCTCTATTCATAATGAAACTAAATATAGGCAGCAATTGCGTACGTTTGATCCATCGCATCCAATGTTAAGTCTAGATATGGTGAAAGCTAATTTGAGACTTAAGATTAATACTTTATGAACCAAACTTATATTCGAAATAGGTAATTTGACTTGAAATAAAAATTTCAGCAAAAGTTCATTTGAATTTTTCATTCAAAGTTATTTTTCTTTGTGAGACAAGTTTATTAGACCAAAGCCAGACAAGAAGAATTGGCTTACACTCCGGCGGATCTGGCGCGGAACTTCAGTACTATCCCTATTATCTTTTCATAACTAAGTACAAACTTGTGTTGGTTTGGGCGTAGAATGATCGTAGTTTGTCTAGTTATTGTCGGATCGAGTTATTTGTATTTTCTTTTTATTGCCAATGGCATTATTAATCGAAAAAAAAAAATCAACTGGAACCATAAAGCCTTATTTGGTGATGATTTAAGGGGATGAGAGGCCGAAACTCTCATCTCTTGAAACTCTCATCTCTTGAAAACCACCGCTACCGGAGTGGGTCCTCTTGAACACGGATAGAGCAGCTGACGCAACCCAGGCCCGATACGTGGAGTGATTCCTTGAGAGGCTGGAAAGGTGAATGGGCACAAGGCTTTGCTGTAAATACAAGGATCTGTACGTCGATTATAGCGTGAAATTGAAGGCAGTGCTGAGGGGGTATTAGACTTGCACCATACTTAATTTGGATACATTTCCTACTAAGGCCCCGTTTTTTTTGTGGGGAAATTCACCTATCCCACACTCACCTAATTCTTCCCCCCTCTTCTCACTCCTCACACTTGAAAAAAAATACCACTCTTTCTCACATTCACTCACTCCTTCCCACACCTACATAAAACAACAATTTCTCATATTTTGAAAATTTTTATAATTTATCTAATTGTGTGTACGAATAATTTGATATCAATTATGAGTAGTTTTAATTTTTTGGATGTTATGGAACAGTTTTATTTTTTTGTTTCTCATTAATTTTTTAATTTTTTCATTTTTTTAATTTTTTATTTCTATTTTTAATTTTAAATTTTTTAATTTTTAATTTTTTAATGTTTAATTTTTAATTTTTTTGTATTTATTTTTATTTTTTATTTTTAAAAAATTTAATTTTTAAATTTTTAATTTTTTTGAATTTATTTTTTTTGTATTTTTTATTTTGTTGTATTTATTTTTTTATTTTTTATTTTTTTATTCTAGAAAAACAACAAATGGAAAATTCCCCAAAAAAAAAATTTATACAAAAAAATAAAAAATAAATACAAAAAAATAAAAAATAAAAACTAAAAAAATTTAAAAAATTTAAGAAAAATAAAAATAAAAATAAAACTTTAAAAAATTTTAAAAACTAAAAATTAAAAATTAAAATTAAAATTAAAAAATAAAAAATTTAAAAATTTAAAAAAATTAAAAAAAAATACAAAAATCAAAAATAAACAATAAACAATAAAAAATCAAAAATAAAAAATAAAAAATAAAAAATAAAAATAAAAAATAAAAATACAAAAATACAAAAATAAAAATAAACTAAATAAAAAAGAACAAAATAGAATAAACAAAAATAAAAAAAATTCATCATCATTAATTACTATCACAATAAAATTATTACATTATAAAATAAAAAAATATTAATAACTAGTACTTCAACTATATTCAACTTTCACCCACACTCACCAACCTTTTCCCATACTTAAAAAAAAATACTACACTTACCCACTCCTTCACTCCCTTTCCTACAATCACCCATCCTATACTCCTCATTTCTCACTAAAAAGAACAGGACCTAAGTGTACTCTATAGTTGTGGTGGGCATGACTCAATGGTCGCATGAAGAATAGCGTCGGGTACAAGCCTCTGGTTTAACAATGGAATAAGCTGATGAGTACGGCGGATTGGGAAGTGATTGTTTCCCACTGTTACAAAAAAGCTAATCAGCCGGTGATCTATTCGCTAATTTAATTAGGTGTTAATTTCGATGGAGGCTTTTCTTTGTATGTCTCACCTCCAGATGACGTTGCTAGTATTTTGTTTGCCAACAACATAGTGTTGCTTGGCCCTGATCCATTAGTTGGTAAAGATATATTTCGTCGGACGTAGCCGTTCTTTCGCAGCAAAAAAAGGCAATTTGAATCGAAAATTATCTAATACAATCCAAACAAAATCAAAAATTTTATTATTTCACACATGACTTTACTGAAAATCAACTTGTGCTGCCAAACCTAAGTGACTCATATGTCAATTGTACGTAATTCAGACTCTTAACATTATTAAAATTAGCAAATGAGTCATTCGCTTTGAATTTGGACAAATTCGTTTCAAGTGGAATTATGTCAGAGAACATGGGTAATGCCATAAGTAAGGTCATTTTGATGTCAACCTTAAATCTATTCTTTCGGATCATAATCCAATTAAGTTTTCGTAACAAATACAACCAACTTTGACCATATTTCTGGCTAGTATTGGTTAAATGATTTACAATCCAACTGGCCAGGGGACAAATGGTTACAATCCGACTAGCATTACTTTGGGTTTTCTGCATGAGGGCCTTGGGGGCTGTTAGTTCTCGCAATTTATTACATACAACCGGGTGGACAACTCAATTGTTCACTCGGACCCATCAACAGCGGTTTTGAGTCCTCCAATTATCGAGCTCTAGGCTTTTTAAAAAAAAAAAAAATTCATTCTCAATTTTTTAAAATCACGGTTTTCATTTTCCCCATTGTTCGATTACTCTTCGCTACTTCGATTGCTTTAATGTTCAGCAATTATTGAATGGTTGAGTTTGATCTTAACGTCGCTATTGATGCTGAATCTTCATAAAAGGGGAATTGTTCATCAAGTTTGATAGTGTTTTTTCGATCTCCATTTTTGTTTTCGGGATTGGAAGCTGTATTCGTTAGTTTTGCGTTTTGATGAGTTAATTTCGAGACTTTTGAACTAGATTGCATTATGTAAATTTTGGTTTCCGACATATGAGAAATGATAAGTTCACCGTTATGAGTTATGTGCTCACTAAATATAGTCGTTGGCTCACTAAAGGTGTACGTTTAGCTCACTATAAAATATATGTTACCCTATGCTACAGATGAGTTTTTTCTCACTAAAAGAAACGTTTGGCTCACTAGGATTGACCTGTGTGCTCACCGATATTGCATTATAGCTCACCATAATTGTTATGGTTGTTTTTCCAGATGATATTTTCATTGTTGCTATGTACATATGAGAAACAATATCTCACTAATATGAGTTATGTGCTTAGTAAGTATAGTTGTTGGCTCACTAAAGAAATACATTTAGCTCACTTGTATTGAGCTTGCATTCAGCAATCATAAATCAGTTCTCTGCTCACCAAATATAACCACTATAATTAGTCTTGTGCCTAACAGGGAAAACAATAGCTCACTATAAAAAATCTGTTGCCTTGCACTACAGAGCATTTCTGCTCACTAACACAAGCGTTTGGCTCACTAGAATGAAGATTGTTCTCATCAATTATGCGTTATAACTCACCACAAAAATTATGTTGTTTTTGCAGATGATACTTCATTTTTCATATCTACATTAGATCATTCTGTTGCTGATGCTGTTGATGTTGATTATTATGTTAGAATTTTGTGTAATCCTACTAGTGTTTCAAAAGGCAAAGGCACATTCGTAAGCCATATAATATATTTAATGGGCAATACAATATTAGTAAGAAATGTTTATATTATCTTTTATTATGACATAAGCGCATTCGTATGATACATATTTAGTTAGTATAATACAAATACAGTCCAACTCACTAAAAGTATGTCATAGTTCACTAAATATACGTCATTGGTCACTAAAAGACGAATATATCATGCCCTAGAATATGAACAAAAAAGTATATGTGCTAACTAAAATTGTTTGTTCACTCATTTTTTATTAGGAATGGTTAGTATTCCACAATAAATCATATTGGTCGCAAAATAAATTTTATAGCTCACCAAATATCTATCATAGCTCACTAAATATATGTCATAGCTCACTAAGAAAATATAGACAACTAGAATATAGTTTAATGAGTTTCAGATGCACAATAACACTTTTTTTTTTAGTACAATAGCACATTTTAATAAGTTGCATAGTATTTTCACTAAGTGAAACATAGGATACAAAAGATGCATTGGTTTGATCTATCCACTTACTAAAAGTATGTATTAGCTCACTAAAACTGTATCTCAACTCACTAAGTATTGTAGTGAGCTATACATTTTTAGTGAGTTGAAATTTGATTGTACAATTAGTTCTGTACAACCGGTTGTATGATATACTAACTCAATAAATAAATATCATATCGCACTAAAAAAAAATATAGACAACTAGAATATAGTTTAGTGAGTTTCAGATTCACAATAACACTTTTTTAGTACAATAGCACATTTAATAAGTTATATAATATTTTTACTAAGTGAAACTGGGGTACATAAGATACGTTATTTTTTGTATGTCTGCTTACTAAAAGTACGTATTAACTCACCAAAATTGTCAGCTCAGTAAAATATTTTAGTGAGCTATACATTACTTTTAGTGAGCGAAACTGGATGCACAACAGCATATTTTAGTGAGTTATATGGTATTTTTAGTAAACCGAAATCTGGAGGCTTTCTTTGTGTTTTGTACGTAGGGGCAATTTGTGGGCCGGTTGTACAATTGCATTTGTACAATCGGGTGGACGGTATACCAACTGTTTAGTTCTTGGGTGTTTAGATTGGCAACCGGCGGGTACAAGTGTTTTATCAATTATTCAATCCCACAATACTTGTTTCTGCATGCTTGATTTTACTCCTAATAGATCAATATTATTTATTGGTCTTGGATACTTCATTTCACTGGAGTCGAACTACTGTTGGCCCAATCAGAGATAGAGGTTTTCCATCACAGATTTTCTCCATTCATAAGACTCGAACTCGAGACCTTGCTTAAAAGAAACAAGTGTCAATTTAAACCAACTGACTCCTAGTAGGTCGACATTATGAATATGTCGTTTTTTCATCCCCCAACCCAAACCAGCATTTAATTGGCTCTTTTTATGTACTTCATTTTATTCGGAGAGGTATGAAAAAAAAAAGAATACAAAAAACACTTCATAATTTAAGTAGAAGTTTAAAACTTTCTTCTGACAAAAGTTGGTATGCTCACACCAAGTTGTCCTTTAATGACTCTACCATAACATGAATATTATATTGTGTAAGAAAACAATTAAAATTAAGCATATTTGACGCCCATTTTCAAATTATCCTCACAGGGAGAATTATCGTACATTTTATGACTTTTAAATATACTAAATTTTTTATCAATAAATACACTAAATTATTGGCATTCCATTTGAGATTTGTGCAATATTCAAAGTTCTACTTAAACTACGTCGTTAATTTCTTAATATTATAGTTTTTCTTTTCTTTTCGTTTGCTATGAAATTTTTTTTGATTCAAAACAATTCTGCATAGCTCTTATATTTTAAATAAAGATAAGCTCTAGCTATATATTTAGTATATATTAATTGACTTTATTTTTCTGTTTCTTATTTTACCTTGAAAGATAAAGGGCCAATATATACAATCTCACAACAAATAATAAGGTTGACATTCCATCATGCATGGTCAAAAACATAAGCATTCATGTTCTTCTATGCACTACTAGTAACTCCACTTCCTAAATTTAATTTACTTAAAATTTCAAATGATTATGTGCCAGGTCTAAAACATTGCCTGTAATTTTGCTTGGCAGTGAAGACATATACAAGAGGAAGTTGCAAAAAAGCAAAACACAAGATTCGGGGAAAGCCTCCAACATAACAAGCCAAGAGCATAAGGGTGTGAGAAGCAAGTTTTCAGTGTTGAAACTTGCCTTTGTCGTCATCGTTTCTGGAGCTTTTATCACCTTGTTCCTTGATTCTACTTCTATTTGTAGGCATGACCACTCCTCGTCTTATATCTCAAGGTACGCAAGTCTACATTTCTTAATATGCTTTTGTTTTGTTTTTCTTCACGATTATGTCTTTAAACATAACCCTTTTGATAAAATCTATTAGAAAGTTGCGTTCATGTTCACATAATTCTAAATATATCATGTTTTTAATAGTGTTGTTATTATTGTAGGTGATTGGAGTCATGTCTAATCTATCCAACATAATTTTTTTTTGAAACCATCTATCTGATATATGTAAAAGAAGGGACGACAACTATAATCAATAAGAAAAAAAATAATTTGTTTCTTGTGCACAATAGAGTATAGTATCTTCACATGATTTAGGCAAAAAAAATTGTGTAAAAAATTTTAATCCAACCAATTTTTACTACAAATTGCCTATGTAAATTATATAAAAGTGTGAATTCCTTCAGATCAATTGGAGTCTTATAAGTAGTTAATTGTGTCAGTATTGATCCCGTTGGAGAAGCTATCGGTATCAGGCTTCACTTATCTAATTTCATTCTTAAAACTACTTAATAAATTTTACATTTTGCTTAAAATATGCTACATTTGTACCAAAATATTGGACGGAAAATACTCTCTTTGCAATTCTAAGTTATTGGTAGGCCAGTGACATTTGACCCTCCTATTGAACCTTAAGCCTTAATTAATGGTAGGCTACTGAACCTTGACCCCCACCCGTTGAACCTTAAGGTAAGAACTCTAGCGTACTAGTTTGTCTAGTTTGGATGCAGGAGATCCAATGAACTTTAGCCAATGCAGCTGACTTTCCCTAGATCGTATCATTCAGGCCAAACATAATGAACAGGTGGATATGGGGCAGCAATGAAGACCCAAGATACACATCTAACCTCCAAATAAATTGGGATGACATCTCAAAAGTGCTTGACCAACTCAAAGAGAAAGAGTACCATACAATTGGGCTCCTAAACTTCAACCAAGATGAACTCAGGTTGTGGAGCCAAATGATTCCTGATGCTGAACGCACCATCCTGCACTTAGACCCTGCAGACGAAAACATAACCTGGGAAACCTTATACCCTGAATGGATCGACGAGGAAGAAGAAGAGGATGTACCCATTTGCCCGAATTTGCCCAAGCCCGACCCACCAAGAAAACGGGTTGACCTGATAGTAGTGAAGCTGCCTTGTGGGACCCACAAGAAGAACTGGTCGAGAGATGTGGCACGGTTACACTTGCAACTTGCAGCTGCATGGCTTGCTGCATATGCCAAAGGGAATTACCCTGTTCACTTGCTATTTGTCACCAACTGCTTCCCAATACCAAACTTGTTCCCTTGCAAAGAGCTTGTCAAACATGAAGGGAATGCCTGGTTGTATAGGCCTAACTTGGATGCTTTGAGGGAGAAACTCCAGCTTCCTGTTGGGTCTTGTGAACTTGCTCTTCCTCTCAAGGACAAAGGTAATTTCATGCTATTCACTCATTCTTTTCCCTTTTGTGTTGGTCTTTGCTTAATTGAATGACCTATATCCAATGTGGCAAAATCGACCCATATTGAATTACGAGGCTCAAATGACCTAAAAACCAAACCAATCCAAACTCGAAATTTGCCTTCCAACAAAGTTGATCTAACACGCATGCAAATTGATCTAATCCAAATCAATCAAACACACAAAAATTTGTCTGACGATGCTGTTGAATTTTAGTACTAGACAAATCGTCATTAGATCTCAGTACATCCCAAAGGCAAAATGACCCAGAAATTGATCTAACACACATGCAAATTGACCCGAACGACCCATTTGCCAACAGACCTAATGATTATGTCAAAACGAAGCTTGAGGTTTATCAAAATGCTTTGCCTTTGAAACAGAGAAGTCATACAGGGGGAACCCAAGGCGGGAAGCATATGCAACCATCCTCCACTCGGCCCACGTGTACGTTTGTGGGGCCATAGTGGCAGCTCAGAGCATTCGGATGGTGGGGTCCACACGAGACCTAGTCATCTTAGTCGATGAAACTATCAGCCCCTACCACAGGAGCGGGCTAGAGGCAGCCGGGTGGAAGATCAGGACCATTGAAAGAATAAGGAACCCAAAGGCAGAGAAAGATGCCTATAATGAATGGAATTACAGCAAGTTCAGACTATGGCAATTGACTGACTATGACAAGATAATATTCATAGATGCTGACCTCCTAATCCTTCGAAGCATCGATTTCCTCTTTAGCATGCCTGAAATCTCAGCCACAGGAAACAATGCCACATTGTTCAACTCCGGAGTCATGCTCATCGAGCCCTCAAATTGTACATTTCAACTTCTAATGGACCACATCAATGAGATTGAGTCCTACAATGGAGGTGATCAAGGGTATTTGAACGAGATCTTCACGTGGTGGCATCGAATTCCAAGGCATATGAACTTCTTAAAGCACTTTTGGATTGGTGATGAGGAGAAAAAGAAGCAACAAAAGACAATGCTATTTGGGGCAGATCCTCCTATACTATATGTCTTACATTACTTAGGGATTAAGCCATGGCTATGTTATAAGGACTATGACTGCAACTGGAACGTCGATTTTTTGCAAGAGTTTGCAAGTGATGTTGCCCATGAAAGTTGGTGGACAGTGCACGAGGCAATGCCAGAAAAATTACAGGAGTTTTGCCTGTTGAAGTCAAAGCAAAAGGCTCAGATCGAATGGGATCGAAAGCAGGCAGAGAAGGCTAATTACAGTGATGGGCATTGGAGGATTAGAGTCCAGGATAAGAGGATGAAGAAGTGCATTGATAAGTTGTGTAATTGGAAGAGCATGTTGAGGCATTGGGGGGAGACTAACTGGACTGATGTTGAAGAGTTGTTCAATCCTTCTCCTCCTGCTATTCCTGTCACTTCCCTTTCTTCCTTGCAATGAATAAATTTGGAACCCATTTTGTTCTTTTGTTTTTTTATACCCCCCCCCCCCGGGCCTTTGATAGGTTTGAGTCCTTAAACGTTGAGGGTTGGTTTATGTGTAACAGTTTTACATGGTAGATAGAGCCCTTCGCTACCATAATGTTTTCCTTCCCTTTCTTCAATTATATTTATATACTGGCACAATGAATTGATTTTACAAGTGTAATGACTAGTTGTTGAATTGAATTTACAACTGTAATGACTAGTTATTTTTAAGTATGCATTTTTAGGTTATAAGTTTTTTGGATAAAATTGCTCAAAACTACTTATTATAAGATGACTGATCTGACAAAACTTATAAGTACAGGTCATTTAATTATTCTTGTCTTATACTAGTAAGTTTTTGTAGTCTTGAGAAAATTACACTTAATTTGGCATACTCTAGGTTAAAACTATTGGGCCAAAAATAGCTTTGCTCAATGGGACTATTGGCAGAAAAAGTGAGAAAAAAATATTTTATGAAATTTGCATAAATCTAACCGACAATGGACGATCCAAAAAATGTGTACGGAGTCATTTTTGAACTTCCTAAAATTTGAAATAGTTTCAATAAAAGGTCCCGTAGTAGATTATCAAATTGAAGGTTTTTTAAATAGGTCCACAAAATATGGGGCTCAAGACCAACAAAAAAAAAAAAAAGAAGACCTTCTTGAGATGTAGCGAAATAATTTTTGGAACCCTCATTTTTTCAAAATGATTAACCCCTTTGCGTTTGCATGAAATAGTTTTAAGCTTTCCTATCATAAACATATCCTCCAACGTTGTAGAATTTTAGATTTAAAATTTATAAGGGACAACTGAAAATCTAATTAAAACAAGGAAAATAACAATACAATTAAGAAAAAAAATATTTTTGAAGTGAATAAGATAATTTTAAAAATTTAAAAATTTTAAACATAATATATAGATAGATTACAAAGATGAAGTTTAATACATACAAATTACGTATTTAAATAAGAAAAATTTATCATAAATACTTATCAAGTTATCATCATATCAGCCTGTAAATCTTTATATAATAAATGCTGGAATAGGTAAAGCATTCACAATTCAGGATTACACAATTCCTGAAATCCTGTTCACTCCCGCCCAAGAGTCCTGCTGGTGTGTTCAAACTTTAAATAACCGCCCATTTGTTGTAGAGATATGGGGTGCCCACCACATCCCCCCCTAAAAAAAACCGATTCTACCCCCCCCGTTTCCCAACCTCGCCTGATACCACCAAATATACAAAAAATCTGTATCTGCTTAACCGCCCACATTACAAAACTAAATTCCCCTTTCCAAGCACAACACCTCTCTGCGACTGATTCCAGCACTTCCACTGCTTGGCAGGGGTCACAACCAAGAGCCAATTTCGTACGCAACTTTCAGCAGCCACTCACAAGGTAGCATCATTTGACTTATTATTATCATAGTTCGAACAACTATTTTGTCAACATATTCAAGATTTCTTGCTCATCAATTCTAACTATCGGCGAATTTAAAGAGACAGATTGGGATCGATAATTGCGTGCCTGGTGCATACTTGGTTCAATCTTATCAGTCATACAACCCATTGTAATCAAAGTTTGAAAGAAGGTAACACATCAATTGTATTCAGAGCATAACCAATTATTGTGTCCACATCTTCATAGCTATTACCCTTTGTACTACAGTGTTTGATTCGACAATTGCATGCCTGGTGCATACTGGGTTCAATCTTATCAGTTATACAACCCATTGTAATCAAAGCGTGAAAGAAGGTAACACATCAATTGCAGTCAGAGTATAACCAATTATTGTGCGTCTACATCTTCATAGTTATTATCCTTTGTTATGCAGTGTTTGACCAATAATTACATGTTGAGGAAACTTCAAACAAAAACTGCAATCAATTTACAGTCAGAGGTATGCCAGTACCCTTCTCACCGAATTAGACTTTTTCCGTTTACTACAGCATTCTTACTTTCGCACCATTATTTGATTGTGCAAATTCAGAGGACAACACAGATACAACTCAAAACATCCAGCGATACTGAAATTGGTCCGACTTCAGGTATGTATTACCTTCCTTACCTCGATGACAAACCACGTGTATTCAAATAATTCACTAGGACATCATATGTAAACTTCTGCTTACCACATGAACATTTAGAGCATTTACACTACTCCATGTATTCTTTTACCCTAACAAGAAATTACGTATCTTTTTCAAAATGATTTTCATTGTTCCATTGCATAAATAATATACATATACATATATATACATACATATATACATATACATATATACATATAAATATATACATATATATATATATATATATATATATATATATATATATATATATATACTCAACAATATTAAGAACCAAATATTAAAGAATTTGGTTACAAACACACCGCCAACAGAAGTGTTAAAGAGAGCGATGGGGAGTGGGGGAATAACGTAGTTTTAGGTTCAGCACAAGTATCATACAAGCACAAAAAATTGCACCTCAAATATTTTAACATCACCCATAATCATATGACAACAAGATCGAAATCAAGACCAACATACAAGTGAAATATACACACAGCTTTACCTTCAAGTAATGCACATTAAGACATTTCAAACTGGATGTGACAAAAAACAAATGTAACATTCTGCCTACCAGATATGAACATGTACTTTATTTATACGTCTTCTTCACTCAAAACAAGAAATTACTTCGCTAGGACATCATATGTAAAATTCTGCTTACCACATGAACATTTAGATCATTTATGCTACTGCATATATTATTTTACCCTAACAAGAAATTACGTATCTTTTTCAAAATGATTTTCATTGTTCCATTTTATAAATAACAGATATATATATATATACATATACATATACATATACATACATACATATATACATATACATATATACATATAAATATACATACATACATACATATATATATATATATATATATATATATATATATATACACACACACACACACACACACTCAACAATATTAAGAACAAAAAATTAAAGAACTTGGTTACAAACACACCACCATCAGAAGTGTGAAAGACAGAGTCGGGGAGTGGGGGAATAAAGTAGTTCTAGGTTCATCACAACAGTCATACAAGCCCAAAAAATTGCACCTCAAATATTTCAACATCATCCATAATCATATGCAACCACCAGATCGAAACCAACAGCGACATACAAGTGAATTATACACACAGATTTACCTTTAAGTAATGCACATTAAGACATTTCAAATTGGATGTAACAAAAAACGAATGTAATATTCTGCCTACCAGGTATGAACATATACTTTATTTATGGGTATTCTTCACCCAAAACAAGAAATTACTTCGCTAAGACATCATATGTAAAATTCTGCTTACCACATGAACATTTAGATTATTTATGCGACTACTGCATGTATTCTTTAACCCTAACAAGAAATTGCTTATCTTTTTCAAAATGATTTTCGTTGCTCCATTATATACATAATATATATATATATATATATATATATATATATATATATATATATACATACATACATACATACATATATATATATACATATATAGATATATATATGTATGTAAATATACACACGCCCTCCATACACTACAAGAATCTGGTCCACTTGAGACCAGAATTTAGAGACCGGCAATAAAATTGGTCTCTAATTAAAGTTGGAGACCGAATTCAGAGGCCGAAAACTCTGTTATCAAATTTAAATCAATTTAGAGACCAAAAGTTACTAAATGGTCTCAACTGGAGACCAATGTGATGTCCGGTCTCAGATTTTGGAGACCGAAATAAGTATGTGGTCTCTACTAGAGACCAACATGATTTTCGGTCTCAGAAATTAGATACCGAAATAAGTATACAGTCTCCACTGGTGACCAACATGATTTCTGATCTCTAACTGTTGGAGACCGAAATAAGTATACGGTCTCAATTAGAGACCAACATGACTTTGGGTCTCAGTTTTTCGAGACCAACTCTAAATTTTGGTCTCAGATTTAGATTGAGTAGAGACTAAAATGGTTTCTGGTCTCAGCTTTAGAGACCAAAAGAGTTTCGGTCTCCAATTTTACAGGTTTCAGTCGAGAAGGGCTAGTCATTTCGGAGACCGAAGAATATAATGGTCTCTAAATAATTTTGGAGACCAATTATATTTTCGGTCTCATATTTAGAGACCGAACCAAAAAATTTGGTCTCTACTTGAGACCAATCAGACTTTTGGTCTCAAGTACTGGAGACCGAATTTAATTTCGGTCTCCAATATTGAGA
>JACYFF010019584.1:87076675-87162981 GCA_017589665.1 Selenicereus undatus
TAATTTTTATTTTTTAATTTTTTAATTTTAATTTTTAGTTTTTAATTTTTAATTTTTAATATTTAATTTTTTTTACAATTTCTAAATTTCTTAACTTTTATTTTTTAATTTTTAGTTTCGATTTTTCAGTTTTAAATTTTTTTTTTTTTTTTTTTTAATCTTTTATTTTTCCATGATTTTCTGTTTTTTCTGTTTTCATTTTTTTCATTTCTTATTTGTTATTTTTTATTTTACATTTTTTATTTTCCATTTTTAATTTTTCATTTTTATTTTTCATTTTTTAATTTTTTTATCTTTTATGTTTTATGTTTTATTTTTTATATTTTATTTTTTTTGTTTTTTTGTTGTTTATGTTTTATTTTTTTATTTTTTTAGTTCTTATTTCTCATTTTTTATATTTTATTATTTATGTTTTAATTTTAATTTTTTATTTTTATTTTGTATTTCTTATTTCTTACATATTTTTGTTTTTATGTTTTTATTTTTTTTATTTTTTTTTGTTATTTTTTTTTGTTTTGATGGAATTTAAAATATACAAAAAACAAAAAAAACTAAAATATACAAAATTAAAAATTAAAATTAAAAATTAAAAAATAAGAAATAAAAAAATGAAATAAGAAATAAAAATTAAAAATTAAAAAATTAAAATTAAAATGTAAAAAAAAATTGAAATAAAAAATAAAACAGAAAAATAGAACAAATGAAAATAAAAAATAAAATAAAAAACATGAAAAATAAAAAAAAATAAACAATAAAAAAATAAACAATAAGAAATAAGAAATACAAAAATAAAAACACAAAAACATAAAAAACATACAATTATACAAAATTAATAAATAAAAAATAAAAATGAAGGAACTAAAAAACTAAAAAAAGAAACAGTACAAAGTACAAAATAAAAAATAAAAACCAAAACTTAAAAAATGCAGGAAAAAATGAAATTAAAAAATCAAAAATTAAAAATAAGAAATTAAAAAAATCGAAAAATAAAAAAATCAAAAAGATAAAAAATTAAAAAATAAAAACATAAAAAATTAAAAAATTAAAAAATTAAAAAATGAAAATTAAAAAGGAAAAACGAAAAAATAAAACATAAAACATAAAACATAAAAAATAAAAAATAAAAAATAAAAAATAAACACCTAAAAAAAATACAAATTAAAAAATAACCAAAAAAAAATTAAGAAATTAAAAATTAAAAATTAAAAAATAAAAAATTAGAAATTTAGAAAATTAAAAATTAAGAATTAAAAAAATTAAAAAAAATAAGAAATAGGAAATAATAAGTAAGAAATAAGAAATTAAAAATCAAAAATAAAAATTAAAAATTAAAAATTAAAAAATATTTAAAAATTTAAAAATTTAAAAATCAAAAACCAAAAATCTAAAATCAAAAATTAAAAATAAGAAATAAGAAATTTAAAAAATAAAAAACTAAAATTAAAAAATTAAAATTAAAAAATTAAAATTAGAAAATACAAAAATTAAAAACAAAAAAATTCAAAAATCAAAAATTGAAAAAATTAAAAAATTAAAAAAATTAAAAATTAAAAATTAAAAATTAAAAATTAAAAATTAGAAAAATAAAAAATAAAAAGAATAAACAAAAATTTCACAAAAATTATCACACATTAATTACATTCTCATTATTTTAACCTATTTCAACCCACCACATAAAAAATATATCAACTTCAACCAACATCAACGCAGTTCAACCTATTTCAACCCACTTCAAAAAAAAATACCAACTTCAACCTATCTCAGTCCACCTTAACCTACTTCATCCTATTTCACCCTTTTACCTACCCATTTTACCCACGAAAAGATTAGGCCCTTAGTATGTTATTTGTTTATTTTGTTTTGTGAATTTGATAGTTTGCATGTTTTGTTAATTACTTGTTAAGTATTTAAAATGTTTAAGAATATATTTGTTAATCGACATTGTATATTAACTAATTTTAATTACGTAAAATTTAATATTAACAATGAAAGTATGAATGATAACGTTTTAGCTAAGTAATAGTTTGAATGATATTATGGTTCGGTTAGGTAGTGAATAATTTACAAATTATTAGATTATTATTTCATAAATGTTGAACTATTTTATGTTACGTATAATTTGGATAATGAAAATATATACAATATTCATATTTCATATTGTAATTTTTGTGGATAATTAATATGAAGGATATGAGTCGTAAGAGAAACAATATTACGAAAGGGGAAAAAAACGTTATTGTTGTTGTGAATGTCGTTATTGTAAGTGTGAATGTCACAAGATTGGACTGCAATTTCAGTCATCCAAACAGGTTTAAATCCTAAACTAATTATCATAATAAGCTATTTTTGTCCATCGTAAATTGAATAAAGTGTATGACAAAATAGTATAATTATAAACAAATCATTTAGCTATTAAGTACATGATTATAAATAACTCATTTATTTATAATTACATTTTTATAGTGAACAGTGGATAGTATGGATAGACCATCCATCGAAGGTGGATGTATAAAAGATTTTACCGAGTAGAAAAGGGCATAGACGAAAATTTTTAGAAGGATTTGAATTATTTTATCAACTTGTGAGAAGTCAAATTGAGTTCATAAATAATGGGCATCATAGATATCCTTGTGCTAAATGTCAAAACAGAACCTATAGAAAACCTGATGATGTAAAATTAGACTTGTATCAAAACGATTTATTAAAGGCTATTGGTATTAGATGTCTCATGAGGAGATAGAGCCTAGTAAATGTGACATGTTGGAAATAGTGACTCACAAAACATGTATGAGCGCATGGTTTCAAGTACTATGCACTTTGATAACATTGAAACATTTGCAGATCATGTTGGACCAATGGTGAACAATGTCATAATTACCAATAAAATTAACGTAAGCAAGCAACCAAATGCAGAAGCTCAGGCATTCTATAATATGCTTGAAGCTGCTCAGAGGCCTTTATAGGATGGATGTAGTAACCAAACTAAATTATCAAATGTCTTCAAATTGATGAGGATCAAATTTGACTACAATATGTCTCAAACTTGTTTTAATGAGGTGATGCAGTGAATGTGTTACGAAAAAAATAGAGTTTTAATATTTATAAACCCCAAGTGCAAGGTGTATCGTTCAGTACTTGGGGTGTCGTCCGCAGGGAATTGTGTTTCCAACTACCAAAGTTCACTCGAGCGTATCAATCTAGGCAAAATCAAAGGTGAAGAGAAGTAAAACTAACTACTAAAACAAAGAAGACTTCAATTGTAATTAGACCTAAGGTTGACTAACTAATCAATTCAAACCCTCACCTTCCCAAGTTATGCTAATAATTCAAGGATGATCAGTTGCCCCAATTAAAATCCACCTAAGCCCTCTCTCAAGGGTCATTAGGCTAGTCTAAATGTTCTAACCACCTATTTTCATGGAATTAGATCAATTAGACTACAAGATTAACAACCTTGGACCTAGCTAGCGACGAGACTATTTTCATGCCCTAATCTCAACTATTCTCTCTACCCACACTAGACAATCGACCTCACCTCTCAGCACAAGTCGATTGTCCCAAAATATGGATGAAAGCTCTCCCAAACATTTCATTGAACACTTGGCGGGCATGAAAGAAAACTCTAAGTTCTAGGCAACGCATAAACAAGGGAGGGTTGAGGCCTAAACAAGGTTAATTAGCCATCAAGGGCTAGCCACAATCCAATCAACCAAGATTAACGACTAATTAAACACGAAAACATGAAAACCTAAACTAAACCTAAACTAGAAAATAAGAACATGAACAAAAGAGGAATTAATCTAAACTAGCACGAATGAAAACTAAAGGAAACACAAAATCATAATAAAAACTAAACATTTAACTTAAGCAAATCAAACACAAGAATTAAACTAACAAAATCAAAGTAAGAACAAAGACGTGAGAGAGAGAGAGAGAGAGAAAATTATGCTTGAATTGATTGAAGAATTGGGAATCCAAAGCTTGAATCCCGAAATACAAACTACAATCCTAATCTAATCCTCCTATTGAGGTTTTTATTGATAAACTAACCTAAAATCTGACCTAAGAATTGCCAGAGAGAAGCCCCGACCAACCCCCATGCGATCCCCGAAAAACTAGCCGAAGTGGTGCTTATATCACGAAAGCTGACCTGACGCACGGCTAGCCGTGCACAGGCGCGCGATCACACGCATGGTCACACACCTAGGAGTGCTACCCGTGCGTGGCTTCGGCCACTGTTGCACGGTCGTGCTCTCCTACAGGATGGTCGTGCACTGTTCTTTTCAACTTCCTTTTGCTCCCAGGGCTTGTCGGACCTCTATCCCATCTCAAAATGCATCCCAAATGCCTTATTCCTTATTAAAGTTGGTGAGTTTCTTATCTCTTTGACAAAACTCCAAGAAAACCAACCAAATAAGTACATCATGAACTGAAAGAGGCAAATTTAACCCTGTCTCCTTAAGATTCAACATGAAAACCATGAGAAAAGTGGGTCAAATAAGGGATAAAATGAGGTCAAATATAGGTGCAACAAAATGCATAAAAGTTATCCAACAGACAATCGTGTGCCAAAAAATTACTCAAAGCTGAAAATGAAGGTTTGAAGTTTGGGACTAGATTTGCAAATGATTGATTGTTGTCGTAGTGGTTGCATGCTTTACTTTAAGGAGGATTCAACACTTTAGAAATGCAAGTTTTGTGATTTATCAAGATAGAAGCCAAAGAAGTCAGACAATAATAGGAAGAAGCCAAAACCATATGGGAAAATGTTCTACTTTCCTTTGACACATAGTTTACAACACCTTTATGCCTTAAGAAACTCAGTTGAACACATGAGGTGGCATCATAACAATAGGCATGAGGATGATGCTATTTGTCAACCTTCAAATGGGAAAGCATATGGAAACATTTTGATCACAAATACTTAGATTTTACTGCCGCGCCTCGCAATGTTAGACTTGGTTTATGTAAATATGGGTTTAGTCCATTCTCACAATCTACACGGTCTTAGTCAATTTGATATGTGGTTATGAAGCATCACAACCTTCCTCCAGATATGTGCATGACAACACCATACATGTTCTTAACTTGCATTATACCTGGTTCAACAAGACCTAAGAATAAAATAGATGTGTACCTGCAACCTTTCATTGATGAGCTGAGAAGTCTATAGGATGGTGTTCAAACTTATGATATTTTAATGACGCAGAACTTCTTAACGAGAGCTGTATTAATATGGACTAGTAAATGACTTCCTAACTCTTGGAATGTTATGTAGATGGAGCACTCATTGATGATGTTAAGGCAAGGATGGACATAACGGATATGTGTGATTGAAGTGAGCACAATCTAAAACATGGTGCTAATGGAAGAACACTAAAACCGATGGATTCATTCACACTTTCTTTGGATAAAAGAAAAGGGGTGTGTGAGTGGGCACAACAACTAGCAATGTCCTATGATTATTGCTCTAAGATTGACAATTGTGCAAATATGAAATCTGCAAAGTTTTAAAACATGACGAGCAATAATTGTCATGTACTTTTGTAGACGCTTATGACAATAGTATTACGTGCCCTACCAGATGATGTATTAGAACAGCTTTGTTGAGTTAAGTGAATACTTTAGAAGTCTTTGCTCAACAGTGTTAAGGGTCTATAAGTTACAGGAAATGCAACGTAATATAAGCATCATACTTTGTAAATTGGAGAGAGTATTTCCCCCAAGATTTTTCAATGTCATGGAACACTTACCTATACATTTGGCTGATGAACCATACCTAGATAGTGCAGTGCAATATCAATGGATGTATCCCTTTGAAAGGTAAATACAAATATTAAAATTTGATCACTCATCTAAATCTAGATTTACATTGAAATACTTATATACAATGCTTTATTTTAGGTACTTTGGCTGACTTAAGAAGAAGATAAAAAACAAAACATATCCTAAAGGGTCAAAGGCTGAAACTTGCCTGGTTTTTGAGATATCACATTTGTCTTCATATACTTCGGCTCTAACGTGCCTTCAATGCACACAAGGCCCGATGTAATGAGGATTATAATGATCAACCACAAAATTAGCCGACTTTGTCAGTTTCTGAAACCTAAGGTACTCCAGTGGGAAGTCATACACATAGGTACCTAAGTGATGAAGAGTTACACGCTGCACACTTTTACATTTTGTTGAATTGCAATAAAGCTCAACCTTATATTGAGTAAGTTACTTTCATATATAATAAAATTTACACCTTATTATATGTGCTTAGCTAATCAATAACATCTATACAGTTTATTCAAACAACAAAACCTATATGAAAATCCAACTGCAACGGACGTGGAGGTGGATGCTATGATTGAGCCCTAGTTTATTTGGTGGTTCAAAAACGCAGTAAGACCTTATAATTAGGTAGTTAATAACATCATAATAATATGGTTTCCATGCTGATAAACTTTTTAAAAATCTATGTAGGTTAAAAATTATATAAATCTTCAATGACGAACGTCAAATACACATATATCATTTGGCTCAACTGCGTCAAAGCAAAGTGACATCTTGGTCTGCATTTAGAGTCAATGGATTTCTATTTCACACACAAAAAAGGTGTCAAGGGAAAAAGACCTACAATTGTGGTGTTTGTGTGACATGGAGCGGCGAAGGTGGATTTGAGGATGATTATTACGAAATCTCCAAGAGGTTATTCATATTGAATATCTTGAAGAAGCACTTGAACAATGTATGTTATTTAGGTGCAATTGGTTTGATAACACTCCTTGAGGTACACGTTACCCCAAACTATGTCCATTTGTAGAGGTTAATGGCACATGAAGATGTAGAAAGTAAGACCCATTCATATTTGCTATTTCTACAACCAAGTGGTGTTCATGAGGTACCCAAATGGAATAAGAGATAAATCTAATTAGTGGGTTTTTGTACCAAACTAACCTAGATATAAAATGAATAACGAATTCACTTTACCTGTTACATTTCAAGAGGAACATGTATCTTACGTGACACCTACGAATGACACAATTCGTATAACTTTGTTGAATAAAGAAGAAGAGATTGAAGAGGCTAACTAAGATAATGTAAATGCGGGAAGTGAAGAGGAGGAGTGGGATGATGGCTATGTTGATGACGAAATAGATGTCCACCTTGAAGACTCCGACAATGATAGTGAAATTGAGGATGATGACTAGATTGGCTCCTATTAAATTGTATATTAAGTCAATTTAAGCACTTTCACATTATATTCTTGCAAACTTTAGTACAATTGTCATGGTTTGATTTGTGGAACTTATTTATTTGTTTTTACTTATATTATTTGATCACTAAGCTTTTTATGTTTGTCAAAAAGATGTCAGGTATACAAAGTGGACATGATGGCGGACGTGGTAGAAATCAGGGGAGAGGGTGTACTAACCAAAATGGCCAATAAGGAGAGGATTTTCAAGGATGGCAAAATGCTAATGAGATTCTTTACAACCCTTTTCTTGACCTGGACAACATTCCAAGCATGCAGTTTATCCAAAATATGTCTCAAAGTTCTATGTTCCCAACTGTTGACATGAATTTGTTTCAGAATCAAAGACCTCCTACCACTCAGCCTCCGGGATCATTTGTGGTTAACTAATTATGTTCCTATATCCCTATGACACCATTCATTCTAACTAACAATGAAGAAAAGAGTCGGTATCATAGTGAAGATGCTTGAAGCTATGGGAGCACGTCTAATAATATGTAATCAAGCTAGATGGTAAAAAGTAAGTAGTTAAACTTTCCAATCTATGTATATTATGAACGAAAATATCTAACTATATGTTTGTTATGAACAAAAAGTTCTAAATGTAGATTTGTTATTTGCAAGTTTCTATCCCTATGATATGGTGTTTGAAATTATGAAGATATTTATAAGAAAGTATCCCGAGCATTGGCCATCATGGGATAAAGTTCGTAAATCACAGCGGGATTTGTGGTTTGGTGAGTTCAAGGTAAGAGAAATTATTATCTTTGGTATGACTATAAATATATTCTCGGTGATAACATTATATATGTTTTGATACTTTTATTTTACAGAAGTGTTTCTATTGGGCTCCAGAGCATGAAATTTCATATTATGAAAACTTTTGAGGAGAACGGGGCTAGCAGATTGAATGACACATTTGGGAAGCTGAGAAAGAAAAAACAGAGGCTCTAGTGGTTGTCTGACAGCACTTGGAAGTCACTTAAAGAATATATTGGACTTTTGAAAATTTTCTCAAGATGGGTGCATGAGGGAAGAAGAATCAGAACAGTGATCAAGATGGCTTAGGTCGTTCTTTGCATACCTGTGGTTCGATCCCAATTAGTGAGCAAAAGACACATTGATAAGTGGTTAATTAATTTTTACATTCAGTTATTTTTATAGTTTTTACAAATATTGAGAGACTCCATTTCAACTTATTTGCATTATGTACATTTCAAGAAGCTTAATAGTGAGTTGATTGTGATAGCACCTTTTAAATACACTCATCAACATGACTAGAACAACATATGGGTTGATAAGAAATCTGAAAAAACATAGATAAGTTACCTTTACTTTTTAAGTGTTTAAAAATCATCCTAATTTCACAATTTTCGTGTTGTACTTTTAATGTGTAATATTTTCAATCGTATTTTTGTAGATAGAGCATCAACATAAATTAAACAAATTAGAAACTCTCAATCTTCAATAGATCCTAGCTTCGATCCATATGAAATTTCATATGATACAGAGCTTTGAATTCGAGGAAATTTAAACAAAAAGGGTTAGTGTCTATGGGCTAGGTTCAGAAGGGGTGAAACTGAGGCGTGTGTTCAAGTCCACAGCAACATCCAAGAGTAGTCAAAATCAGGAGCCTAATATGCGAGAGACGACCACTCTATTGAATAATAAATTATGTACAATAGCAGAGAAAAACCATAGAATGGAGGAGAGACACCCTCATTTGGAAGATAAAGTCATGATGTTGAGCGAACAACTTAGTGGGGTGCAAACCACACTAAATGAGTTCATCAGATCTCAACAATTTAGTTCTAGATCTTGTCCGCCCCTTTCTTCGCACCCTCAACAACACTGTTGCCCTACTCCTTATGCCCCTCCTCCTTCTCCTCCTCAACCCGAACACCATGATGATGATGATGATGATAATGGTGATGGTGATGACAATAGGTCTGATTCAGGTGGTGAGAATCTTGGGTATGATCAAGACCCTAACCATAACTATTTGAACAATTAGAACTTTGAACATGGGGTGATTATTATGTTGGATTGCTATGTTGGATTACTCTAGTTTGGGATTGCTAAACTTTGTAGTTGTGCTTTTGTGAGTTTGAACTAGAATTTTGGTGTGATTGTGTCGAACTTATGCATTTGAGCAATTATGGTGGTTGAATGAAATTAACCACATATGGTGGTTGCTGCCATATATTTACCATGTGTGGTGGTTGTAGTAAATTTGGTAGTTTCAAGTTTTGTTAATTTTGTAGTTGGATAATTTAGTCTTGAAATTGCATGTCCAAATAAAATATTTTCTGACGGAATTTGATGCATTTTGACCGAATTTTCATCAGATTCTGATAGAATTTCTTATGGAATCTGATATTTTAAAATTTTAAGGCCTTGTTCTTTTAGTTGGTAAATCCAAATTTATCAACTTCAACCTAATTCACGAACTTTAATAAAAAAAAAATCAACTTCAACCCATTTCAACCCACTTCAATCAACTTCAATCCATTTCAATAAGTTTCAACCCACTTTCCACTATTTTAATCAAATTCTACCCATCATACAAAAAAAATTCAACCCACTTCAACCTGCTTAAACTAACTTTAACCTACTTCAATAAATAAAAAATACCTACTCCAACCTACTTCAACCCACTTCTACCAATATCAAACAACTTCACCTATTTACTAGCCTATTGTTACCAACGAAAAGAACAGACCCTGAATGGAAAAAATTGTGAAATTTTTCTTTTTGTGATCTGACGGACCATTCTGTTGGAATGGTTTTTTCCGTGGGAAGTCCATCGGTCTTTAGTCAGAATGATTGTCCAACGGAATGTGTCAATCCGTTAGAATGTGCTCCCGCGGGGCTCCATTCTGATGGACGTCCTTAGTCAGAAGATTGTTTGAAAAATTATTTTTCCAACGGAAAAGTAGCTTTTTCCGTGGGAATGAGGACGTCGTTTAGTGGTGAATTTTCTTGATGGACATCTAATGGACAATTTGACAGAATAATGCCTGATGCAAGCTCCATCTGACAAAATTCTAACGGCCTTTGCTATGGCTACCGATAGGATTTTCTGATGGAGTAAAAGAAAGTAAGTAATTCCTTAACTTCCCAATTACGATAAAATAGGCCTGAACTACCTCAAACATAATATAGACGTGCGTACATATGTGTGTGTGTGTGTGTGTGTATGCGTGTGTGTGTGTGTGTGTGTGCACGTTAAAAATGATGTTATAAAAAAAGCACCATAAACAATATATATAATAACAATTAACAAATAGAAATGCCTATGTCTGAAACTTAAAGTGCTAAATTTGAAATTGTTTATAATAGCCGCAATTGTTTTCGATTTATAGCTAGATCAACTAAACTAATTAGAATCTAAGAGGTTCATGCAATCCTCGTTATCATTTTGGGAGTCATTCTCATCATCAGAGTCCAAGTTGGTTTGGCTGGAAAAACATACTCCTTATCCCTTAAGAAACCTCCAAACCTTCATCACTATACGCTCTTTCTTTCCTTGTTTCTTGGCAATTTGGGTTATGGTCTCTACATGCTAGTTAATGCTCTGGTTGAGGAGTTGTGCTTGCTCTCTAGGGTTGAAGTGCTCGGCTGATGAGTGGCATGCTGCCGCTATTCGAGCTGATTTCTTCAACTTGACCCCTCAATGATGAAACCTTATACACGACCCTTTTTGTCAAGATTTTCTTGAATCCAAAATTGTTCTGGAATCATAGGTGGCAGTTAAGACTCCTTTAGGTTGCAGCCCGAGTGTCATCCTCCCACTTCTCATAATGCTCCTCCTACAAGTTGTCAAAATGTGAAATTATTGTGTACTAGAGGGAAAATTATAATGCATGAACAATGATACAAGTCTTTGGAAGAGCCCATCCCAAAAGTTAGCTCAAGGGTTGGGAGAACCCAAAGCCTATACATAAACCCCACATCAACGTCTCATATGATCGATGTGGGACTCAAGTCCCATACTTTGCAATTGGACAGTAACAATCCACCACGCTCCGTAACCGTCATCCCGACAGCTGCACTCTAGGTAGCTTCACTCTGGCAATTAGGTAGCCCTTTTCTCCTTTTTGAGATGAGTTTACTCTATTGCACAGGTAGCCCTCTCCTTAGGTAGCCCTTTTTGTGACTCAGGGTGCAGACACATGATGGTGGCTCTAATACCAATTGATACAGGACTTTGGAAGAGCCCATCCCACGAACATGTGCATTCTTTTTTTATTTTTTCAAGAATGAAGCTGCTCGACCAAATCTTGATACTCTTTTCTTCTTAGATTCAAAATTGTTAGAAGTAAGAAAAATTAATGAGGTAAAATTTTTCTTTCCCTCAATCTTGACACATTTTCTTGATTTAACACCACAATCAAGAATTTTTGAAAGTTGAAAATTTGGTGTGGTATTTAAATCATAAAAAAATGTGACAACTTGGAGAAATACTATTATTTGAAAATTCAATTATAGATGTTACCTTATCCTTACCGCTTTGAAGAATAGATGAATTATTGTTTTTCTCACCATTTTCAAGAAATTCCTCAATTTGGGCATGCTTGACATTTTTATGTATAAACCGTTGAATTGGATCATCATTTTCATGTTCTTACTCTTCATGTGGTTGGTGATCCTCAACTTGCTTAACATTTCCATCCATGATTATTTCGTCCTGCACAACAAATTCGCTTAGTACCATATTTTGATTAGTACCATATAAATTATAACTCTCAAATTTCCTTGTCACTATCACAATGTGAGATAAACTCATAAATATCAACAGTAAGAGCACAAAATAAAATGTTCATAGCTTTAAAACTTTTTGATATCCGCTTGTAATCATCTTTAGTATATTCATCTTTCGATTTCTCAATATCTATTGGACCTTTGACCATGATCTCCCAAAGATCGAGACTCTTGTGCTTGATATAATGCTCCATTGTTTCCTGCCACAAAAAATAATTAGTACCTTTAAAAAGCGGAGGGTTGTCAGAGTCAAAATCATAGCTAGCCATGGGATCAAACTATTGGACGGTAAAATCTCACAAAAATAGTACTAGCTCTAATACCAATTGATACAAGTCTTTGGAAGAGCCCATCCCAAAGGCTAGCTCCAAGATTGGGAGAACCCAAAGGCTATATATAAACCCCACATCAACGCCCCATATGATCGATGTGGGACTCAAGTCCCATACCTTGCAATTGGACTGTAACAAACAATGTCTGAGTTTCAAGTTGAAACTTACAAATTTTTTCGCAGATTTCTTATCAACGAATACTTTATTTTCGAGTGTTCTTAAATAACTCTTCAAATGTGGGTTCCCTACCCAACGCTTTGGCCTATACAAAAAATAAAATGGGTAATTATATACATTGAGTACTGAAAATACACTATTAACATCCTCTTTGCTTACCAGACGCCTCTCCCTTTCACTAATCGGGATTGAGCCACATGTATGTAATGAAGGGCCAAGGCCTTCTAGATCACTCAATCTATTCTTCATTTTGTTCACTGAACTTCTTGAACTTGTCATCTTCATCCTATTGCTTAAGCATTTCTTTCCAAATACTATACGGCATCCACTCTGGCTTTTTGTTAGAATTCCTAGCATACCCAAGAATGTCCTTAAGGCGATTGTACCTTTCATCTCAAAGTTATGTTGTATGTGCGTTTCATTTTCTGGATGCCAATAGTTGTGTTTCTGTAAACAAAGTTCAAATATATTAGTGAGAAGTACTTAGGATCGAACAATTTTATGACAATGTTTAAACTGTTTTGCTTGAAACTAAGGTGAACTTACTGAACCATGAGCCTCGCTGAGACTATTGAACTTATCCCTATGTGGTCCATGGGCATGAGTATTTACCTTGGAAGCTTTCCACAATTTGATGAGCTATGCCGTCATATGGAACAAAGCTAAGTACAAAAATATGCTCGTTAAAGTTAATAAATGTAGTTACGAAAAAATCAATACACAGAGATGAAAAGAATTCATAATTAATTTACGTATCACCATCAAGTTATAAATAAATCTTATTGTTTGTGCCTGTAGTTTCATTGTGAGGTGTCGGACTTTGAAAATATTTTGTACCCCTTCATTTTGGAACGAGTGGCTTGGCAACCTATGCTAACTAGCAAACTGATTATTGTTGTACTGTGGGCCAATTGTGTCAAACTGTTGATAAACAAAGGGAGTAGGGGAAGTTCCACTGAGGTAGGGAGTATTGGGTTCGATAGGTGTGTCCCACGAGTGGTTTGAATGAAATTCATCACTTGTGGTTGGTTAATACCCATACCAAACAACGACTGGTAGATATATGGTTGGTCAGTGTTGCCATCAAAATAATTTCCAAATGGCTAGCTAAAGTCAATAAAACCTCCAAACAAGCCAGTAAAGTGTTCGCTTCAGTGTTTTCTATTGCATTATTTTATGGGGTCACTTGCAATACTCCTCTATCCGCACCATTCCTAACGTTTCAACCTCGACCATGTCCACCATTTGCTCTCAACATCTAACAAATAAGAAAGATGAAGAAACAAAATACACCAAATGCAAACAATGATAGTACTGTCATAGACAAAAAACAAAAAAAAGAAAAATTTAAAAACTAATGAATTGGAATTAAAAAGTTTCAAAGATAACTGACATTAAAAAGGTTTCAAAGATATATAATTGTTTATGAGACTGACATAAGTACACATACATAAACATCGACACAACTAAGAAATTAAACCAACCACCTTTATGAACATCATCATCATCATCATCATCACTTTGCGATGTCAGATCCCCCTCATCAACAACAGTGCCTTCACCTCTATCCTCATATTCGCCTTCTTTGTCCTCTTCATGGTTGTTATCATCATGCTCACCATCCTTATTATATTCATCACCCTAACCATGTTCATCAACCTCATCAGGTGGTTTAGTTTAGTTTTATTTACTAATGTTGTGGCTACTATGTCATCAACATTCATAGTTGTCATTCCTTTCTCTTGATAGGCATCTCCAAATCATTTTAACCTTTAGAGTCACCACGAGATTTGTTCAGTATAATTACCTACCAATTCACTTTTCTTGATATCCCCTCAGGGCACTTAAGGTATACCACTTAGGTTGTAGCATCAGCAAATATGAATGGGCCAAACTTTCTGTATCATTGACTGTGATTAACCTCGGGATAGGGAGTCAATTTAGGATAACGTGGTCCCCAAGGGACATTCGATTCAAACCACTCACAATTAAAAAGCATACATTTTTTAATTGGTTCACTTGTTAATTCAAGGCGAACAACTGCATGAAGTATGCCTTAATAATCCGCTCTGACTTTATCATCTTTTCCTATTCCTTTAACACGCATGCCACAATTATATGTGGCTTTACCTTCATTTCTAACCATGGTATGAAAATGAAAACCATTCACGTTATACCCAGAAAAACATTTCACTACCATAATAGGTCCATGTGATAAGTTAACCAAAAAATTGTCCCTCATCACTGAACACTTGGTAAGAATTGACCTATGACAAAAACACATCATTCTTTTTAGAATAAAAAAGCTAAATGGTATAATAGTGACTGGAGACTACAGTTATGAAAATAGCTTACATTGTACTCAAACCACTATACAAAGCTTGACTCAATGAATAAGTCAACTAGCACATCACTCGCGTTTGGATTATGACATCGAAATTGATGTCTGAACCAACTGTATTTAAAGATTCAATTCAAGTAATTATTCCACCATTTAAGTATTAAAATTAAACTTCAAATAAAAGATAAACTTATTCAAGCTAAGCTTATACTTTTGCACAATTTAGTAAGATGTTAAAGAGAGCGATAAGATACTCCAGCTCAGTAAGATATCTTGTTGTCCGTTTTTCAAATGCAGTACCTTACAATTGAACACCGAAATAGTTGGCTTTTGTAAAATGTATTGGGGTATACTCTCGTTATGCCCAATTCTTGGACAATGCAAGCTTGACTGAAAATGGTACTCGAAAAACTATTTAATCTCAAATAATACGCATGCCTTAACCATATAGGCCTATAGAAGAGCTTTGTTCTTCGTTGTTAGCTTCATCCAACCAAAATGCCGCTAAAAAAGATACATCTATCGATATTGAACGGAACCACCTAACAAAGCTTCTTTTCCTAGAGGAATATGCAAATGTTCCATGACATTCCAAAATCTAGAGGGGGATTCAAGCATGTGAACATGCAACTCATTAGAGCATAACTTTATGAAGAATTCACTCAACTCCTCCTAAAACATCTTCCAGAAGAGCAGCAAAAGTTACTGGAAGGAGATTCTCCAAAAACACATGATGATCATCACTTTTTATGTTTTGAAATTTTATATTAGATGGATCAACCCAATTTTTCACATTAGAACAACAACCATTAGGCACATGAACCTCCCACAATCATTAGCAAGTAGACCTGTTTTGATCTAACGATACTGCAAACTTGGCTTTTGGCTTACACAATTTATCAGTAGACCCTCTTGTAGCTAAATTTAACTCTTATCTACAGCACGAAACAACTGTATCCATTCTTGCTTTTATAGCATCCCTTGTTTTTCTTGGCACATCCATGACTGTTTTTATAATATTTTCATTGAAATTCTTTTCAATATGCATAACATCAAGGTTATGCCTTAGAAGTTGATGTTTCCAATAAGGAAACTCCCAAAAGATGCTTTGCTATGCCCAGTTACATTCATTTTCTTGAAATTTAGGAATTTGAAATTCTACCTATGTGGTCATCTTAGGCAACTTATAGGCTAAATCAGACAATATTTCACCGGAAACCCTTCAAGGAGGGCCACTATGTACGCCTTGCCTTTTCAAAAAGTAAATCTATTAGGTCTAAAACAATGATTCTGAGGCAAGAATTGACAATGGCAATCAAACCAAGATAGTTTTCGCCCCTGCTGTAACTGCAAGGCACTATTTTGATGCATGCAAACTAGGCATGCTACCAACCGTTGAGTACTCTAGTCGAACAACAATCCACAGGCGAAAAAATCATTGATTGTCTACATAAATGCAGCATGCAATTTAAAAGTTTTCCCCATTGAAACATCAAATGTATCCACCCCAACATCCCATAGCATGGTCGGCTTATCAATTAAGGGTTGCAAGTACACATCAATTTTATTCTTCGGATTTGTTGCATTTGGAATAACACAACTTTAAAACATTTATGGAGTGGTCATACACATATCTAAAGGCAATTTGTAAGGTGTAACAACATTTGGCCACACAAAGTATAGTCTTCCAAAGAGTGAGAATGATGTGAAACCATCAGCACATAAACTTAATCTCACATTCCAAGGCTTTATTGCTAAAAAGGGTACTTTGGTCAAAATACTTGCAAGCTTCCCCATCTGATGGATGTCAGAGAGCACACAATTCTTACTGGTGCTCATAGTGCCATATGATGTGGTCAACAGCAGTTTTTGAGGCATACAGTCTTTGCAATATTTTATTTTGGTCCGTATAAGCCATAAAGGGTAATACAATACAATTACAATACAATGCGGAAGGGGGGAATCGAACATGGGACCTAATGTACCCAGTACCTCAGTCTTTACCACTAGGCTAAGACTTCATTGGTATAGTCTTTGCAATATTGGGGTTAAAGGTAGGTATTGCATTTTGACATATGAAACCTCCTTGTGTCCCCCTTGATTGGAGTTCTGTGGTAATCGTCTTCCATGTCTGCAGAATTTGCATATAAATAGATTTTCATCAGGTTTATAATAAAGCATGCAACCATTCGGACAATAATCAATTTCCTGAACATCCATGCCTAAATCTCTCACTCTTCTCAGGAGTTAATGATAATTTTTAGGAAAACGACTTTAAGCATGACATGTATCTTTCATCAAACAACTTCGTTGAAACGAGGTTGAGACATATTGTGGCCTGATTTTATACTAAGTAGCCTCACTGACGTTTTAAGCTCAGTTATATTACACTCTTCATACAAGGGTTTTTAGGCAGATTCAAGCATAGTATGAAATGCCTCAAGATTTTCTTTATGAGAGCTACTCATGTTAAATTCATTAGCTTTAAAAGCAACATGAAAGCATGTTCTCCATATGATTCTATTATGGCAATCGTAATCATAATTCATAGATGTGTCATTGGCTTCATGGTACATATCGTGCGAACTACTTGGACCCCCTACTTCTAAATAATAATCATCCCCATGGCTTATCCAATGCCAATAACCCTTTACAAACTTCATTCCATATAAATGGGATTTCACAACTTTAGGCGTATGGTATTGCGTATTCTTGCACTTCAAGTGTGAACTACTTGCACCCCCTACTTTTGAATAATAATCTTCCCTATGACTTGTCTAATGCCAATAACCCTTTACAAACTTTTTTCCATACAGATGGGATTTCACAAGTTTAGGCATATGGTATTGTGTATTCTTACACTTCACACATGGACATCTATAAACCCCCATTAATTCTATACCCCTCCTGGTTTTGTGCAAATCTATCAAACATATTTACTCCCTTCAACCACTCATTTCTAAGCCCACGCCTATTAAGATTTCTCCTCTTATATATCCATTGTTGATGCAATGACCCATCCACATTTGCCAATCTAGTAGCTATTAATTGTTATATATGCTACAATCAGTTTCAATAATGGTCTTTTAGAAAACAATTTAACCATCAACCATGATTCTAATAAATCATACATTACAATTTTTAGTAGACAATAAATGAACGAATCAATGAATGCTAACACAATTTCCAAGTACATAAGTATTTATAGTAAAGACGATTTTTTTTATAAAAAAAACCCTATTTCAATTGATGAAAAACAATGTCGAGCTTGTGACAGCAACATGAACAATAGCGATTTTTTCTATCATTCAACACTATTTCTTTTTTGGCCCATTTAAAGTACACCACAAATAAACCATAACTAAAACCAATTAAAAAAACAAACATTTTCCTTCAAATTTAGGTGCATTTAAATCACAAATTGCTTTTAAATACAAAATTGTAACAACATTTATGCCGCATCCAAATATACAAACCTAACAAATCAAATAAAAAATTAAACTATTTACTTAACACTCTATGTTCACGTATGACACTAATAACTAATAACTAAATGTATTTATTTAACCCTTTATATTCACATATGACAAAAATAAATTTCCACATACAAATTTTACATAACAAAATATATCAATTTAATTAAACATATATACTATAAAAAGTACACTTAACATAACTAGTTCATTTATCCAAATAAACATACTTAATAAATCAAATTAAAACTTAAACTATTTACTACACATTTTATATTCACTAATAACTAATAACTAAATATATTTACTTAACACTTTATATTCACATGTTTTTCACAAATTCCTTTTCATGGGTCGCTTGGAAACAGCCTCTCTATGGGTAGGAATGCCGGTAGGGGTAAGCTTGCCTAGAGCTGGATCTTCCCATACCCCGCGAAAGCGGGAGCTACACTGGGAGGTGTTGTTGTTGTTGTTGTTTATATTCACATGTTCCTAAAATAGATTTCCATATACATATTTTACCCAACAAAACATATCAATCTAACTAAAAATATATAATACAAAAAATAAACTTAACATAACTATTGATCTATCCAAATAGCCATAGTTAACAAATCAAACAAAAAAATTAAACTATTTACTTCACATTTTATCCAAATAAACATACTTAACAAAAAATTAAATAAAAACTATTTACCAAGTCAAACAAAAATAAACATACTTAACATGCTTAACAAATCAAAAAATTAAACATACTTAACATGAACATACTTACAAAAAATTAACATAGTTAAGAAATCAAACATAAAATAAACATACTTGATATAGTCAAATTATTTACTAAAATAAACATACTCAACATACTTAAACTAACATACTCAACATACTTAAACTATTCAACAAAATTAAATGATTTACAAAAATAAACATACTTAAGATATTTTATTTCATTTATCCAAATAAGCATACGTAACAAATCAAACAAAAAATTAAAATATTTACTTGATATTTTATGCTCATATATTCTGAAATAATTTCCCACATCCGTAATTTACCAAACAAAACATATCAAACAAATTAAACATATATATTACAAAAAATAAATTTCATAAAATTATTTCATTTACAGCGGTGGCGGCAGAGGCACGGCAGCGGTGGTGGCAGAGGCACGACAGTGGTGGCGAGAAAGGCAACTTCACTCCAAAAATATCAATTCAACTACCACCAAAATCACGAACCAATTCAAAGATTTTAAATTCAAGTAACAATTCACTTAAAAATCAAGCACTTACTGACAGTCTTCTAGATTCTCTCTCCTTGCTCTTATCTCTCTTGAAAATCGTCGCTCATATCGCCCACTGCCTAGCCTTTAAAGCATAGCAGATATGAAGTTTTTGTCTTGAAAATTGTGCTGGGAATTCCAACGGAAAATCCAACCGCGGAATTCTCAATTCAGACGACCTATTTTCCTATAGTAATCTTCGTTAGAAACATAAAATTCCATCATACTCCATCTTACTGTCTGTCGAATTGTGCAACGGTAGTAACCCTCGTCGCTTTTTCCATTTGAATGAGATTACATTTTTGTAGTGTTGTGTTAATACTAATGGTGTTGTTTTTTATATTGGGTGTGTCTATGGTGCTCCTTGAATAGAGGAATGACAGGCAGTCTACGAGTTACTCCATGAGCAAGTCAGGCACTTACTGACCCATATGTCTTGCTTGGTCATTTTAACCAAGTTGAGTAGCATACGGACAAGCTAGGTGGGATTCATTACATCTTAGGCTAGGGCACCTTTGCCCACTGGAAAATGATGTTGGGCCTACGCGATCTTTGTTTTGCTGGGGTGCCTTTTATTTGGACAAATAACAATGACCCCATTGATACCATTTATGAACGGTGTGATCGTGCTTATGGGTCTCAGGATTGGTTTGACCTTTTGCCTACTTCATATGTGTTAAATCTCCCTATTGTCATCTGAGATCATTTGCCCATTCTTCTCTTTGCATGCTTCTATTAAATCTCAACGATAAGCCTTATAAATTGGAAGCTTGGTCGTTCACATATCCCGAGCTTAAAGTCTTTAATCAAGCCACTTGGGATGCATATGTGGTCGGGTTTTATATTTCATGTGGTTAGCAAACTAAAAACATGCAAGCAAGTGTGCAAGCATTGGAGTCTTAATTTTAAGAAACGTCGATTTGTTACATGCAATACCAATGTCTCTAATACTTTTGAGGCATAGAATGCGCTATTTCACAATGGCTCTATGGATTCCAACTCTCCTGCCTCAATCTTTACTAGTGCAGACTGTTTTGCCCTTCTCGATGTTCATCATCTCCAAGACCTTGGACTCTATTAGCACCAACGAAGCAAGCTTAAATGGCACCTTTGACGGGTTGACTATACCTGGTTCTTTTTCCATTCTTTTAGGAACTGAGCACGACAGACGCGTGTTTAAGGTATTTATGATATAGCAGGAACTTGTGTCACTAACTACTCCAAACCATAGAAGATGGCAAATTGGTATTCTTAGACTCTTTTTAAGTCTGATAAATTGGCTACTACTTCCAATCAGTGTCGGATTATGGGGGATATTCTCATACAAAAACCCTGCATCCTTTCTCGTGATTCCCTTGAGACATGGTCTTGACCATTTTCTACAGAAAAGGTCTGCCAGATTTTCTTTTCTATGGAGGGTTTGAAATCTTCAAGACCTGATGGTATTCCAGCTATCTTCTATCATCAGTATTGGAACGCTCTTGGAAATGAGGTGGTGGACGTTGTGCTTGAGTCTCTTCACTCAGGCCGGTTTCTTCGCCACATTAATTATAGCTTCATTACCCTTTTTCCAAAGGTGGATAATCCCTCCTTCTTTACTGAATTTTGGCCCATTTGTCCGTTCAATGTTATTTATAAAGGGATATTGAAATGTCTCACTCTATGCCTTAAGTACATCATTTCTACTATTGTAGGTCTATTTCAAAATGCTTTTGTTCCTGGAAGGTCATTTGGGATAACAGCTTGATTGTGCATGAAATCATGGAGACCGTTCGAACCCACAACTCTAGGTCAAAATTAGTTGCAATTAAGGTTAATATGAGCAACGCTTATGATCAAGTGGGATGGGATTTTTTGGCAACTGTGTTGCAAGCTTTTGGGTTTTTGTATCTCTGGATCAGTCTCATTATGGACCGTGCTTCATTTGTCTATTACTCTATCCTTATTAATGGTTTACCATCCCAACCATTCAGGCCAGGAGTAGGGTTGCGACAAAGGGATCCCTTATTCCCTTATCTTTTTATCCTCTGCATGGAGATATTATCTGGAATGCCAATATGGGATTCCGACTCAGTGTTTCTCACTTGCATCAAAGTGGCTTAATATGTGCTAAATGTTAATCACTTATTCTTTGCAGATGATGCTATTCTCTTCTCCATGCTTGCCGAATCCCAGTGCCTATATGTGCATGATATTTTAGAGTGTTTGAGGCTAGTGTCCAGTCAAATGGTCAATGCCTCTAAATCTCTCTTCTTTACCTCCCCAAATGTGACTATCGAAGATAAAGACATGTTGAAACTCATCTTTTGATTCGCTTTATAAGATTCTTTTCGAAAATATTTAGGTACACCTATATGTTTCTCAAGTTCCAAATATGCTGACTTTGGGTTCTTGATTGACAATGTCCTACGGTGTTTACAGGGATGGGAAACAAAGCTCCTCTCGTCGGTAGAAAGGATCATTTTATGATGGTTATCTTTAAAATTCCTGCTGGTATTCTTAACAAATTGAATACCTTAATCACCTAGTTTTTTTGGGGCCAAGGTAGACAGATCTCTCTTTGTTCTTTAGATGTGTACAGATCTCTTAGACCTCCTACGAGCATAGGGGGGTTGGGCATTGGGGATATGATGGTTTTCAATGATACTCTCCTGATGCGACAGAGTTGGAAAATTCACCGATAAGCTGACTCTTCGCTTTCCAGAATCTATCATGCCAAATATCGTTCGACCTTTCCTCTTTAGCAACCTTCATCATCTAGGGCTATCTCTTGGGCATAGAAGAGACTTGTTGGGGTAGCAAATTGGTTCTGAGATGGGTTCAGATGGCCTATTCATCAGGGTGATTGGGTTTGGGCTGGGTTCCCTAATTGGATCCAGGGATGGTATCCTTGGTTTCATAGTCTTGAACTCGAACAATAGTGGACTATACAACCAGTATGAGAATCGTTGCATTTAGATGGCTCTGCTTGCAACGAGCCACTAGTTCGTTTCATTTTTCATCATGATACAACTCTAAACTTGCCTAAGCATGTAACACGAATGGATAAATTATCAATTAATCTCATCATCTCCCTCTTTCAAGGGTCGAAGACAAATCTTAAAACTATAACCGCCTATTTTCATGGGACTAACAATCAAAGGATTACAAGATTCATAATCTTAAACCAGAGTCAGAAGTTCGATTATTTTCATATTAGAATCCTACCTGTCTACTAAGTCGCTAAAGGTTTCGTCTTTCAATGTACCTTTAAACCTGAATAAAAATAGATGAATACTCTTTCAAGAAATTCATCGAAATACGGTGAGCAAAATAAATTTCAATAGCACAAACATGGAACAAGTAAGATTCAAGGTTAATTCATTCTTTAACTAAACATAATTGCTGTCAATCCCAGCCCAAGTTGATAGATTTATCCACTAAACGTAATGAAAGGATCATAATATGTGAAAAACATCATAGTAACAAGAATTAAAGCAATCAACAAGAGAGAGAGAGAGCAATTTCAGAAACAAAAAATCTGACTGAATTATGATTCTCAAATCCAATAGTAATAATCTTCAAATTGCCAAAGTATAGGTATGCTAAAGCCTAAAACCTAGTTTAAAGAAACTTGGGAGAAAAGGTGTATGAAAGATGATGTTGTAAGCCTCTCAAACCATCCCTTCAAATAAATCAGGGAGGCAATTTCACATATAACAACACATGCATGGCAAATAGCACAGCACCCTATGTCAACCCTTGATTAAGTGCTCAGGATTGCAGGATTTGTAGATGGTCATGCCATTCCGCATGGCACCCAGTGTCGCTTCTTTAAACTTTTGCTTGCTAGCATGGGCGTGCAATTCGCACAGTAGGTCATGTTGGACTTTTTCCTTAGCTTCCCACTTGATTTTTTTCGTCTTTCCTCTCCTTAGCTTCCTTTTATCGAAAATCACACAACCAAACTTCCTCTACCCTAAGGTGAGAAGTAAATAAATAAGGGAGGATTTAGGTAAGGGAAATAGGCGAAAATATGCATGTAACAACTCCCCTATGCTTATCTCTTCCTTGTCCTCAATAAGGCTAACTCTTCAATGATTAATCAAGGGAGATGAACCTCTAATCACCCTCCTTAGGTAAGGGAATAACAGTTTACCAATCAAACACAATCATGCATCAAAGGTAGGTAAGTCAATATGTCCAAAACATTTTCAATAAAACAGAAACACTACCATCGATAAATCACACTACCTAAATGCAACACACCAAACAAACTATATTGAATCACATGGTGAGATAAAACATTGCTTAATAAGTAGTCAGCAGGTGTGACCAGTTGAACTACTTTAAGATAAAGTGGAACACTTCTCTCAATGTGTTTAGATGTTAAACTTGGGTATACTCGATACTCAAACCAATTATGCAAACTACCATAGGCTTGATAAGGTTCTCAATTCTCGACCACTTGATGCGAAATCGAAAATGTCAATAATTAGGATTTGCAAAGAGGATATAATAGGGCCGAGGTTAAGGGTAAGAAGGGAGATAATTTAGGAGAGGTGGAGTTGTTGCTAAAAGACTATAGAGTAAAAACACTTCCGCAACGAGTACCAAAACACCAACTTTACACCCCAAATTAAAAATATGCGCAAACCCCACAAAAGACCACAAGGAAGGAGTTGATACAAACTATTGAATTATTCCCATGACAAACACTTCATTCACAAGCTCTTTTTTGTCTTCTTCTCTCTTTTCGTTTTTCTCCTTTTTTTTTTCTTTATCTCTTTTTCTAGGAAGCAAAACAAAGATATATGTGAATGGCATTGGAAATACTAAATCTCAACTCACAATCCCTCAAAACCACAAATCACCATTAGAAACACCCAAAAGATGAACCAACTAATCCTTTAAATATGCCTAACTTAATGTAAAAGTACTGCTCTGCTAGATTTTTGTAAGGGTATGAGAATTATGCATAGGCAAAGTGTGCAGTGAATATGAGTGCAACAACAAAACAGGGAAAGACACCAAGGGCTAACAAGAGGGATACCATGCATCAATAGGTGGCTTTTAGGCTCATGTAGTTGTATAAAAAAATAAAAATAAATAAAAAAACAAAGAATGTCTCAATCATATCAACACATGCACATACTGATTGTGATCTTAAAGAGAACCAAATTAAGTTCTAGTGATCCAATCATGGATGACTCACACAAGAAAGGAAATATGAGATTACATGTAATGAAAAGTCATTGGGCTCAAAACCTCACAAGTTAATCTATCATAGTCAATGCAACTTACTCCAAGTTATGTCACCTATCAAGGTCAACCAAAACAAACCACATAATTCTCTAGGGCAATTGCAGGCAAAATAAGCCAAGGAAATCTTAAATGGCAATGTCAACACAATTTTTAAGAAATTTACACCAACACAAACTATACCTCAATACATTGACATGTCAATCAATCAATTATCATACTTTACATTATCAGCATAAGAGGGGTTCTCAAAACCTCCTTTTTTTTGCTAAATTTTTTATTTTTCAATTTCTTAATATCTTTTTCATTTTTCTCAAAAGAAATAAGAAAGTAATAAAACACACAATGAAGAGAAGGGTAAGAAAAGTTACCTCGCAGGCTGCTCGACTTGATTAGTTCTCCTCTTGCGAAGCAACACCTAACCCATATGTTTTGAGCTAAATGCTCTACTAAATGAAAAATGCAAAAACAACCAAATAAAACTATATGAAATCCTAGCTACATCATATGAATGCAAGAAATGTCATTCAAACCACTCCCTAAAATCTACAATTTCACTAAAAGAACTAAAAGCTCACCCCTCACCCTGCGCTTCAAATTTTCATTGTCCTTAACATCCAAAAGAGTGGCAGACACTTATAGTGCAAAGGGAAAACGATGGAGAAGGGGAGGGGAAAGTAGTGACACTCAATTAATTTTTTTTTTTGTGTAAGCAATTCAATACTTAGGTTGCCTCCTAAGAAGCGCTTGTCGTAGGTCCCTATCTCGACCCTTACCTTAGGCATTGAATTGTGAGAATGGGGGAAAGAAACATGGAATAGTGGTATAATATTGGCCACCTCCCCGAAACATGAAGAATTGCTTACAAAACTAGCCAAGATCGGAAGAGGTCGCTTAAGTGTGGTAGAGAACCTTCTTTCCGGCATCTCATCCCCATCAAGCACTTCAATTCTAGGAATAGCTCCAAGAATAACAGATACCGTAGGGACGGCATGAACTAGAGGTAGTTGAAAGAAAGCGTTTTGGGTGGAGGGAACCTTCTCCTCACACAGGTTAAAGGAGATCCTTCCTATGGGCACATCAATCACCGCCTCTACAGTAGCCAGGAATGCCCTCCGTAAGATGACTGGGGCCTAAGAGCTCTCATCCATGTCCATAACTACAAAGTCGTGCAGATGACAAACTAACCCATCTAAACTGGAGCATCCTCTAGAATACCTATAGAAAGCCTGATCAAATTATATGCTAATAGGGCCGCAAGCACACGGTGGCGGTGTAGCAAATCAAGGTCAATCCCGCAAAGACTAGGTTGATCTATCGGGTCATGTTCCCTCAAGATAGGCTAAGCAAATCAAAATTTGATATTGAAATTAAACTAATCAACTATCTAATCTAATGGATAAATAATAATTGGAATTAAGTAAAATAAGCAATCACCTAATCCACGCATCAATCAAGCACTTCTTCTTTAATTGGTTGTTTTAAAACCGATAATCGAAATATCACAACCCTATTTAAGGTGAAGTGAAACACCTAAATCTAACCAATTACCATTTCTCAAGGGTCCTCGATTTATTTAGGTTCATTAAGCATGCGATTATCATATTCGTGGTTTCTCAATTGGTGTGCTCTCTCAAGACTCCACCCAATCAAGTCAAATGCTAGGATTCTAGTATCAGATTTCACCTTTGAGCTCTTCATCCAATACCAAAAACATGCAAGAAAGTGACCAAATTCCTCACAAGACAATAAACTTCTAGAATTTGATAAAACAATCCAACAAATTGCAAAGTACCAAATGATATCAACACAAGATCAAGAAATTAACAAATGTTTTCATAAATCCAAAAGCAAACAACAAAGATAATCAAAATTACAAAACATAAATCTAAATTTAGAGAAGAGAAGAGAAGACAAGAAAAAAGATATGCTCAGCCAAGATCGCGCTTGGTCCGTCATGATAACCCGGAATAGAATCCTTGCAAATCTTCACTTCAACTCACTTTTTGTCCCTCTAATCTAATCTAAATACTAATCTAATTGATAAAATTGGAGAGAGGAAATAGAATGATGGGATGATGGGTTTTTTTTTACTGCGAAAATGACCTTATTTATAGAGAAACACAATCAACCTTGGTCACATGATGAGGGAAAATGAACAGGCTAGCAGTTATGCCTCTACCATAGACCGTGGCATCCACCATGTATAGGCCGTGGTGCTTGCTGGATCCAAAATCTTCTACTCTTCTTTTGCTCCATGGGCATAGGACTTGGGGTACCTCCGTGGTGGCCAATATGCACTCAAATGAAGGTCAATTGCTGGGTCAAATGGTCTAAAATCCTGCAAAAGTCACCAAAGAACCATACCCAAGCATAAAATGAGAATAGAAATATAAATTATAATATAAAGCACTCAATTCTCCCTAAAAATGCAACAAAATGACCTCAAAATAGTGTGCACTTTAAGCACTTATCAAACTCCCTCATGCTTAAACCGTTGCTAGTCTTCAAACAAACACTAGATAAAACCAAAAAGGGGAGACGCATCTAGGACTCAAACACGTAACAAGCTCCTTAAAGTAGGCAACCTATAGGATTTCATAAGCAAGAATAGCAAGCAATGGCAACCCCAAATAGCGCGCAAAAACATTTCAAAATTAAAAGGAGGAGAGGGTTTTTGAAAAACCACAAGCTCGATATCAAACTTGATTATCCCCAAAGAACCATAAAGCATTTCATGCAAGCACAAGAGATTGTAAAGCTAAGTAGACTGACAAAACCTCTCTTTTGGGAAATGTAAATCACTCCCGCTCCTGTGTTTGAAATATAGCATAGGTTCACTCAAGACTCATTCTAAAGATGCAAACTACCATATGCTTAACAAGGCTTTTAAATTCTCCACCACTAAAATGCAATGTGCACAAGACAATCAAGAGGACTTTATATGGGCTGTAACGTGGCCTAAAAGGGTTAAGGAAAAGGAGTGGACAAATGCATTTGAGCAATGTAGAGCTAGGCAGCCAAATGACTGGGGAACAACCAACAAAACACTAAGCAACCAAGAAAATCACTAACACTCCAAACCTCAACAATACAATGAACATATCCCAATGAATCATATAGGAAATGAGTTGACAAAGAAGGAACACAAGCTATGTACATATCCAATGCCAATCACTTAGTCATTTTTCCCTTTTGCTTTTTTTCCCATGATTTTCTCTTTTTTTATCTTTTTTTCTTTTTGTGTTTTTTTTTTGGGAAATGAAATGAAAATTGCAATTATTGGAAGGCATAGGACCACCAATTCTCCACTCATAACCTAATTTATATGTATATATACAACCTGAACAAGAGAGGAATAAATCCAAATGCTCAATGACGTCAACCCCTCAACAAACCAACACACCAAAGCCACCTTAAACTCGATTATCCCCAGAACCACCCACTACATAAATGAAGTGATGCTCCATAGACTTGGCTTAAAGGTTAGCAACATGTGTTTAGCCAAGGGCTAACATGAAGGGATCACAACAAAAACAGATATAAGCTCAAAAGATCTAGCAAAGGGGAAAAACATGTAACACATGGGTAGGCTATTTGGCTATGTGGCTAAAATGACCAAAGAAAGAAATGTCTCTATCATATCATCAACTATGCACACGCTAATGTGGTTTTGAACAAGACTCTAGGCAAGTTCTAGAGATGCAACATGGAAGAGTCACACACATGAAAGAAACATGAGACTAAATATAATAAAATAGTCCAAAAAAAGCTCAAAATCTCACAAGATATCTACCAAAACCTCATTAAGCTCATCAAATGACTCTCATGTAACAATATTAGTGTTAACGATTCCAAGGGATAAAAAAGTTCTCAAACAAGACAATGGTCAAAACAAGAAATATTTACAAAATCGTCACAAATTTTAGCACCAAAAGGAATTACATATCAAAATTTACTCAAACTTAAGAAAGCTATTCTGCCTAAAGAAAAGCATCGAAGGTTATCTCAAACCAATCCACACCATCTCTACATGCAATCCTATATGCAAACCTATAAATCAACTAAAATGCAACACACTAGTTTAAACAAAAAGGAAACCTAAACCTCTATGCTGTAACTAGTATGCAAACTAATAACCAAAATGAAAAATATGAAGCTACCCTTTCCCCCATGCTTAGATAAAGTACTATTATTCAAAGGAAAGAAAGGAAGACAAGGGAGATGGAAAACAAAAGAGAACAATCTCACCAGATTAGGTGCTAAGTGCACCTAAGCTAAGGCCTCATCGCAAACAGGCCAAACAGAGCATCAGCCACTCCATTATATCTTCAAGGCTCGATTCATTAAATTAGATGTTGTCAACACGCGCAGAAACTTTTCAAACTCCTGGGACCACAATTTACGAAACACAAGGTATGAGGTAATAACCAAAATCACACCAAAGACAATAAGTATCCTCTTAACCTTATCAAAACCCATAGAAAAATCATAGAAAGGATTAAAGAATGTAGTCCACATGACTTTCCTAGGTAAGTCTCCTAGGCATACACAATAAGGATCAATGGATGGATCATACCCTCTAAAGTATCATAGTGACACATAATCATGAACATTCCCACCAAGCATACTAAATATGTTAGCCTCATAGTCTAAATCAATATTAGTATCATAAATCATAGGATTACCAACAGGCTCAATAATGTAATACTCAAGGGAAGGAGAAGCTAATGAATAAATAGGTGAAACATGGGAATGATCAATGGAATTGGGGGAAACAATATTATTAAAATCAAGGCTAGGAAAGTCCATATGTACAGACACATCCTGTGACCCCTCCAAAGGAGTCTTATTTAGATCATGCACCTTATCTAAAATATCTTCCGACTCAAAACATGCATCAACAACATCAAACCTAGCAGCAACCCCAAAAGGCTCACCCACCTCGAGTACCGTGCACTGAGCTAAAGGAAAGGATGAATCAGGTAAGGTCAGGACAACATCAATATTGTCCCAGGATGATGCAAAGTCAGGTTAAGCATAGCATGCGTAATAAGGACACGAATTAGTTTCATGGTCAAAAGAATTACACAAGTAATACCAAAAAGGAGCATAATAAGATCTAGCATAAAATGCACGAGGATTAGGAAATGAATATCTAGTAACATGACCTGTCTTCTCAAACTCAAATGAATCCCAAACAATCCACTCAAGCAAATACCATGCATCATCAACATTTTTATCATGAAAATCCCAACACTCTAAAAGAATACAGGTTTTACTATTCACACCCTCATCAATAATAGCCAAAATTTCCAATTTACCCACACAATAATCACATTGAGCAAGAAAAACATTTAAATGCTTAAAATACCACCAAATAATTCATGCTCGAATTGGGGGAAATAGAAAATTGCCATCATTTTTTTTCCTAAAAAAATTTTCTCTCTTTTTTTTTTTAATTTTTAAAACTTTTTTAAAATTTTTATTTTTTTGATTTTTTTTAAAGAAAAACAAAATGCTTAGTCAAACCTATCGAGAAAAACCCAATGTTTGACACTAGTCCCCGGTAACAACGTCAAAAACTTGATAGGGCCACGAGTGCACGGTAGTGTTGTAGCAAATCATGGTCGATCCTACAGAGACTAGGTTGATCTATAGGGTCATGTTCCCTCAAGATAGGCTAAGAGACTCAAATTTTGATATTGAAATTAAACTAATCAACTATCCAATCTAATGGATAAATAATAATTGGAATCAAGCAAAATAAGCAATCACCTAATCCACGTATCAATCAAGCACTTTTTCCTTAATTGGTTGTTTTAAAACCGATAATCGAAGTATCACAACCCTCTTTCAAGGTGAAGTGAAACACCTAAATTTAACCAATTACCATTTCTCAAGGGTTCTCAATTTATTTAGGTTCATTAAACATGTGATTATCATATTCGTGGTTTCTCAATTGGTGTGCTCTCTCAAGACTCCACAGATCAAGTCAAATCTTAGGATTCTAGTATCAGATTTCACCTTTGAATTCTTCATCCAATACCCAAAACATGCAAGAAAGTGATCAAACTCCTCACAAGACAATAAACGTCTAGAATTCAATAAAACAATCCAACAAATTACAAAGTAAGAAATGATACCAACACAAGATCAAGAAATTAACAAATGTTTGCATAAATCCAAAAGCAAACAACAAAGATAGCCAAAATTACAAAACATAAATCTAAATTTAGAGAAGTGAAGAGAAGAGAAGAGAAAAGATATGCTCAGCCAAGATTGTGCTTAAACCGTCGTGTAAACCCTGAATGGAATCCTTCCAAATCTTCACTTCAACTCACTCTCTCTCCGTCTAATCTAATCTTATCCTAATCTAATTGATAAAATTGGAGAGAAGAAATGGAAGGATGGGATTATGGTTCTTTTTTTTTTGCTGCAAAGATGACTTTTTTTATAAAGAAACACAATCAACCTCAGTCACACAATGAGGGAAAACAAACAGGCTAGCAGTTATGCCTCCACCATGGACCGTGGTGCTTGTTGGATCCCAAATCTTCTACTCTTTTTTTGCTCCATAGGGCATAGGACTTGGGGTACCTTCGTGGTGGCCAATATGCACTCAAATGAAGGTCAATTGCTAGGTTAAATGGTCTAAAATCCTAAAAAAAAGTCACCAAAAAACCATACCCAAGAAAAAAATGAGAATAAGAATATAAATCATAACATAAAGCACTCAATTCTCCCTAAAAATGCAACAAAATGACCTCAAAATAGTGTGCTCTTTGAGCACTTATCATATGCCAACTGAATAGTCATGGCGGTGGGTTTTAGGTACTACAACTGTAGCTTTCTGCAAAGAGAGAAAGAGGTGTCAACCTCACACTAGCTCCCAAAAAAAAAAAAACAAAGAGCTCTATCAATCTTCAGGACCCTTATTAAAGAAGGGATGGAGAAACTACTTGGATGGCGATTTGTTCTGTAGAACCGCACTGCACACCTCTCTAACGGAGCCATTGAGACCTCATTAAGACTCACTGTCTTGGAAGGAAGGTCTCTCAAAAATTTCAAGTAAGATGATGCTTCCTTGAGAGCCTCTCAGAAATAGACATTGACGGAAATCTTTTTCATCACATCCAAGAATCTAACGAACTTGGGCTCGAGCTTGAGTCGTGCCACCCTTTGGGAGAACGACAAAGGTGGCTGGTAGAGATGAACTAGAGGTGATTGTGGGCCTTTCATATCTAAACTCTGGCTCTCTCCCTTCTTCATCCCTTCGACTCCTACACAAAAAGGAGTTGAAACTGTTTCCTGAATTACCAACACGGGGCTATTCACTAACTCCTCACTTACCACATAAACTAAATTTATCTGACGCTTGAGATTTGACTCAAGCTGACCCAGTAGATACCCTTGAGGTTAGGACAAATTGCTAACCTGTTGAGCTATCTGTGCAATTTAGGAGTCCAATACCTTTCTATGGGAAGCCATGTTGTCCAACCTAGAGTTGACCAATGTTATGTTCTCATTGAAATTCTCATTAATCTTAGTCTGAATTTGAATAAATCTCTCTATAAGAAAATCTAGGCCTGACTTCTATTGAGGTGGTTGAGACTGTGGATTATGGGGAGCTAGGCATTAGAACCTAGATGGTTGCACAAAACTCTAGGGTTGTAGGTTAGGATTCTTATAGGAATGGTTACGATGATTCTTCCATCCAGGGTTATATATGTTGGAGTAGGGATTGTTCTGTGGTGGTAGGTTAAAACTATGAAGGGCATTAGCTTGCTTAATGATAGAAAGATCGTTGTAGCACTCAATAGATGGGTGCCCCCTGCATGCCATAGGTCTCACATATAGCATATACTCTAATAGAATAACTAGAAGAACTGCTTGGAGTATGAGAAGTTGCAACCTTGTCAAGCCTCTATGCAAGTGCATCTACCCTACAAGCCAAAAGAGTCATAGTGTCAACCTCATACTTGCCACCATTGCTCTTGGGGGTAGCCATCTCACTAGACTAGTGATAATTATTGAAAGCCATATCTTCTAACAAAGACTTCGTCGCCTTCGTCGACTTCCATATGAGAGCGCTTCCCGCTGATATCTGTTAAAGTCTTCACCACTTGATCTAGCCCATTATAGAATGTTTGGACTAGAATCCAATCGGGAACACCATGGTGGGGGGCTGCTGTAAATCTTTGAATCTCTCCCAAGCCTCATACAAGGATTCTCCATCCTTCTGAGCAAAAGAGGTAATATCACCACTCACCTTCGTAATCTTTCTAGAAGGGAAGTACTTGTTGAGGAAAGCCTCTGAGAGCGCATCCCAGGTGGAGAAAGAATTTGCTTTCTTATTCTACAACCAATCCTAAGCTTTACCCTTCAGGGAGAAGGGAAAAAGCCTTAACTGAATTGCAACATTGAAAACCCCACTGTACCTGATAATGTTGCATTTTTGCAAGAGGTTGCGAATGTGTTTGGTGGCATTTTTCGAGGGGTGGCCTCCAAATCGCTCCTTTTTTACAAAGGTGATGAGAGCTAATTTGAGTTCAAAATTATTAGTCTCGATTGCCAGTCTCAAAATAGAAGAGGTACCACTAGAGGTTTTCGACATTACATAGTCTCGGAGCACCATATTTTCTTCTCCCCCCGCCATTTGACCTCTTCCTTCCCTGTTCTCACTTGTTTGCCTCGCTTTTGTGTCGTTGCTTAGATCTTAGGGTTAAGCCGAACAAGGTTCTAGATTCCCATGACTTCTGTGCTTATAAAGCAAAGACTACACCTAACGTAAGCAGGATCAAGCAAAAACAAAGGAGAACTAAAAACTGCAAAAGAAAAAATAAAAGCCTAGTTTAGAATACTCTAACTGTTATGATATTATAAAGAACAAGCTCCTCAGCAACGACACCAAATACTTGCTACAGTTAAAGCTGTAAGTGCACAGTGTACCTCTAGCTAGCAATCGGCAAGTATAGGTGGATCCCACAAGGAACTCATTGCCAATTACCAAAACTTATTAAACTACTCATTCCAGGAAAATCAAATTTGGAGATTTCAATGATCGACTAAGAAAAGGATAATAATTAGGAGTGCGAATAAGGAATCAGAATATTAAAACACTTTGGTTCGAATTAACAGCATAATTATGCTAGCGAATCAATTACTAACCCCATCAAACTCCCCCAAGCATGCAACATAAATGAATAGATTGTCAATTAAGTCCATCCCCTCCATCTTTCAAGGGTTGAAGACTAACCCTAAAACTATGATGGCCTATTTTCACAGGACTAAGGGTCAAAGGATTACGAAATTTGCAATCTCAACTCCTAATTAGAATTTTGATTATTTTTATATCAAAATTCTACCTATCTACTAAGTCACACTAGGTACAAGTTTCGTCATTTAACGCTTCCCCAACCCTGAATAAAAATAGATGAATACTATTTTAAGTTATTGATCAAACATGTGGTGAGCAAACTAGAATTCAATAACACAAACATGGAATGAGTAAGATTCGAGGTTAATTTATGACTTAACTACACATAATTGGTATCAACCCCGACCCAAGTTAGGAGAGGCACGAAACATAATCAAAGATATAGCATAATAATTCAAAAATACCATACTAACAAGAGCTAAACCAATCAACAATAGAGAGAGTGGGATCAACAGATCAACCTTAGGAACTGAAAATCTGAATGAATTACGAATCTCAAATCCAACAATAATAATCTTCAAATTGCCAAATTGTTCATATGCTAAAGCCTAAAACCAAGTTTTAAAGAAAGCTGGGAGAAATAGTGTATGAAAGATGATGTTCCAATTCTCTCAAACTATCCTTTTAAACAGCTTAGGGAGGCAGTTTCATGCATAGCAACATAGGCATGCAAAACGGCACGACACCCCATCCTGGAAAAATTTTCTAAAATATTGACAATGTAACACAGCAATACTGTTTTGCATGAACTCCCCCACTTGATTTCTTTCTTCTTGCCTCTCCTTAGCTTCCCTTACCAAAAATCACCCTCAAATCGCCAAACCAAAGCCAAAACATCTGCATGATAAGAAATTAGACCCAGTTAAGCAATTATGAGGAAAACAAATAAATTTCCTCAATCCTATAGCGAGAAGTAAAGAAATAAAGGAGGATTTATGTAAGAAAAATAGGTGAAAATATGGATTTAACAGCCCCCAACGACCTTTACATCCTAGGTTCCATGATTGAATTACGTACGTATATAATCAATTATTTACAATCTACAAGGAGGTTTTGTAACATAAAAGTGTATTCATTTTTTAGATTTGAAATTTATCTTACTTAGACTAACCATGGGCCTTACTATTTCAAATAGTGGTTGGATACTTGCTATTTCATATCTAGTGTTTTACTTTACATAAACCAATTTAGATCATCCAAGATAGTAGACGGGTTAATTACTTAACTTGTCTTCTTCCCCAACCAAAATGAATTTCCCGCTCCCCATCAACAAAAGGTGAAATCTACTACACCTCCTTTGTCTCCCCCCCCCCCCCCTAAAAGGGCAAAAAAAGAGAAGGAAAACGATCCTCCAATTTCTATTTTGTTCATTTATGGTTTTCTTCCTTAGTTTAATTGCATTTTTTAGGTTTGTGTACAGTTTTATATGAAAGGGCTTAAATCAGTGAGATGGTGAAGGCATTATTGTTCAAGTGACTAATCCTACTAGAAACATAGAGGGTATTCAATAGCCCCTACACCAAATAACATCCTTTACCGTGGCATTCATTTGGTGTGGGTCTGTATGTAATGCATTCACAAATTTGGGGCAATCATTGCGGATGATTATGTCCTAGGACTGCTATTGTTTATGATTTTAGATTGTATATTAACAATACACATTCATGAAATTACGGCAATCATTGTCAATGATTATGTCCTAGGACTATGATTGTCTATATTTTAGTTTGTATGTTAACAATATATAGAAATTCTGAAATTTAGTCTATTATTCAATTGCATGCTAATTTTTGTGGATAGAAGTAATTTAACATTTCTTCATTTCTTCCCTTCATCATGAATATCTATTACTCATTAACATTTCCATGGTTGGAGATCAAAGATAAGTGTGCTTTTCTTTATGATGTTTGTGATTTGGGTACATCTTGAGTCCACAACTTTGTAATTAAGTATTGTCAATGAATTAATTGATTATTATCTAACAAAGAAACAAATCTTTCATCTGTATAAATTGTTGTACCTATCTATCATTATTTTAGCAAGCCTTGCCAATGTATCTCCTTCATATAACTTTGTGATCAGAAACACAATTTTGGGATTAAAGTTATTAAGGTGATCAATATTTATCCATGATATTTATTTGGACGTTCTATTATTTTTATCTTTTCTAGCAGAATGATAGAATTGGATATTGTTATTTATATATGGGCATTCATAAAATTGGTTGATTTTGGTTTGATTTTTGGTTTTTGAGTGTTGTATTGTGTTAGTGTTAAATTATCTACTTCTGAAAAGGATAAGATGCCTAATGAGGAACTTGACACCCCCTCTAGCAAGCTAGATCAAGAGACAGAGTAGCAAATTTCATATTTTTTGCTTTTCATAAATAATCTTACAAATTGTTTAGCAATAACATTATACAAATAAAGAAAGGGATTTTATAATTTCATAGACAACAATGACATTTTTATCATTTTTGAAGTACATCAGTGCTTCATATTCACAAGACAAATCAAACAATTTTATTGTTATATTATTAACAATAGTTACGTAATAAGTATTATTTTTTTAATTCTAGTTATCAGTGGCATGGATATACTTTTAGCGAACGAAAGAGTTATTGTTCTTTCAATTCTAATTAAATTTAGTTATAATATTAGCTTATTTGAAATTTTGTTCACTATAACAATGCATCGTGCAATGCATAAGTCTACGATGGTTGATAATGAATTGTAATCATAAATGACTTTTACGCATAAATCCAATATTCAAGATAATTTGCTAAAATGTGAAGTTTATGAAAATAACAATTAAACAAAGGTAACGACAACAGTCACAATGATTGTGGCAATCGAGTACTCTTCGTTTTTTAATTCAAAAATAAATAGAGACTTAGCATAGTTGCTTAATTGACCACTGACATCAGCCCCTGGGAGCACAAGCCCTTAGGAGTAGATATAAAATGCAGATCCATAGGCTACTATATTTTGAAAACTTTTTTACTTACCCACTTAGCAGTTTTTAATTAAACAATGTGGAATTGATTTTAAAATTATCAAATATGTCACTATAACATGGGATAACCAATATTATAAGTTAGTAATTCATTTTTTATAGCCCAAAATTATGGAAAAATATAAGGGTAATAGTAGAAGTAGGATGAGAAGGATGGATAATAAGATGATGTTGATGATGATGATTAAGATGACGATGATGATGATGGTGGTGGTGTCAATAATCCCATTTGTTACACTCGTACTTTATCCATTTTCAACTGGTACACTCGTGCAATAACTACCTTCTCTCTCTTAGTCACCTTGTTTGTCCTTCATTATGTGCCATGTCCCTACCACTGCTGCCAGTATCACTCCCACCCCTGACCCCTCACTAATGCCACTGTTAGGCTATCGCTAGAGAATTGGCTAGTGTTGTTATCTTGCGATTACTCCCTATCTCTCACCATTTCTCTTTCTCCTCCACTTGTCACAAATCCTAACCCAGTGCGTCTTGCTACAAGAGTCAATGCCCTAGGTTAAAATGAGGGCTTCCTTGACAGGCAAAGCCATATTGACAATTGTTAGAGAATGTCCTGTTTTTTGAGGCTCAACGCTGTGTGAAAACCTGCCCTTTTCCCCCTTTTCTCTCCTTTCACCGTTTGCTTTCCCACCTTTGAAAGTGTCACTATTGGGCAGCCAAGTAGCTCAGGCTCCCTGAGACTATATGAATGTTCCTAGCTTTCAAAAACATTAGATGGTTTCCACATTGATATTCTTTAGGTTTAAGTTTATAGTGAAATCATCTTATATTAGGGTCACTAGCACATTATAGAATATATACAAGCCCATAATTTTACGAAAACATCCTCCTTTATATCAATTAAAACTAGTAAAACCAAAGGGATAAATTGTCAAACGATGAATGTGGATTTCAAGAAAGAAATTAGCTTTTTCTATAAGATCATAATCATCTTTTCCTGGTGGGGATTATTAGATGATTCCATTATTGTGAACTATATAAGATCTGATTCAGGGATGAATTCATGATTCAATGAGTAGCGTGACCTATCGTTGAATTGCCTGTTTCATAAGGGCTCTGCTGAAAGCCAACGTACTAAGCTAATTATTTTTTGTTCCATATAAGAGATGTTTTTAAAAGTTTTGTCTTACTAAGTGAGGTCATGTAATCGTGTACAAGTTTGGTTACCACTTATTAAATAGGCCAATTTATAATGAAAATGAAATGTATAGTGAAAGTGATAAACTTTGTGGTCATTTTACTATTGACATAATCTTATTGAATGTGCCCAAAAGAAATAAATAATCAATTCACAAATCATCGAGGTCAAACAAGAACATAATTACTGGCAGAAAAATTGGTAAGCAACTATGAATTAAGCCCTTTATTTCTTTGATTAATGGCCATTAGGATTTGCCTCGATCCAAGCAGTTAAAAAAGTAATGATTTTGATTTCTTCCTCCTAAGTGTGCTAGCATATGCTAAAGATAAGTCCCAAACATAAAAGATTTTCAGAGGCTTAAAGAGAGAACTTGACATAGTTTTGTTACTAAAAATTTACTAAAATTAGTGAAATTAGAGAAGTAATAATGAAGGGAAAAGGTTAATCTCCCTAGCGTGATGAAAGGTCATAATAAATTAAAAGGAAGGGGATATGAACAAGCATGATCTATGAATAAGCGGTAGATAGTAGGGTTGTATTATGTGTCACTCATTTCCTTTATTTTATAGGTAGGGCATATACATGTATTGTATTCTTTAGGTGCAGAGGGTTGGTGGATCTTGTATTGATGATGATAGTGTTGATTACTCCTAGCTTCTCGGCTTTTACCTCCTTATTTTTCCAAATTCATTTGTCCGCCTCTACCCTAAACCCTAAGTCTCATTACCACCTTGAAAAGACCTCTAAATTGTCATATGCTCTTTGCATTTTAAGTGGTGAGAATTTGAGGATCTTGTAAAGCATATGGTAGATGGCAACTTGGGAATGAGTTTTAAGTGAACTTTGTCATATGGCAAACACATTTGTGGGAGTGTTCCACATACCTAACATGAGGCTTTATCTATCCAATTAGCTCTACTCAAATAAATGTGCCATTGTAACTTGCAATGAGATTCTTTAAGGGTGATTGTGTTTCATCCAAGTTTTGTGGTCCAAAAATCTTTTGCAAGTTTTCCTCTTCTTTTGATTTTGAAATGTTCTATGCACTATTTGGGCATAGCTTATGAATGTTAGCATTTCCTATATTTTTCCTTATGTTGCCTATCTTGAGGAGGTTTGAGTTTATATGCATCTCTCCTTGTCGGTTTGTCTAGCATCTAGCTTTGCATGGGGACAAGCAAAGTTTTAAGCATAGAGGAGTGATAATTTTCATATTTGCATAGGATTAGAAGGTCATTCGCTTGCATTTTTGGGAACATTTGAGTACATTTTAGTATTTATTTCCCATTAACTCTTGGGTTCTGGATTTATGTTGTGTTTGCACAGACTTTTGCTGAAGCAAATCCTAGGTGTACCGAAAAAAAGATGAATGAAGCACAAAACCAGACTGGATTCAAGGTTTACTTAGGTATAAGGTTTATCTAACCTACATTGACTTCCGCGATTCATCTAAGTTAGGTAGTCCCCACCACGCCCAACCTATGGTGTACAGCACGGGCACTGCGAGGTGGCTGGAACTGCCCATGGTGGGTCGGGTTTCACACAACTGTTGGGCTCTTGCTTAGGTTTAATGATCTAGTATTTAGGTTCTTCTCTTACAAAGTTCACTTCAATAGACTTTTGAGATCTAATGCATCAACTTATATTAGATTTTTATCGAGAGAAAAAGAGAGAGAGAGAGAGAGAGAGAGAGCAAGTTTGGAGGAAGAGTTGAAGGAGATCAAAATGTGATTGCATTGACATATTTACGTTCGCCTAAAATCTAAGCATCTCTTTCCCATTCTCTTATCTTTTCTTAAAGGTATTTTTATAATGCTTTCTAGTCATATTAGATTAGACTGTTTATCATCTTAGACTCGACTCGTTTAATTCTTAAAATTGTGTTAAATCCATGAATGAATCAATTCTAGTATCAATTTAAAAGTACTTCGAAATTAGTTGGCTTATTTGTTGAATCTTAGATGTTTAGTATCCTGCGAGGAATTTGATCGCTTTCTTACATATTTTAGTTATTAGGATAATAAATGAGTCGTGAAGTTCGAGTCCAAAACCATATGATTTGACTTAATTGTCTAGCGAAAGTCACATTAATCGAGAGACCACTAATTTATAATAGTATGGTTAATAAATCTAGACTAATGGGATGCCTTGAGAAAGGATACTTGATTAGGCGTAGGCAATTCATTTCACCTTCCAGGGTGGGCTTTTTACTTGGATTATCGGTTTTGAAATAATCAACTAAGGAAGAGGTTCTAAATTGGTGCTTGGAAGGGTGGTTACTTGATCGACATAATTCCTTGATTATTTATCCATTAGATTAGTTAATGGTTTAGTTTAATTTCAATCTCAAATCTTAAATTGTTGAGCCTATCTTGGTAGAATATAGCCTAGTAAATTGACTTACTCTCTGTAGATACAACCTTGATGTGCTACAACGCAAATGTGCCCTTGCAGGCTTATCAAGAATTAATGCAGGTTACCAAACGAGACCTCACATTCCAGTAATGTCCATTGAAGTTGCACAACTTATTGATGTTTAGATCTTTCACTTTTCTAGACAATGGGATTGACATATGTGGTCTCTTCTTTTTTAATAGTTTCTCTCCCTTTCCTTTCCCCTAGCTTTCCCTTTTGTGTTTTCAAGCTAGCCCATCTTTTATTTTCTTTTTAATTTTTTTGGGCTTTGCTTGGAATCTTTCTGGGACCGAAGCATTCTTGTAGGAGGGTGAAGAAAAGATTAAGGGCCTATGAAATCATGAAGTATGATTGAAGAGTTTGACTCAAAATAGAATGTTGGATGGATAGGTGATTGAACTTTTTGATTCAAGTTAAGAATACAAGTTTAAGGAGTTAGTGCTGCTCCTTAGATCTGACCCTTTTTGTTGAGGTATATAGTTGACTTAGTAATGATACCCAAAAGGACCATCAACAAGTTAAGTCTCCCATCTCGGTATACAATCTTAGATGGTATTCTCGAGGTCATAAATCAAGGCGACCCTTGTCTATATGACAATATAGGTACGAGTTTCGCTCCAAGAATTTAGGTATAGTATTCTAATAGCGAGCCTAAGGTGGGCCCAACTTACTTATATGACATTTTCTTTTAGAATTTGGGGTAAATCCTAATGATAACTTATAAGAGTTTTGAAGCTTAACATATCTCAATGGTTGACTAAGATCCATGGAAAGCTTTGTACTAGTTAAATTTGCAATCAATTTCATAAGCATTCCCATCATTGATTTATGCTCTACATCTAAGCATTACTTATGCTTTCGCCCATATCTCAAGTAACAAGACGATGGTTTAACAGGTGGAATGGATGAGTAACGGTAGAAAAAGGCTAATGGCTAGATTAGAAGTCTTTGACTTAGGGTTAGTTGCAAAACGAGATGAGGACTTGTTCAGCTAGAAGAGTTAGCTCTGGCAAGATGAGTACAATCCTTTTAGGATGTCATAATGAACTAGATAGAAGTCAGATTTGGGTTGAAATCAAGCTTTATCCTAACTGCATTCCAGGTAGACAACTAGCTCTTAGGTCTATGTTGGGCCTAAGTCAATATAGGATAAAGTATGGGCCTAGACTGGGCCTAAGCAAGAGTTTTGTTTGGTTTTCGTAGGATGGGATTGTCTTGAATGTGTATGGATCTAGGTGGACTCAATCATAGACCTAGGAGATCAATGCATGATGCATGAACCATGGACTTAAGCATGGATAATGTATCTTGGTACCAATTGAACTTATGCATTATGATTGGGTGTTGTGAGGGCCATGACCTGAAATCAAGGTGCAGTTCCGTATGAATTGTATGTGTGCATTTTGGATTTTTATTTAATCACATTTATTTTTAATTTTCGCAACATAATATTTCAGGTTTTGGACATTAAGGATACTGTCTAGGAACATATCCTGGCTTCTGACCCAAACAACAACCATTGTTTGCATTAATAGCTTAGATAGTGCCCATAGAACCTGTTCGAGGTCTAGAGCTATAGTGCAACCCAGTTCCCTAGCCCAAACTGTCATAGACCTACTTGGATCGAGGAACTACCTATGTCGAGGGATCTGACCTCATTTTGCCCTTACACCAAGTATTAAGTGCAAAAATAAAGATAAAAGAAATGAATAAATAAAATTAAGTCTAATAAAAAAATAGAGTCGACAGTGATTTTTATGAAACTTAAAAACCAATTTCACTATTAAATCATACCATAAATTGAAAGGGACGTTGAAAGGGATCGTCTGACTTTATAGGTTTAATTAAAAGTTCAAATTTAGGGGCGAAGGTATGATATTGTGATATAATGCACCATGATATCGCACGTCATCACTGATGCCCTTTAATGATCAAAATAGAAAATTGGAACTAATTCACACTAATATAAAAATGCTTACAACATATTAAGGTTTGATAAGTCAAATAACAATGTCAAATAAAAGTCAAGCAAAAAGAGAAGTAAAAAGCTATATAACAATAGGCAGATCTAATCTAATTGCCAAAGTTACATCTTTCTCAATATTAATAGAAAATTTAAATAAAGAAAAATTAAGGGTAGTAAGAAGATGGTGACATGGAGTTTTGGGTTAGTTCCCTCAATTGAACCACCCGATTTATGTGGGGAACCTAGTAGGATTTCAGTAGTGTAATGTCCACTCACATATTTTGTTTTTCTCTCTAGTTGTTTCTCTTGAATAATTCTTTGAGTCTTTCTTCTCAATTTGTCCGCGCATTTAGCCTTAGAGGGTGGCTCCCTTTTTATAGTGCGTAAAGGATAAATCAAATTGAATTAAAAAAATACAAAAATGATGAATTATCAGTAAAAAAAAATTTATCTACTCAACCAGATCTTATCATATAAAAATTTTATCACACCACACGCATTTTACACACGAAGAAGGACGAACTAGAACCTTGCCCAGTTCCAGCTAGCCCCCATGAAACCGAACCGACTCCTTGGTGGTTTGGGTCAAAACAGTGCCAACTCTAGACTGGCCCTATGATTAGGCTAGGCCTAACACTTTTATGCACTTAAAGGCTAAAAATTTTGTTAGGTTCCAATTAAAGGCTCTCTTCCTACTAGGCCTCTAAATATATTGGTTAGGGCATAGATTTTGTCATCGAGTATTTTATAAAATTTTAGATACCAATTTTTAGGCGTCTATAATTAGCCCCCACTTTGACCGAGCCAATGCAAGGTGAAGGTCATAGTAGATAGCATTTGTGCTTACCTATTTGAAGGTTATGATGCCTAGACTTGATTATTAGAAGATCTGAAGCTTAGTGTCTATCTACTTTTACCGTGGCGGAGGCTGACGATGTGACCCTTGAACTAAGTCGATAAGAGTTATGAAGCTTGGCGCCTACCAACGTTCGTTATGACAGTGGCTGATGTTGCCCTTTTCCTAGTCTAGTGGTTTTTGGAATTTGACCATTTATCGGTCTACCAATTTTGACGTTTCACATTTTGTCGGTCTAGCGATTTTGAATCTGACCTTTTGCTAATCTAGTAGACCATTCATAGGTCTAGCGGATCTGCACTTGATCTCTCACTGATCCAAAGGATCTTTCATTGTTCTAGTGGCTATAAGATTCAAACTTTCGTCGGACTAGCATACCTTTCACTGGTTTAGTGACTCTAAGATGTGAACTTTCACGGATCCAGTAGACCTTTCACCTGTCTAGCTATTCTCAATTTAATCTTTTGCCGATCTAATGACTCTGAAACTTGACCTTTGGCGGTCTAACAGATGTTTTGCTTGTCTAGCAGTTATAAGATTTGACCTTTTACCGGTCTAGTGCTTCTGAATTTGATCTTTTGCTAGTCTAGTGGTTCTGAATTTAACCTTTTATCGGTCTAGCATTGGGACTGAACTAATTTTTTTCTGTTGAATTGATAAAAAAATTTAGACATATGCTACAAATGGGCTTTAATGCTCTGCCCAAAGAGCGACAAGCGACTGATTTTTGTAGAGTTGACCAATTAATGGTCCGGGACTTGGTTTGTATTCTCTGTTTTTTTTTCCAACACTGCATGCAAGATCTATGGCTTGCATTCCTCATGCAAATGGCCGTATTTTTTTTTCTTATTCTACTTTTGCTTTACGCTTTTGTTGATAATCCATGCGCTTGAGAACACAAACAAGCCCCGCATTTTGGGCCTTTGCAAAATCAAATGGCACCTTACAGGCTTTGTCATATTTGTTGCCATGCTTCACCAACTCATCTAGTTCTCCTTTTTGCTTTCGCTTATTGAAGTTGGCGTTTTCACTTAGCAATATTTACACCACATTTTTCTTCTTTCTCTCTTATTCTTATTTTCAACATTTATATTTGTGAGTGTTTATAACAACGCTCTTGAAAAAAAAAATGGTCGGAGACTTCACAAGGCATACACAAACCTTCTAGTGGACATTAGATGTCACGTGTTCTGCTAAGCCACACCCAGATCAATGAGTTGCTCTAAAAGAAAATTTATTCTATCTTGAGCAAATGGTTGACATGGTGGCTGGTCAAAACCAGGGGGTTGTTACTATGTCCATACCTAAGGTTAGTGTGGTCTCTCCATCCTTTATTATAAGTGTTAGAGTATGGGTCATATTTCCTTTGACCTTGGTTAGAAAACACAGAATTTACATCCTTGAAGTGTAGGGCACGCATCAAGTATGCCCCTCTAAATAGAAATACCATAGACTATTGCTTTCTAAACTCCTCTAGTGACAAATTTGTTTAGCATAGCAGTTATCTAAGATAATTGAGTCTCTAGAGATGAACTTGAACTAAGCTCATTGATCTTTCTAAGTTGAGTTTCCCTGATTCCAAATTGTAGAGTATTTTGGGCCATATTATTTAAAAATCTCTGACCTAAACTAGAGTCTTATTAACCAAAACCACGCCCCCCTAGCAACATCTAACATATTTCTATCCATAAGCAGTAAATCTTTATAAAAATATTTAATCAAAAATTGTTTAGAGATTTGACGTTAGGACAAGTAGCACATAATTTATTGGAATATTCCCAATATTCATAAAATGTTTCCCCAGTCACTTGTTTAATGCCGTAGGTTTCTATTCTAATGGTTCCAATCCCAGATAAAGGGGAAAAAATTAAGAATGCTTTATGAACTTAAGTTCATGTAGTGAATGTTGCATATGCAAGTATTATAGGCAATCTTTGGTCTTCTCTAGAAGTGAAAAAGGAAAAACTCTCAACCTAATTTGGTCATGTGTGATTCCTACAGGTTGTATGGCCAAATATGACAATATCAATACTCACCAGGTATTACATGAAATTTAAGTAATAGATTTAAAAATCCAAAGTTCATCTTAAGTGGTTGATCTATTGCGGGATAAGTAATACACAAATGTTGTGCTTCTAAGTTAGGTGCAGCAAGTTCATGTAAAGTAGTCATCTCAACTTTAACATCTTTGGAACTCACCGATTCAGAGTTTGCAGATTCAGAATCACTTACTTTGCTTTCAATGTCCTCAAATGTGTGCTTTTGTTTATCTTCGATCTTGCGACCACCCCTCAATTTGAAAACTAAATGGAAATACACAAAATGTACCACTAAGGTTATAACAAAATAATAAAAGTAGCAAACTAAATTAGATTAAAACTATTAATTTTTTCCCCATCAACGGAACCAAAATTTGTAAAGCTGTAATAAAGCTATAATTTAAACCACTACTTATACTTATAAATAAGAATATAGCACAATAGAGTAAGGATCGAATCCACGAGAAAAGATACAACAATAAGCTAGTTTAAATCTAGTTACCACTTTCAATTTTTTTATTTTTCTTTTAATAAATTCAAACAAGGCAAGGAAAAATGTGGAGATTACTCACTAATACTTTTAAATTATCTAGACACAACTCTGAAAATAAAACAACAAAAACTTAACCTAATTAAATCTGGAAAATATAAATCAAAAAATATAACAAAACTAAACCAGAAAATCAAAATACAAAATATAAATGGGAAACTTCACATATGAGATTATCGAAAATTACCTAATAAATTATTAAACAAGTTGGTCCGAACATAATTAACCTAATTAACCTCTGAAAAAATATATTTAATAATTTCTAGAAAAATAAAACAGTAAATCAAAACAACAACTCCCAGTATGGGTCCTACTTTTACGGTGTCTAAGAGAATCAAGTGAAGACAAACTAAACCCTACAAATATGAGTGCACATAGAGATACCGTTTCTAATAGACCCACAAATAAAGTTTTAAGAGGCTATTTACATGTTGAAAATCATTTGGTAAAATAATTTAGCAAGCACAAGACCTAATTACTTAAATAATAACATAAATTAACATGAACAATAGATGACGGATAAAAGCTTTGCATACCTTAAGTAGTAAGTGACGACATACTACTAATCTAGCCAAGAGAAGTCTACATTCAAACAATCGGAGGTGGAGGGGAGGCACCACAATTGCAAAGAGGTTAGACTCAAGCAATCAAAGATGCGATAATAATACTTCTCCTAAGATCAATCTATTAGCCTACAGGATTGCATCACATGCAGGAAAGAATAATAGCCAGTATAACATACCAACAATTACTACTCAACCAACACTCAAAAGAAAGGCTAGAAGCACGCTATCTATGATTTGCAACCGTAATCCTAGATTTCCATAAACTTCTATCATGAGACATGTCCTCCGTTCAACCTACAAACTTCGAATCATTTCTAATCACCTTGTTCCAACTTTTCTTTGGCTATCCTCTATCTCTTCTACACCCCAAAAAGTTAATCGTCTCGCATCTCCTCACTTCTCCTCTTAACATCACCAAACCATCTTAGTCTAATTTTCCTCATCTTATCTTCTATGGGTGCAACTCCTACATTCTCTTTAATCACTTAATTCCTAATTCTATCCAATCTTAAATATCCACGCATCCATTGACTCATTCTCATATTTGCTGCCTTCAAACTTTGGATAATAAAATCAAAACAATAAATCAAATATGAAAATGAACAATTAATAAACTGCACTTAAATAAATACATAAATAAATAATAAAATCAACTAGATTATAAAGCCTAATTTCTAGATATATTCAAACTCTCAAAGCATTACAAAAATAAAAACTTAATGTTGGATTTGTTAAAATAGAAACTTGCACATATCCCATTCATGAAATGATTCTCAACAATTGTCAAATAGTTTCCGAAAATTCTGAAATTAAATAACAGTACATTATGACTCTATATAAACCCTAAAGTGTCTTAGAGCACATAAAAAACAAAATTAACTATTGTTAACCTAATTTCTAACAAACGAATAAATAATGGCAAAAATAGAACTGGAAATTAATCTGAAAGTTAAACCACACTAAAAAAATCAAAATATAATTAACCTAAAAGTTGTTAAGACAAACCTAGAAGTTCAGTTAGGTTCATCCCTAATATAAATATTACTAGTTTTGATAACCCTAATACCAGCACTAGAATTTAATCAAACTAAAGCATTTAGAATTAAAAAACATTATTTAACACCTTTACCAGTAAATTGTTTTAACAAACATCTACATCAATTTTCTAATTAAAAGAAATGGGTTTGAGTCATCCATACTCAACTAGAGTGATACTTGTGTCTAAAAGACTATAGTTTATACATACTTGAGCTTTTTAAACTACCATATGAATTTATATTAAACTAACGAGTTTGAATTCTAATTAATACAACATAAACATCATGAACAATAAACCAAAGCCATTAGATAATCATGGAAAAACAATCAATTAGACAATAAGCATAAAACTTGTTTCAAAATAATTAATCTAGCATGATTTCAAAAAGATTATGCCAAGTAAAAAAAACTACTCACTCATATTAAAAAAGCAAAAGCTAATTAAAAATCTCATGTTTAGAAAGAAACCTAATAAACTAAAGTGATAATACTCTAGCATGATATAAATGATGATAGGCAATGATGTGATGGTGATATGATGAAGAAGATGGCTTGATGGTTGATGTCATAAAGGTGGCATGAACGCTATGATAAGAGACAAGGTTGAGTAGTGATGGATGAATGAGCAGGCACCCCCCTTTAAAGGGAACTAATCCACTCGAAAATCCTTCAATATATAAAACCCACTTTCTAAAGTCTTTTTTTTCGCCTCTTCACTTTATTAGTCATTAACTTAAAACTAAACAAAATAAAGTAAATTATATAAAATTATCTATATAGCATAAGCTAAGTAAATATTAAAATTATGCATAAATTGTGACTTAGCAAGTGTCCATGTCCTTGCTATGAAGGTGAGGCTTACATGAAGCAGCAACTTGCTTCCCAAAAACAATTGGCCGGGATGATGATGGAGTTAGCCCGAACATAACGTGGTTTCAACCACTACAAGAGGCATGGGATTTTCATCACCCATGGCAAATGTCATCCAGTACATTAAGCAACATGGATATTTTCATAATCGCCCACAAACAAGAAGGCACCAAGAAGGCATAAGATCATAGCTCTATGCTTATGCATGCCTTGAAGAGTCTGCCCATTTCTTCTTTGGAAATAAGATATTAAGGATATAAATGCCACCTCATCCTCAACAACAATGGTGGATATGTCTTTATTCCTTATGCCCAAGAGATAATGATGCTTAGAGGACATATTCTTAGAGGAAGAAAGAAGAACGTGAGGGAGCAGAGGGGAAAGTCTAAGATGATGCTAAATTCTTTAACTAAGGGACACAATTCATGCCCCACAAAGTGGAAGACATGAAACTCATAATCCCATAAAGTTATATGAGTCCTAAGGAAATCCTAAGAAATCCTGACTTGTCGAAGGCTAATGATCCACTCATTTTTTCTTGGAGAAACACATATTTTTTAATCGAAAGAGTTCATTTTATTAAAAACTAAAATGAGTATATCCAATGCAAACTTTACGGTAGCAAAAATTGAAGATTGACTCTTAGACTCTATCTTAGATCCTATGTTAGGCCCTCTCATGTTGCCTTCTAAGACTACATTGAATATATTTCCTCCATCTTAAGTTATCCAGGTCACTTGCTTGCAGTTCCCCACAACATTGAATATATCCTATGTTTAGGTAAGTGCTTCCTCCTTTAGCAATTGGTAGTCATTGAATATCTCAACTCAAGACCCAAATTCCCTTTTCTTTCACATTGTGGGGATCAGGGAAGCCATGAAAAGAGACATTAAGTCCTTCTAGCAGAAATTGCACGTAAAGGTTGAGTGGGTAAGACCCTATGGTGTAGTGCTTCTAATACCCCTTTTGAGAGCAGCATTTTAAGCTTGTTCTTCATACCTAGCCTTGGCTATTTCTTGTCAAGTGGGATGATATACTAGCCTAAACTTGTAATTCCTGGGGCAAAGTAGTCCACCCATGTGCTCTTTTTCCTGCCGCCTAACTTGGGAAATATCACCATTTTTTTTAGAATATCATTTAGATTAAGGTTCGAATCAGGATCGAAGTCGAAAGGTACTTGATCCTTCTCTAATGTCGTTATGGTGTCACAATTATAGAGTTCTTTATCATGGCCATTATGTTATATTTCCAGCATAAGACCCCGTTAGTGGTGGCCGCACACAAATCCACTTCTTTAGTGACAGCATGCCCTTTATTAGCAGCTTTACTTTATCGTGGACTGTAGACGGCACGCTTGATGTTCATGGAGTCAACGACATCACATGATTAGAGTGAAGGCCACTGCAATATCTGAGACTTGGAATTCCACATTCTTTTCAATGGGACCTATATTAATGAGGAGGAGGATAGTGCCTAGAACCAACTTTTTGAGTTGTCATCAACCCTTACATGAGTGATAGGCTTTGATAGCTAATGTTCCTTAATCCCCAACCTTTTAGTATTTCCCTAGGGGCACACATTCATAGTTGATCCATTATCCACCAAAGCAAGTAGTATGTATTTGTGAAGGTAAGTCACAGTGAGCTATAAAGTGTTATTGAGCATCAGACCCCCTTTTAGGAGATCCTCATCAACAAAAGTCATCATGCATTTATCCATAGTGATTAATGCTACCATTTCCTCTAGTAAGGTTTCTAGAGGCATGTCGATCTTGCTTAGCTCATTAATTAAGATTTGTATATGTTTTTAGGAAGCAGCTATGGCTAGATGCTGGCATCTGCCTTAACTTTCTTTAGCTAATTTAACATATGATCATCATCATTGTTATCTATCACTTTTTTTTTCCTTAGGTCTATTGTGGACACTATTTGACCTGATGTCGCCTAAATTTTATAAGGTGTTATACTTTAGTGTCCTCTTTACCCCACATTAATCATCATCATTTTCCTCCTAAAAATCAGCGTCCCTAATGTCTCCAGTATGCTAATACCCTCCTTGGGTTTCATACACGTCTTCCTCATTATTTCTCATAGCCAATAAACCCTCGAACATTCTCTTGGTATATGGACTCTTGGCTTTGGTCTATCTGTGCTTAGTACATATATAGATAGGTCCCATCCATTTTCCTTGTTGTTGGTGATAGTAAAGACGTTGTCATGTTCTCCAAGCCATTTTTTATCATTATTAGGTTTTATGAGGAATCTGCCCAGACCTAAGCATCGTTTCTAGTTAGTTTTTAAAAGTCCAATGGTTTTTGGTTGGGCTGATCAAAAAACCCGAGTACTCGGACCTAGACCCAGACCCGGTTTGGACCCAGTCCAACCAGGACCGGGACTAGTTCCAAAATTCAAGATCCGGTGGCAACCGATTCCGAGTCTGGTTCCTGGAAGTTTGGAACCGGTACCGATCCCAGTACCTGGTTACCTAGTCTAATTACCTAATTAAAAAAAAATTGAAATACAACCCAAGTTACCCAACCGGTCAAGGGTAATCCTAGATTTCATTTTTCATTCTCCACACTTCACCTCGCGTCTCCCACTGCCAGTCTCTCTCTCTCTCTCTCCTTCCCCAGCGAGTGGTGATGGTGACTGTCCTCTGGCACCGGCGACGACGACTGTTGCCCTATAATTTCTCCCTTTGTATTCACGCTCCCCGATGACTGCGAGTAACCTCTCAGCCCATCCTTTTCCGGCGACTGCTAACCACTGGCATTGTTGATTAATTTTTCTTTCGGCTAATACTCTTTCTCTATCTCAGTAGACTTCTTCCCCATCTCATATGTCCCTCTGAGCCTGCATAGGAAGAGACAAGGATTTCTGATAGAAGTATTCAATGCCGATAAGTGTTTTGGTGAGCGCTCTAAATTCATTTTTGGTTTATCGGTTTTTGTTTACTGTTCTTGTTGTGAATTAGCTTTAGGATTTTGGTTGGTTTTTGATGTGTTGTATGCTCTGCTTATGATCACCTTTTGCAGGTATAGTTATTACTTAAAGTTGGAGCCTTTTTCTTGTTTTTTTGTGATGTTTGCTTAGAAATGGAAGTACTAACGTCTTTAGTGCTTAGTAGTTGTTAGACTAATGGTGTACTTAATGGCTTGGTTTCTGATAAAAAGATAATTTTAAAATGAAATTAAAAAGTCAAAAAAAGGGCATTGGGTACCCGGTTACGGAACCGGTCCCGACCAGTTCTGGGACCGGGTCCAGAAATTTTGGAACCGGTTCAACCGGGACTGGTTCCAAAATTATTGGACCCGGTCCAACCAGGACCGGTTCCAAAATTATTGGACCCGGTCCAACCGGGATCGAGACCGGGATCGGTTTCAAGAAATTGGATTGGGTACCCGGTCCTACTCACCCCTAGTTTTTGGTGTCATGCCTTGACCCTTATGATATTTACAGTATTTAGTTAGATCAAAGGATTGGACTGCTTAATAGCCTTGATTTCTAGTTTGACCTTATACAGGTTTATCTTTCCCTCAGCCAATAATCATTCCAAAGGGTGAGTATAGGTGGTCCTTGTGGGAGTATAGCACGCGGACCTCTTTGCTTGTGTAGCCATTGTTTTTCTTGTTCTTGGTCTAGTAGTTATTCTTCCCGTTGCTAGTAGTCTCCACTGGCATTTCTCTAGCTAGCTCTTCCTCCACAAGCATGCCAGCATTCATTAGTGTTGTGAAATTTTCAAATGGAGAGAACCTTATTTGGTTTTTTTTTTTTATGTTGGCTGAATGCTCTTGATGAACCACATTTGATTAGCTTTTATGGGTCGATCCACCATATGGCGACCTTGGCCCTTCATCGAGTGTGTAAGTTAGAAAAGCCTTCTAGTTCTTCCTGCTTGATCAGTTCTAAATCCCCTAAGTGTAATTGGTAGGTTAGTATTATATGAAAATTAACGTAAAAATTTCTTAAACAAATCATCCCAGTTTGTGACCTTTTTGTAGGCTGATAACATTATACCATCTCATTATATCCTTGTTAAATGTCCATGGAAAAAATGATGTAAAAAAGCCTTCCATCGTGCACTTGCAACCGATCAACTTTCCATATCTCATCTTCATCAAATTCATCAATGATGTGGGCATGGGTGTTAGAGTAATCAACAAATCGAAATGTCCACTTACAATCCATGATAAATTAGCAGCCAAAAACATACACAACACTCTAATTTATAAGGACCAACAAACCAAGGTGCATATGACTGAGTTGGAAGAACAATTGATAAATTAGACTAAAACACCAATTCATACGTGAAATCCTCATATTAAGGCAATATCAATCAAGATTCAGCTAGAGTTATGAGAATTTAGCCTAAGAATAAGTTAGAAAGGTGATATAAAGAGGGGGGATAGTGATATTCTATTATAGACAAACCCCATTTATGGATTCAACTTGCAAGAACTAGGCTAGAGTTTAGGAATAAGTGAAGTTGGAATCAAGGAGAGTGGAGGAAAGAACAGAGTAGGTCGCCAGTTCATGAGAGCCGCCACCACTACCAATAAGTGAGAGAGCTAAAGAAATGAATAAGGATATTTTGCTAGGGCGGTGAACAAGAGAGAGAGTGTCTAATGACGCCTGCTGCTTACATTTCCATGATTGATGGTATACTTTATTTATTTATTGTTTTAATTAAAAACTCATATTATGTTTTGCTTCTAATTCCAACCTTAAGGTATCGTTTGGTTGGGGGGAACTAGTTTCTCAATTTTTCATAGTTTGGTGAAGCAAAGGTCGAAATATTATTTTCCAAGAAAAAGTAGTTTCACCCCAATGGATGAAAATAATTTCGAATTTGAGTAAAAAGGAAGTTGAATTTCTTCATTATATGCCATTGACTATGTGGTTAGTCGAAAATTAGAAGAAAAACTCAACTTCAATGGTTCGAATAGAAACTTAACTATTTGATAAGAAATATAAATGATACCCAAATCTAAATTTTCAACGCCAAATTCTTTGATTTTGTTAGCATTTATTTCCACTAAGACAATTCAATCCGCATTTTTCACCACCTAAAAAGTTCAATTAATATTTTCCACCATAGAAACAATTTTAGTTGTCTGGATCGAAACATGATTACCTGATGCAAATGATTAGAAGTTCAAATCTGAATTTTAATCACAACATTCCTTCATTTCATCAATATCTATCTCCCACATGACAACGCAATATTTTTTGCCACTTAAACAATTCAATTGATATTTTCCATCTCTAAAATAACTTCAACACTTTGGATTGAAATTTATGATTTGATGTGAAAGATTAAAAAAACTCAAATAACAATTTATGCTTATTATTCATTCACTTGAACAATAATTCAGTTGATATTTTTTGCCACTTAAACAATTCAATTGATATTTTTCTTTTTTTCATGAAAAATGATTTGCCTTGCACCAAACAATGAAAAGTTTGAAATGAAAATCCATTTTCTTACGACCCAAAGATGTCAAAAACAGGAAAACTCCTCCCCCAAAAAGGGGGCAAATCCTTCCCAAAAGGCCTGCTCTTTTCATTGATAAATAAGTATTTACTCACTTTATCAAGTCGTCTCAATTCTTACTCATTTTTACTAGTCCTTCCAAAACTTTTCCTACTTTTCTCAATATTGATCTTTTCTAGTATTTTCTTATTTTTACCAATACTTATCATTTTTACCATTCATTTTCAATCCTTAAAAAAAAAAAATTTACCAACTCTTATCAATTGTTATCAATCCTTCCTAATTCTTACTATTTTTTTACCAATCTTTTCAAAAAACCTTGACTCCTAATCAATTTTTGTCAACTCTTGCTGTATTTTCCAGTGCTTCCTTGTTCCAATTCATGTTCACCAGCCAAAACAACAAGCCCTGGGAGTTCCTTGCAGGCAAAATCGCGCCAAGCAGGGGGACAAAGTACAAATGAACCGACAGTTGTGGTTGGACATAAACGAACAGAAAATTAGGGTTTTAGGGTGTTGAGGTCTTTTGGTTTTTGTAGCGGCAATGAAGTCCACAACGACGAAGCAACCACAACGGAAGAACACACAAACAAGAACCCCCGAATCCAAATTCCGAAGCGTTGATATCATCAGAGATAATCAACCTGAGAAATTCCGGCAAATCCATCATACACAAAATGAAGATGCCGATGACTGCGATTGGGAAGATGGGTTCATTCCCTCTTCTTCATCTTATCCCCAAAATCATCAAAACTACAATGATGATGATAATGATAATGATGATCGGAATAATGAGACCGAAGGGATGACTGTTGAATTCGACGCTTTGCCTGATTCCCCCAAGAAGAAGGGTGTTCGAAGAGCCACTGCTGAAGACAAGGTGGAAGCCCTTATTTTTTTAAAATGGCTTTTTGTTTCAGTTTTTGAAGGTTAAGGGGGAAAATGGCGTTTCTTTGGTGGCGTTCTGCTTATATTTGAAATTTGAATGTGCAGGAAGTAGCAGAGCTGGTGCATAAGGTTCACTTGCTTTGTTTAGTTGCTAGGGGGAGGTTGATTGATGCTGCCTGTGATGATCCTCTTATTCAGGTGATTTTCTTTCTTTCCCATTTCCCCTTTATCAACTGGATGCTGTCTGGGTTTTTGTTTTATGAATTTTCATTATGTATTCTTACTTCTTTTTGGCATTAATTTATACGCATGAAACTGCCTAAGAATTGGCCATGAGGAAATGTAGTTAGTGCCTAGTTACTAGAAAAGTGTATTCTTTGTCTTCTAGTGTTTATGATTGTCTTTCTTATTTGAACCGTTTCCTTTTGTTTTGAAATTGCCATAGAAAATGTTACTAATTTGTTCTTAGTTGAGCGAGGAGGGCAAGAACCTGGAGTTGTGCGCTGATGATAAACACTTATACTTGCGCAAGCATCCATTACTAAAAAGTTCAGAATGGACTCTGGAATAATCCTACCTACAGTCTTTTGTTACCACTTAACAAAGGTTCCACTTAACTTGCTAAATATTTCCCATAGATAGTAGACAAGGGTTCCATGAAGTGGTCCACTGCAGAAATCACGTGCTTTGGTTTCCTTTGGTTTGTAGAGGTTAAAAGATTGGTGGATTTCTGTAAGTAATGGTGGGTTTTGGTATCCAATTGTACGTGCATTTAGGGCTCTGACGAAACCGAGCAAGCTCACCAAGCCTCGGGTTCTTCTCAGTCAAAGCTCGGCTTGGGCTCGGGTCAAACCAAGCTCGAGCCGAGCCTGAGGCGGCTCAAAAGCAAATCGAGCTGAGCCTGAGTCTAGCAAGGCTCAACTCGGCCCGACTCGATTTGGCTCGGTTTAGCTTAATTAGTTCATTTTTTATTATATGTGTGTGTTGAAAGTATGAAATAACCTTTAAAGTCATCAAAATTTTATTCCAATCCTTATTTCTTGAGTCCAATATAAAAATATAGAATTTAACTTGGACTTTAGCCTTAAATTTAGAAACTTTTTAACCAAAAACAAAGAGTACCGAGCCGAGCTTTGCTTCGAGCCAAGTACTATGCATCCGAGCCCGAGCCCGAGCCCGAGCCTGAGCCTAAGCTTTTCAGGCTCGGCGAGCTTTGAGCCAAGCTTTTAACTGAATGAGCTGAGCCCGAGCCTGTGCCCGAGCCTAAGCTTTTCAGGCTCGGCGAGCTTTGACACTTTTTTTGGGGTCACTATCCCGTACTCTTATTATTTTTTAGTTGTTAGTTGTTGCATGTTACAGCTGTCTTCTACTGGCAACTTTTCCTCACTATCGTTGCTGATCTATTAGTCTGGTATGGCAGGCTGCATTACTGTCATTGCTACCGCCTCATTTGCTGAGGATATCGGAGGCTACAATGCTTACTGCTAAAGCTCTGATTCCTGTTGTCTCTTGGGTAAGTAACTTTTTTATGTTTAATTTTCGGGAAGTTGCCACTTACAAGGAATTGCCCTATTGATGTGCTGGTAATGGCAGTTTCATCAGAACTTTCATGTTAGAAGCCCCTGCGGTGCAGAAAAACCATTTCATTTATCCTTAGCATCGGCTCTAGAGACACACGGAGGAAGCTCTGAAGAGGTTGTTTCTGATTACCCTTTTATAGAGACACTTTCTTGACTCATTGAGATCTCTTATATCAAGTTTAAGCAAGTCATTCATGGATATTGTTAATTGATTTGATGAACAGGTATACCTGTCATGTTATGGCCTTAGTTAACTAGTCCTGTGTAGGAGAGTGAGACACCAGTATGGGCCTGAACATCAGGCCTGCAGTAATTTTTGAGATTGTCATATATTTTTAGCCTAATTTGAATTGTCAATTGCTTACCCACATAGCATATCTGATGTCCAACTTCGAGCAAAATGAGGAGCCCAAGCAGTATGGGTTAAAACTACTCTTGAAGGGGATCATGATCTTCTTGTTGGTGTTGCCTGTCAATAAACCAAGTTCAGCTCAAAACCTGTTTCCTAACCATAACTGTTTTCTGTCCGGTGAGCTGGATTAGCCTTCGCATAAGGCTCCATAAGATTAGTGGACTGCTTGTGATTTGACCCTGGGTGAGTTCTCTGCAGTATCCTTTGACCCCATCTGGCCCCATAATTACAAGGAACGTCATCCTAGTAATATGTGTTCGAAATCAAGCAATTGAAAGCCTAACTTACGTTGAATTTTTGTGATGAGTGTCCTGGCCTATGCCTGAGTGATCTGAGAGGGTTTCTTGATAAATTCAGGCCTAGATTTCATAAGAATGTTGTGTAACTCAAAGTTGCAGAGCTGATCATGCTGATGATTCCTGATGCATCTCTGTAGAAGTAGAGTTAAGGTGCATCTTGATGAGGAAAATCCTTCATTTAGGAGTTCTGTTTGTTCTATACATCTATTTAGGATAATAAATGTAGTGTGATACAAACGGTACATGGTGTTCAAGCTTATTATTGTAATCGTAAGTGTCATGATTTGATATTGAATTTATGCATGTCAAGCTTGGTGCTTTCTCTACTTGTACAGAGTCATGCATAACAACTGAGATCTTCACGGATCCTGTCAAAGCTGGTTTTGGGGGATGCCATGCGTGGACTTATCCCAGACCAATAAGTTGTGTAAAGTCATCTTTTTAATTTGTCATTGGTTATCTAAGAGATTATTCTGCATGTGCTATCAAGGCTTTGTCAGGCTGAGAGTCTGAAACAAAGTAATAACCCATAGGACCTTGTATGATGGTTAAAGGCTTGATGTTTGTCATTCAAACGGGTTTGGAATGCTCGAATTCTCTTTAGGGAAGGCAACGACCGGCTAAAGTATTACCTTAGTGTTCTATGATCTCGTTTGTCTTTGTCAAAAGTAAAACAAGAAGTTGGTTATTCTTTTTTTCAATATAAAACTAGCTGAATAATCTAGTTTCCATGTCATCATGGAATTTACGTGGGTTGAACTGAAGTCCGAAGCGCCAACATCTTTTGTAAGATTTGGGTTGCAGTATGATTAAAAATAAGCAAAGGGTAACGTTGTTGTGACTTGATTTACAGCTTGCCATTAGGGGAATCTGTATACTATTAGCTTTTCTTTACTCCAAAAGGGGGAACACTAAGAGGGTAATGCATTAGTTTATTGTCATGGACGGTAGCGTTTGTGTTTGATGACAAATGCTACCTTATCACGATGGAATGTGTGCAGCATCTAAGACATGTTTTCATGTAAGAAGTAGTGTGAACCAGTATGGGACATCATGGCATAGATATTTTGAGGTAGCAAGCATGAGGTGCCATATTGATGCAGGCTTAAGATGAATAATCAAGCTTTGAGATTCACCTTTCTTTGTAATTTGCTGTGGTCTTTGTATGGTAAGTCCTCTGTTCAGTTAAAGAAAAAGAATTTCATGTCAGAACGTCAGAGTGACAGTCCTGGTGAAATGTCTTGAATGCAAGTAAATAATTGAGCTAGAAAGAGTTGTATGTGGCTGCTTCACCATTGATAAGTAAATGCCCATTAATGGTAGTCTTATGTGTTTTTTCGTTGATGTTCTGTGTAGCTATATTAATAAGTATGTGTTACTGTGATCATAGATATGTTTCATACTAATGTCTGTGGTCTTGGTTTATTTTTTTGAACTTCGGAATCATGGGCTTGGAACCAAGAATTAACTCAGTGCAAAAAATAAACCTTTTTTTAGACTTCAAAACCGAACAATTGACTGGTGTCGCTTAGCAGGTGGCTGCATTGTCTGTGGTGCTACTCAGAGCCCTGAATTTGACAGCGAGGTAGATTTTCCTTAAGCTGCATCTAACTTCATTTATTCAGAATCATTAGCGCATTTCTTATGCTTTTTTTGAGTGTTACCTTTTGGACCCAGCACAATTGGTTTATTCTTTTTTGTTGAGCATTATATCACAGAATCAGTTCCTAATACTTTATATTTAGGTCTTCGTTGTCAAGTACATGACACAAAATTGCTTCCAACCTACTAGGGAAGGAATCCAATAAAATACGGCGGGCCTTTTTTTGGTTTTTTTTTTTTTTGGGGGGGGGGGTGCATGTCATCACTGGGAATCATTGGTGTGGATGAGTTGTCCTGGCACACGCGATTTGTTTGCATGATTTGTACAATTTCATGATTTGACTCCCAAAAAAAGGAAAAAAACACCTCCAATTATGCTTCTTCTGATAGGGTATGTTCTTGTCTGAATTTTATTCATTTTATCTCTACGTCGGTCTCTAAGCTTAATCTTCAGCCGCGCCGGGCGGGGGGGCATAGATGAAGGAATATTTCTGCCTATGTGTCTTTCATATTAAGTTGTGAAGCTGCGTCACTCTGGGGATGCCAGTATGTGACTCCTTTAGTAATCTAGTCATTTTGCAGGTTTGTGTCAATTCTGGATGTGGCTTCCTTGAAACCAGAAGCAGACAGAGATGAACCATCTTATGTGGATGTTGACGGAGATAAGAAAGATATATTTGGCTCTTCAACACTAATGGTGAGTAAAATGAAAAACGAAGGGGTGGATGCGAAATCATCTGTTTCCAATGGCGAGAATTCCAATGAAACTTCCGGCACGGCTGATTATAAAATTAAGCGAGGATGCTCATCTACAAGTATCGAATGCGAAGACTCTCTTGATGTCAATCACTTGAATAAAGCAGCTGAGTCTGCTGATGAAACACAGAATCCTTCTGAGGAAAACAAAAATCCAAAGAGGAAAGGGGACTTAGAATTTGATATGCAGTTGCAAATGGCTCTGGCAGCCACAGCAGTGGCAACCCCTAATTGGAAACCTGCAGTCAACATGAATGGCTCACCTTGTAGTCCATCAAATGTATCATCTCCTTTAAAGAGAATAAAGAGAATTGCTGAAGAGTGCCCAGCATCTTATAATGTTATATCTACTGCAATTGGATCGAGAAAAGTGGGGGCTCCTCTTTATTGGGCTGAGGTCTATTGCAATGGGGAAAACATGACAGGGAAGTGGGTACATGTTGATGCTGTGAATGCAATAGTCGATGGGGAGCTGAAAGTAGAGGCTGCAGCTGCTGCATGCAAAAGGTCTTTGAGATATGTTGTTGCCTTTGCTGGGCATGGGGCTAAAGATGTTACGCGCAGGTATCGATTTGTGCTTTTGTTTTTAATTAAGCTGTCCCCAAGGTTTGGTCTAACTAATTTGACATGCAAATGCAGTTCTTTGATGCTTGTCTGTCTGTATATATTTCCCCTCACGCTGTATCTGGGTCATGCTGTTTCTGCAGAATTTGAACTGTAGAATCCTCTATTGGCATAACTACTTCTGTAGCCTTTACCATTCACATCTTGTCAATCCCTTTTTTGCAGCTGTGCTCTTTGAAAACACTGATGCCTCATCTGTTCTAAGTGTACCATTAATCCACTTTTCTCTTCTCCTGAATCTGTCGAGTGATATACACTAGTGTCAATGTTTCTGGGGTGAATCCGCCAACTAGCTGCACTCTGTGAAAACTCAGCTGTTTCCTGGTGCATTACCTGGCTGGACCAACTCATCTGGTGGCCTACTGTTTGCAATTCTTTGGAGCATTTTGTATTATATTCATGTCTGTGGCAAGAGAATATTTAGTTTTCTTCGAAGTGGACTTGAGTTCTCTATTAGCTTTATTGTGGCTTTATGATGTGTGAATCTTTAAGAAGATTTCACTCACTGATAGTCTTTTCTCATTGTTGTGTAATTTGCAACCAATTCTTTCAAGATGGTTGAGCCAGCAATAGCCACTCTATAGCCAATCTATCTATATAGTCTATATTTATATAACTAATACTATATTGAGTGATCTCATGGGGTTATGACACATGTTTTTGATAGGAAAAGGTAATATATTGATAATGATAAGGAGCACACGGAAGAAAGGATGCTAAACAAGCATCCCACAAAAACTAATTACAACTCAAAAAAGGCTATCCACAAAATCGATTACATCAATCGAAGAACAACAAAAATCCTCCTCCTTCCAAAAGAATAAGGCCTTCAGCCACTAGTCTTTCAATTGCTCAATTGAGGTTTTCGACCCCATCAAAAACTCTCCTATTTCTCTCCGTCCACATCAACCAAAAGATGGTATGGGGAATAGCTCGAAGAACTTTGAACTTGACCCTCCTAAAAAAAAAAAACCTTCCCACGCAACTAATTGTTGTCTCACAGATATAAGCATCACCCAATGAAGACCAAACAACTCAAAGCTAACTCCCAAAGGCTTCTAGCTAACTAACAATGGAAGAATAAATGGTCAACTGATTCCGAGTCATCTTTGCACATAAAGCACCTGTTGACTAATGTTTTACCCCTCTTTTGTAAGTTATCACAACTTAGAATCTTGCCATGAGAAGCTTCCCACACGAAGAAGGATAGTTTGAATGGAGCCGAGGACTTCCAAATGATGCTCCAAGGGAAACCGCCATCTGAGAGTGAAGAAGATGAATTCCCAAGAGATAACGAGAGGTGAAGAAAAAAGGATGTAATAGTGAATTTTCAGGTGGTGCTAAGATTCCATCCAACCATGCTAGTCGAAGAGTCCCTCATAGAAGCCCTATCAAGCATGCTAAGGAACTGGGCCACACTATCATCATTTGGAAGGGCATCACAAACAAAGATAGGGGACCAAACAACTGAGTTAGAGTTGTGCTCCAAATAATCAAAGACGAGCGCATCTTTGTTTGCTGCAAGAGGAAAAAAAGAAGGGAAGTGATCCCTCAAACAAACGCCATCACATCATCTTCTATGCCAAAAAAAGATTGAGGAACCATTACCCACCTCAAAAATGATATGAGAGAAGAAATGGTCCCAACTTTTAATAATAAATTTCCAAAGACCTACTCCATAAGTGCCATTCTGCTTCCTTGGGATCCAGTCTAGTCCGTCTGCCCCATAGTTAGCCCTAACTACAGTCCTCCAAAGCTTGTCTTTCGCATTCATAGACCTCCACAACCATTTGCCAATAAGAGCCTCATTGAAGATTATAAGTTCTCTAATGCCTAAGTGACCTTTAGGAAAAGGTTGCTTAACACTGTTCCATTTCATCAAATGATACCTGAAATCATTACCAAAAGAGCCTCACAAGAACCTCCTTTGAATGTCTTCCAGCTTGTTAGCTGCTGACCAAGGGACAGGGATAAGCGAAAGAAAGTAGGTTGGAATGCTAGAGAGGACACTTTTGATTGGGGTCAATCTATCCCCTTTCGTAAGTTACTTTGATTTCCAACTAGAGAGTCTTTCTTCAAATCTCGCAACAATTGATCCCCAAATGGACTTCTCTTTGAACTTTGCACCTGGAGGAAGACCCATATATGATGACGGGAGGGAGTCTACACCACAACCCAAAATCCCTGCAAGTAAATGAGCATTGTCCACTTCCCCAGTTGGTAAAATAGATGACTTAGAAAGGTTTGACCCTCAATCCAGATACGTCCTCAAACTAAACGAGAATGCAATGAAGATTTGATCGTCTGCTCACACTCGTCACAAAAAATTATCATGTCATCGACAAAAAGAAGGTGAGAAATCTCCAAGCGCGACGAATCTGACTGTCCCACCGAAAAACCTAAAATCAAACCGGCTTAGGAAACAATGGACAACATCCTACTCAAAACCTCCATAACAAGGATGAAAAGGAGTGGTGAGATAGTATCGCCTTGACGAAGTCCTCTGGAAGCAGGGCAGAAGTGCGTCGGGGAACCATTAACAAGCATTGCAAAAGAAGTACTGGAGATGCACCAATTCATCCACCCTATCCACTTGTCCCGACAGCCCATTCTCTTCAAAATGCAAATAAGGAACTCCCAGTTGACATGATCGTAGGCCTTCTCTATATCAAGTTTACAAATCACCCCTGGCCTTCCGTCTTTGATCCTCGAATCTACAAGCTTATTAGCAATCAAGACGGCTTCCAGCATTTGTAGGCCCGCAGCAAAAGCATTGTGAAAATTTGATATCAAATGGCCAATGACACCTCTCAATCGGATGGCAAGAACCTTATATAAAAGCTTATAACCACCCCAACCAAATTGATTGGTCGATAGTCCCTAATGTCCTTCGCACCTAATTTCTTTGGGATTAAGGCTGATGAAAGTAGCATTGAGACTCTTGACAAACTTTCCAGTGGAATGAAATTCAAAAAAATCCTCAAAATATCGGCTTTCAGGATGCCCCAATCATGCTTCAAGAAAGCCATAGTCATACCGTCTGGGCTAGGAGCCTTGTCTCTGCAGCATTGAGAGCTCTGAAGACTTCATCCTTAGTTTTAAAAAAGCGCGAGGCGCACGAAAGCGCATAGGGTCCCAAAGCGTGAGGCGCGAGGCGAAGGCGCATGCATCATGGACGCGAGGCGCACTTCTATGCAAAAGTTTTTAAAAGAATTTCATATTTTACAAAACATATTTTGCAAAAACAAGTTACATAAATGCATTAAAAATGTGATTAGACATCAATATGACTACTAACATAGCAAATAACCTTAAGACATATTATCTTGTCATCACTGTTCCCCAATGTATGTACTTAAGGTACAAGTTTAGCTCACCTTTTAGCTCACAATGAAGGAAAAGAAGAAAAAAGGCAAAGGTAAGGCTAAGAAAAAGAAGAAAAAGGGGGAAGATATAGTCTCACATCCTTGAGGCGCACCTCATCCCTTTCAAGGCACTGACCCGGTAGCCTCACGCCGAGGCGCACCTAGGCGTGCCTCAAGCGGGCTTTTTTAAACTAAGACTTCATCCTCGGAGAAATGCATCTCAATATCCACCCTCTGTAAGACGGTAATAGTAGGTAAGGCCAACTCGTCGACTTTTGGCCTCTAAGGCTCAGCCTCATAGAAAAGGGAAGAATAATAACCTTGGATGGCAGGCTTCATGTTTTCCAAAGAATTAAACGAGGAACCCTCCACCATAATAGAAGACATAATTGAACTTGCGATGGGAATTAGCCAACTAATGGAAAAAGCTTGTGTTCTTGTCACCTGCCTTAAGCCACAAGGCTCTCGATTTTTGTCTCCATGAAGTCGCCTCCATCAAAATAACTCTAGCTAAATGAGTCTATGCATCTTTACTTTGGTTAACCTCGTCTGAGGGTAGACCAATAGTTTCCTCTTTTGCATCAAAGGAAGAAATAATACCCAACAGATTATATTTTTTAACTTTGACATCACCAAAGACTTCATTATTCCACTTCCTTAAGTCCTCCTTAACCATCTTCAGTTTTCTAGGCACAATATAACGAGCATCAAAATGCTCCCACCAATTTTTGATAAGAGTGTTGGAGCCACCAACTTGCAACCACATGTTCTCAAACCTAAAAGGATGCTTCCCTCTATTAATCATCATCATCTCTAAACAGATAGGATGATGATCTGATAAAGGATGAGGGAGCCTCTTCTGGATGAAATCCGGCCATAATTCCTCCCAATCCTCGGAAATTGGGAAGCGGTCCAATCTTGAACAAGGGGTTATGACACATGTTAAGTATTCATTGGATGTGTTTATTTGTTTTTTTTGAAAGTAAGCTAATTACTATTAGTCATTCAGGGAGATATATTGGAGGTGACTTTCGGCATATTCATGATACAGTAGGCTTTCTTATTTTTGAAAAAATGCACATTTTGGTTGAAACGTAGGAATAAAATCAAATAGAAATACAAGTTATATGCTTCTAAATCTCTATTGCATGTGTCAGTTTTTCTAATAAATAGAACTGTTCTATTGTTTGTTAATCCATGGTGAGATCGTTAAAATGTGATAATCCATCTGCCCCATGCCTGCTATCAAATCTCAAAAAAAATATATAAAATATGAATTAAATGTGTTTACTTTGTAGTATATTGATGAAATGGGTTTTCAACAATAAAATCACCAACAGGTTTCTAAATATTTAAACTTCGACAAATATTAGAGAATAAGGAATATAAATGTTTTCTATAATAAATACTATGAAAAAGAGGGAGCTATATATATTTGTTTCTCATTGATATATTTCTCACAATTCAATTTTCAAATTAGTTAACCCAACTTATTTTCAAATTAGTTAACCCAACTTATGGTCTCTGTGTATGAATTACAATTATTCTAATGTTTAAAATTCAAGGATTTAAAATGGCAATGGCAGTTTTGGTCGCGGTATGGCAAAATCGCTGTAATGCGGAAATCGTGGTTGTCACGGGTGAAAATGCAGTTCATCCAACTTGAAAACCATTTTGATGTGGTCGTTTTGTCTTGGAACGGACACATTTTGAATCCTCTTAATAACAATTATTGGATTGAGTAGAATTTATATCTATTTAACTCACAAAATCCATTCTACAAACTAACATCTTTAAAAATGATAGTATAAAGAATCGTCAAATTATCAAAATCCTAAGATAATAATCTTACTGAAATAAATTACCTAAGCCGTGCACACATGGAGCTTATCACTAGTATCTATTTATTTGTATGTTTTCTGTCCTTGCTTACATCTCTGGCCCTTTTCTTTTTCACCCACCCCCCCCCCCCCCCAAAAAAAAGAGAAAGGGATTGAACTTTTTCAGTCATTGTAAGAAAGGTATGGAGCATCATCGGATTGTCTGAACAGAAAATGCCAGGATCATTAGTTGCTAAGTAATGGAAAAGCAGACAAATCATGTTTGTAGATATCAACTCTTCTTCAAGAGTTTCCTCTGGGCATAGTATGAACCTTGGAAAAAAATGTCCGTGTTGAAGGTACTGCACCAAGTGGTACAAGATATCACCAAAGCGAACTAATTCAGAGTGGTGGGATTCTGTGTTATCTCCATTGAAGGAATTGGAGTCTCACGCAACAGGTGGAATGATCCCTTTGCATCAGGGCGAAATGAATTCCAGAGAGACTGTGAAGGAAGGAGGAAAAAATCATCAAACCCAGGCATGTAATTCTGGAAGCAATGGCTTGTCAAATACGCAACATGCGAATGTCAGTAGAAATCACGAGGAATCTTCCGTGAGCAGTTCATCCACTGTCTGCAGGACCACTCTTGAGGACATGGAGTTAGCAACTAGGGCATTGACGGAGCCTCTTCCCACGAATCAACAGGTGTGCAGACCAAGGCTGATCAAATTGTTTTTGCCTTACCAGCATCTTTTGTAACTTTCGCATACAATCTCTCCCTCTCTGAACAACTTGCTTGTAATGCAGGCCTACAGGAACCACCCGCTGTATGTTCTTGAAAAGTGGCTTACCAGGTATCAGGTTCTGCATCCAAAGGGTCCTATCCTTGGTTTCTGCTCTGGTCATGCAGTTTATCCTCGCAGCTGTGTGCAAACACTACACACAAAGGAAAGATGGATCCGTGAGGGGTTACAAGTTAGGGAAGATGAGATTCCTGTGAAGGTATTTGCTGACGCCTGTATCATTGCGTTTCAATGTCTGACTCAGTTGTTTTTATGGTATATCATTGCATTTCAATGTCTGACTTCATTTGTTTTTATGGTGCATTGCTCTGCTCTTCCTTGAAGGTGGTGAAGAGTAGCTACAAGAATCGTAGAGGACAATTGATGGAAGTACAAGATTCTGGTGATGGTGAGCGTGGATCTGATGGTGTTATTTCTCTTTTTGGAAAGTGGCAAACTGGACCACTATGCTTGCCTCCTGCCATCAATGGGATCGTGCCTAAGGTAAAATTGAGTGAATTTTGACAGTAGTTTGCAATCCATGATGTTTTAAATGGGACTTCTAAAATCCCTAATATTCCTTGACTCTGGAAGTCTACATAGCATGCGCTGATGGCAGTGGTTCAGCTTCTGTCCACTTCAACCTTTCTTGGATCTTTTTTCCTTTTAAGTTCTACAATTTTATATACTTTTCCCTGCTGTACCCTTTCCTGCCGTCATTTTCTTCATATGTTGCAATCTGATGTTTAAATGCTCCATGTATAATTTTTTACACTGAAAAAGTCCATTACACACTCTCTCCATGTAGAATGAGCGTGGTCAAGTTGATGTGTGGTCAGAGAAGTGCCTTCCACCAGGGACTATACATCTGAGGCTGCCAAGGTTGGTTCCTGTTGCGAAGAGACTTGGGATTGATTTTGCACCAGCTATGGTTGGATTTGAATTTCGAAATGGACGATCAGTTCCTGTATATGAAGGCCTTGTGGTCTGCTCTGAATTCAGAGATGCAATTCTAGAGGTAATGCTGCCCTCTGATTTGACGATTAAGGTGGGCTACTAGCTACTTAGGGAGTACTAAAATATTATTCTCTGAGTTGCCCACGTTCTGAATTGCATATGAAATGCATGGCAAACTCTGACATGTGAATGCGCATCTTGCAGATTTCTTGAAATGTTTTGCTATCGGTGTCACTGCATGTATCCCATGGCCTTGAATCTTGACTTGGTGAAGAAGAATTATAATATCCACGAACTCAGGGCCCGTCTTAGATATGCTACAGGGCATAGGGATAACAGTACTTCCATTTTACTCTTGCATTTCGCATTTTCGAAGAGAAACAGAGAAAAGTTTTCTTTTTTCGGGGGGGGGGGGGGGGAGAGGGAGGAAGTAGGTTCACCAAGAAGCTGTGATTCTCACCATACGATCCATAGTTGTCTTTCAATTCTTTTTATATCTCTTTTAGTGAAGATTTGCTTGTTTAAATATTTGTCTGAACGAAGATAGTGAAATGTAGTCCTGGAGCACATGAACATGGGAGGCTGACAATTTGGTCAGGATCTTCTCATTTACGCCTAAAATAAATGGCTTTTTCCAGTTTGCTCTGAACAACTTGGAAACCACCCCCCCCCCCCCTGTGAGGGGAAAAAAAGAAACTTCTATTTGTTATGTCAGTTTCATACCTCAGTAATTTATAGTTGGGTTTCGTTGCTTGAGCCTGAAATGTGTGTGTTGTGCTTCATAGAGTCGCACTAGTTTTGAACCAACCCCCCCCCCCCCCCCAAAAAAAAGAAAACGACAATAAGGGGAAAAATCCTGCATTCCATTTGTAACTGCAAGCTTCAGCTACGCGCGAAGTTTGAAATTTCCTAGTTCTTCTGTAACTAAGATTACCCACTTAGCTTAACTTGATTGGCAGGCATATGCAGAAGAAGAGCAGAGGAGAGAAGAGGCAGAAAAGAGAAGAGACGAGAGGCAGGCACTGTCTCGCTGGTACCAACTTCTATCTTCTATGGTAACCCGCCAAAGATTAAATGATTCTTACAGGCATGATTTGGCACCGGATACTGTTTCTGAGCCCCCAAAGTCCAATAATACATCTTCAGTCAAGGCAACTATGTCTGTGGATGAAAATAGACAACCTCTTAAAGAAAATATGCCTCAGACTAAAACTGCAATCCCTAATTCAAACATAACGTCTGCTCAACACCATGAGCATGTCTTTGTGACAGATGACGAGGTTTTTTATGGGGAGTACATGATGCAAACGAAAAGGTGTCGTTGTGGATTTTCGATCCAAGTTGAAGAGATGTAATATGGTCGATCCTCTGAGATGTTTATTTTGGGGATTAGGAGTTTCAACTGTTGTAAACCGTAGTGGAAGGGAGATCAACTGATTGGCCAACCAAATTGTGTTCGTGTAACTTGTAAGTTGTATCTGCTCATTCGGTGGCCCTCAGGCTAAGAACTGGAATGTGTAGGAGTTGACGCAGCAACAAGTTTGCCTGCGTTGAGGCAGTTGTGTACAAGAAATGAAATGGAATAGAGTTTCGCCTCATTGTTATGTGCCATTGCTCATTTCGTGCACACTATGGAATGAACGGAGGGATGGGAGAACAATAAGTGGCATTGACATTTTAGTACCCTGTAACATGACCACTGAAGAAAGTCATCTAAAGGTTTGTGAAATACTGAAATTAATAATTTAGTAACCTATGATTTTAAGTTAAACAACTAAGGGCATTTCTTGGCAAAAAGTTCCAAGAAACCATGTCTTGGCCTCCAAAAATGGGACACTTTATTATTTTAGTGTGTTGTCTTTCTGAGGAACTATGTTTGGTGTTAATATATTTGGACATCTTTTAAGTCCATATTCATACTTTTACCATTATTGAAACTTATTATATTTATAATATAAAAATGAATGAGTTGAATGGGTTGATAGTATTTTGACAAGTGTCAAGGTTCTATTGGTTCCTTAGGATTGTTCTTTATCCTTATGATTGTTCTTTACTTAATTAATTTAACAACCATCAATTTTATTACTCACATTCAAGTATCAACATTAAATGATTGTTTCTTTATTCAATTGTTTTAATAGTTATGAATTTAAAATAAAAAAGATTATAAATGCAAAAATATAATTTTAATTATGATAATGGAGACATAATTTTCCAAATTTGAAGGGACATCCCCACCCCCTATGTGAAATGACATTAAACATATGTCAACAATAAAAAATATATTTTCCTTGCTAAGATGAAGTATAAAGTATGTGAAATGACATTAAACATATGTCAACAATAAAAAATATATTTCCCTTGCTAAGATGAAGTATAAAGAGTCAGGAGAAGAAAATTTATATTGGATTTTTCTTTTACTAAAAAAAGGTGGGAAAAAAAGGTGACTAAGTTATTATCAAATAATACACATATTTAGTGATGGTATATATTAGCTTGAAGTATATAATTGCATTTATCATAAATGATTTGATGCTCCTTATATCTCTTATTTTTCTTTTTTTGGTGAAAGGACCTTTAAATAATAATGTTTATTTTACAAATATAATAGGATCATTGAACACTTGTATTTAATTGTGAGATTTATTTTACAACTATATCTATAAATTAAGGGGCGATAACTAAATTGTAACACTTAGAAATTGATACCCAAACTTGCCTTACATTCAAAATGATCCTGTATCTTTTTAACAACTAAATCCAAATTGATATATTATTATATATATTAAACTACATGCAATCCTTCGACTGCCAAACCTTCGATCTTGAATTCCCTATTATCTGATAAATGTATTTATATGCTTCAATGTTATATATACAATTATCTTATAAGTACACTATTTGACACTAACCTCTTCACCCTTTTCCCCTCTTTTTGTTCTTTTTTTCTAAAACCATCCAATATAATAATTATTCTCTTATCATGTTAAAAATAATATCCAACTCAAAAACATAATTGTCAATTTAAACAATACATCAAAATAAAATAGTTTATACAGATATTTTTCAGTATCAATTAGCTACATGTTAGTGCTTCTAATTAGAATTAATGATAACACCACAAACTCTTTAAAGAAAAATTATAAGATTATAAAATCTTAACACATGTCCATGCGAAGCACGAGATGCACACTAGTTTACCATTATGGTTAATACTACATATAGGGTGCATACTTGCTTAAAAAAGCAAAAAAAAAATCAAAACAAATGCCCTTTGGACTAAAAAATAACTTTCATAATGTTTTTAACAAAGGAGGAGGATTAAATTCAACTTCATTAAGACCGTAGGCTAACAAATTATTAAGTTCACAAAGTTGTGGAATCAACAGAAGTTGGTTCAAGTAATGTGACACTTGTTTTCCCTTAAATAAGGTCTCAGATTCGAGTTTTGTAAATAGAAAAAGTTCGTAATAGAAGAATTATGTCTTTTCTTAGACCAAAAGTAACTCGATTCCAATAAAATAGAGAATTCAAAACCAAGATTTTCATAAAGTTGTGGACTAGTTTATTCAATATGCATACCTCAGGGTACCAAAGTGTCAGCAACACTATTTAAAAAGTTTGATTAAATTAATGCATGATGTTCTCGATTATATATACTATAAAATAATGCTTTTTGATAAGATCAATTCAATAGACCCACAAGATTTGAGAAAACTTTTCAGAGTTGAAAGTCTTTTGAAACAAAAAAAGGAACCAAAAACAGCATAGACTAAAAACCAATAAGCCTATACGAATAATAGAGAAAAGAGAGGTATCTTAAATAACACTAGGTTCTATGATACGACATATACGCACATCAACACTTTTTATGCTCTAGATTTAAGGAAGAGCAAATCAAAAACTACCCATTATCTGAAGCCTTAATCCTTGACCTCCATAGCCTTCAATATAAGCCACATCCTCCATTAATCCTAAATTATTCAAATTATGTCTAATCACTTTGGTCCAACTCTTTTTAGGTCTGCCTCGACTGCTTCTACACCATGGGAGAGCAATCCTTTCACATATCCTCACTAGCACATCTATATTCTTTATCCTTACATCCTCAAACCATCTAAGTCTAGCCGCTCTCATCTCATCCTCTATGGGTGTCACTCCTACTTTATCTCTAATCATTACATTTTTATTTTATCAATCTTATGTGGCCATACATCCAATGAATCATCCGTATTTCGGCTACCATCACCCTTTGGATTTGGGTCTTCTTGATCGGCCAACACTCCGCACGATGCAATAAAGATGGTTTAACAACCATACAATATACTATCCCCTTCAATTTTAGTGGGATCTTTTCATATGATACTCTTGAGACATTCTTCTATTTTCGCTATGTTACCTTTATTCATTGGTTGATGTAGTCTTCAATATCCCCTTGCTCTTGAATGATCGAACTCAGATATCGAAACTTTTCAACCCTTGGCTTAGCTACACTCCCAATGGCCACTTCATCTTCAAGACCTCCTTCTTGTTCGCTGAAACGACATTTAAGTATTCATTCTTTGTCCTTATCAACTTAGAACTTTTAGACTCTAGTTTATCTCTCCACCGCTCCAACTTGTTATTAACTCCATCTTTAATCTCATCGATAAGAATTATATCGTCAGCAAATAGTATACACCATAATACCTCGTCTTGAATCTCTTTAGTGAGCTTATCCATAATTATAGTAAAAAGAAACGGGTTCAACGTTGATCCTCAATAAAGCCCAATATCTATATGAAAGTTGTATGTATCCCCGCCTAAGGTCCTAACTATCCTCCCTACTTCCTCGTACATATCTTTAATAGCTCAAATATAAGCAAGCAGTGCGTTTTATTCTCCAAGCACCTCCATAATACTTCTATGGATACACTATCATATGCTTTCTCTAAGTCGATGAATTCCATGTTGAGATCTTCTTTTTTTTTTATCCCTATAGAATTCCATGAGCCTCCTTATGAGATCGATAGCTTTTGTTGCCAACCTACATGGTATAAAACTAACCTGGTTCTCCAAAATAGTTATATCCTCCCTCAAACCTTCCTCAATCACCCTTTCCGACAACTTCATAATGTGACTAAGTAATTTTATACTCCTATAGCTGTTGCATTTTTAGCTATCACTCTTGTTCTTATATAATGGGATGACCATACTAAATTTCCATTCATGATTCATCTTTACAGTGTGAAAGACTATATTAAATAGGTCTGTTAGCCATTCAAGGCCCTCTTTATCCAAGCACTTCCAAATTTCTATAAAGATACTAACTGGGCGTATACTATCTTTCCACACATCATCTTTCTTAATGCCTTTTTAATCTGTTCTTTGGAGTTTGTTCACTGCGTTGATAATTTTTTAATCTCACCACATTAAAGAGCCTTTAGCAGTAGCTCTACCATCCTTAATTTTATTGACCTTAATTTTAGTGTCCTCAACTTGAACCTTACAGTCTTCGCTTTCAATGCTCCTTACACTACCCAAATCTCTGGCTCTTCTTTCTTTGAAAACCTCATTCTCTCATTCCTTATACTCTAATCTTTGGTATAACCTTTCATATGTGTTATTCTTTGCTACCATGACTACTGTGTTTGCTTCCCTTTTCGCCATCTTGTACCTCACTTTATTAGCCTCTTTTTTCCCCAATGTTCCCTACTTACTGAAGCATTGTAAACCTGTTTTTTCACGTTGACTTTCTCCTTTGCATTTTCATTCTGCCACCACGCTCCTTTTATTCTCTTACTACCTTCTTGGGAGACTTCTAAGATTTCCTTAGCCAAATTCGAATATGTTTTGCCTCCCCCCCCCCCCAACACACATTGTGTCAGCAACTCAGCACCCCCACTAGTTTCCAATTTCCTTATGTTTTGATCTCCTCGGATGGCTTACTTGCAGTCTCACTAGTTAGATTCCACTAACTTTAAAGTCACTACACTTGTTTCTCTTCAAACTTTTTCTCCACATCCATAATTATTGGCCTATGTTGTGTCATCAAGCACTTATTAGCTATCACTTTACAATCTTTACACCACCTCCTATTGTTCGCCCTCATCGAAAAGTAATCAATCTGTATCTTAGTGTTGCCACTCTTGAAATTCACCACGTATTCCTCTTTTTTCTTGAAATAAAAATTAGCAATCAATAGCTTGTACGACACTATAAACTACAGAATAGACACCCTCCACTGTTTCTCTCCACGTGCTCAAAACTTTCATATGTCATATCAAAACCATCTCCTTTTCTTGTTGTATGCCCATTAAAATCACCCTTGATGACAAGTTTCTCAGTCTGTCTTATACTTTGGATAACCTCATCCAATTTCTGCCAAAATAGCCTCACAATATCTTTTGTCAACCCTATTTGAGGTGCACAAATATAGATTACATTAAGGATCTCTAAACCGACCACTAATTTGATGGACATTATGTGATTACTCCTACGTCTCACCTCCACAACTTGCTCAACTATATCCTTGTTGTCCAAAAGGTCAACTCCATTTTAGTTCTATTAAACCAAGAATACCACAACCCTTACCCATGTGTTGAGCAAAATTTTAATAAACATAAATCATATGCACAACACAACTTTCCAACGTACAAAAATATACATCGGTTTATTTTGAGTACGACCCTATTCAAGAAGATAAATCTCCTTAATTACGTCACCCTCTTGGGAGACCACCCTTTGATTCCAACCCATTCTATTTTACTTTTTCCTTTCTTTGTTTTGTTTTGCGTTAATAAGACTTCATATAATTTGGATCGACAAACTATCGTATTTTTAATGTCGAATCTCCAGTATCCAAAACTCAATTGCATAAGATAGTAGATGTATAGGCACCTTCTAGGAAGGGTACTAAACGTACACATTCTTCATGTGCAGGTTAAGGAATGGGTAATTTTATTTTTATTTGGAATTTGAGTTGCACTCACTTTTTATTGTGAGCTACCTACGTACCTCTTTTATAAATTATCAAACCAACCGTAGTTCTTTACAATTTTATTTGACTTAATTTCTGTTATTTTGATTAAATTAATAACCATAACTTGATTTTATTATATTTTTGAATTTGAATTGGATTAATAGTCGCGAATTTTTGTCATTTGAACAGTTCAATTAAATTTATTTTTTCTTACCCTTTCACAACATTATATATATATATATATATATATATATATATATATATATATATATATTTTAAATTTTCTAACTTATTCCTTTTAGAGGGTCAATCCATTTATGTATTTTTTTTTTTTACTTTCGATTTTATCCACAATTTATTCGTAGGCTTCCTGCCTACTCTTGGCGATGAATTGACATAGTTCTTGGCCGGAATTTTATTTAGGCTTACATCTTGGAAAGGGAAAAATTTAATAGGCTTGATTGTATATTTGACTTGACTTTGGTCCATTCTGCCATACTTATGATTTGAAAAAAAAGCATTCGACGTTTTGCGAAACTTGGTTTTTTATTTGCTTTAGTTACGTAACGTGTAACGAAAAGTTACAGAACTGTAACTTAAACCTTTCATTAAAGAGGGGGGAAATAAATAAGACTTATTTTGGTCCATTTCGTAGACTTGAAAATTTAAGGGGGGCGGTTTGAGCCCGTTTGAGGACTTCAATTTAGACTGAACTCGACAAAATTTTATATCGAGTTTCCTACGTATCCTTAGTGGAATCAAGTCATCGTAGTTCTAATTGATGCTTGATTTGAGCATATTTTATTTCTCCCTTTTGCAAATTTGCTTCAGTAGATAGAAATTTATTTACATCTACTCATAATTTGTTGGTATATATATTGTTAACTTCGTATAGTATATATCCCCCCTAATATTGAACTGGGAGTGACTTAATGCTTTTTTTAAAAAAAAAAAACATCGAATGATATTTTAATCCCAATCTGAAGCATCTTCCCATCTTGCTTACTTATTTGGAGCCGACTTCACGTCCATCGCTTCCCAAATATGTTTATCTCTTTCTCTTGTTTTGTCAATGTCATTCCTAGTATTTAAAAGTCATTAATCATCAATTAAAAAAAAAGCCAACTATCCTTACAAAATTTAATTATGCTGAGCTTCTTGGCCTTTGATTTGGTTTTTATGGGCTGAGAAATAACTCTTTAAACTTCCCCTGTTTTATGAGTTTATTTTGACAATTATACTTGGCCTATTAATTTAATAAACTAGAGAGTTTGCACTCTATGCTTCAAGACCCCTTTTTTATGTTTAGATAAAAAATGACAATGGCCATGTCTCTTGTCCAGTCCTTTACCATTTATTAAAGTCGCCAGTGCCCTCCACTTCTCCATGAGGTATGGTACATCTCCTGAGCAGGTCATTGTCATCTTCCATGGCTAATCAAGAGATGATTTTTTTCTCTACCAAACTTATCTTATTTGGATGTTTCGTGCTTGTTGCCAAATCAATACAGTCAAATTGCCCAAAATTTGAGTATGAGCATTTGATGTGTATATCTCTTCTTTTTTTTAATAATGATAAAAATTTCTTAAGCACTTCTATTCCCCTGTTTTTGTGTTAGAGGGTTTGGCAAAACCTATGATCCATTAGGTTCCGAATTTATAGATCCAACAGGATCTGGGATTCAGCAGAATCCATAGACATATAAGTCCAGCAGGACTTTGGATCCAGTAGGATCCTTGAGTTCGTGGGTTTGGATTGAACTTGGATAACACGATTGTTGCTTCTATGACCCATCATTTTTTTATTGTATGATGAGTCTATTTTGTTGTACTTGGCCATGGAAGAGTGGACATAAAAGAAAAGAGGTGATTAATAAGGAAGAGCAACAATACGGAAGACCCAACTTGACGAGATTTCAATACCTCTAAATTGTTGTATCCTTCTAGTACTCTCCTTAATTTGCAGTTGCTCACACTTTGTTTTCCTTCTTCTTTGTTGTTCACTTCAATCTCTCTAAATCTCTGTGTATGTTCCTTTTCGTGCCTTCCTTTGCTTCTTCTCAAACTCTATTTTTTTTATCTCACTGATCTTCCCCTATTTAACATGAATGAAGGCAGTTATTCTTCTAACCCATGACCCCCATGTCATGGTGATTTGTCATAGCGGGGGAAAAGGCTGCAGCAATTAACCTCCTAACCTCTCACTTCATCTTTTTTTTTTAATATTTAATGCTCCTATGTTTGTTTGTACCTCCAAAAGATTAAAAAAAAAGAATAAAGGGCTATTAATTTGGGACTCAATTGCCATACGCCTACTATAGGCTTTGAAATCCAATGTTTTTTTTTAAACAATAATTATTTAAGGAAGGAATTTGCTTGTTGTGAACTATATCTCATATCACAGTAGCAAACCTATTTGATAACCTTTATCTTCTAATTTAATTTTGGACCCCTGTTTCTTAAGTGGGAAATATTTTAAATTCCATCACAAAAAATTCATGTTCAATGGTTGCCCCCCAAATGTTGTACGTGTGAACTTTCTTGAACACAAACAAGGTTTGCCTTAATGTTGAGCAACCCACTTTTTTTTGGTTGTCCCCTAGTCCAGTGGTACATAAACATTAGTACCATTGACTTAATGGGGGGTGGATCGTGGCTATCCTCAGAAGCTATTACATCATCGGAGAGTTTAACAAGTCGCCTTCTAGGAAAAGTCCATGTCTCACTTCGCATCATATGCTAGCTTTTAAAAGGGTATTTTGGGTTTTGCTTTACTGGATGACCTTGACTTAGGTAGATTTGTGCTCTTATTTTCCACACAGTCATGAAGAGTTCCGTAGAGAGTTTCTTTCGTAGACATGGAGGTAACTTGGATTATTTTTTTTTTTTAACATGAGTGATATAACGACAACTCGATGCAAATCAAGGTTGACATGCCATGTTTCAAATTCAACCTTGGTTGCACATTTTGATCATTAGGTTTTTTATCGATCCATTATCGACATGTCGTCTTGATTCCACGGAATGCCTTTTATCTCTTTGACATCCCCATTTTTGTCCTCCCTAACAATAGGGAATATATCCCCTTTGCTTTTACTTTTTTTTGGATAATTTTTTTTCATTTGGGCGATTTTTTGTTCTGGGAAAGGGAGTTTTTTTTTTTTTTTGGCTGGGCCTAGTTGAAACTGGGCTGCCTACATACCCCCTTTTTGAGGGACCAAGCCTTTCGTAGTTCAATGAGACTCAACTGCCCTTAAATTTCTAGTAAAGAATTTCTTTACAAATTTACCATTGACACAGGCACACAGAATTTGCCCATTATGATTTGAGAGCTCATATGCCCCCTTAGGGAAGACCTTAGTAATTATGTAGGGACCTTCCCATTTGGACTCGAATTTTCCTTGTGTCTTTCGATTGATGACAATTGGCCTCCTTATTGTCAAAATGAAGTCACCAACATCAAATGAGCAGAATTTGACTCCCTTGTTAAATACCCCAGCTATTTGGGCTTAGTAAATTTCAAGTCTTTGCTGAGCCATTAGCCGACGTTCATCTAACGCTTCAAGTTCGACTAATCTTACTTGAACATTCTCTTTTGGATTAGTGAATTGCATAGCCATTCTTAGGGAAGGCAATTGCATTTGAAGGGGTAACACAGCTTCTGAACCAAAAATCAAGTTATAGGGCGGGCAGGGCGGGCAGCCAGTCACTGTTCGAATATTTGTTCGATAAGCCCATAAAGCTTCGGGTAATTGCTCATGCCGGTCCCTCCTTGATCTTGAGACCATTTTCTTTAGGATCTTGCAAAGCACTTTATTAAATGCTTCGGCTTGACCATTCGATGATGGATTATAACTTGACGAGAAGCTATGTCTGAACTTATATTTCTCCGCAAGCCTTATCATCATTTGATTTTTAAAGTAAAGGGCATTATCTGAAATTATCTTGCGTGGGACTCCATATCTGTAAATAAGGTTGGTTCTAATGAAATCATCTACTTGTTTTGCCACCACTTCCTTTAATGGAATGGCTTCAACCCACTTTGAAAAATAGTCTGTGGCCGCCAGAATAAATACGTGGCCGCAAGAGGAGGATGGCTTGAAAGATCCTATCATATCGAGCCCCCATGCATGGAAGGGCCAAGATAATATGCTTGGGTGGAGTAATTGTGGTGGCAGGTGGATGAAATCTCCATGTATTTGACAAGCTTGGCTTGCTCTAACAAACTTCATTGCGTCTTAAACCATAGTCGGCCAATAATAGCCCAATCTTTTGATTTGGTTAGCAAGTTTTGGACTTGCCTGATGACCGCCACATACCCCGGCATGAACTTCATTTAGGACGTAAGTCATTTCCTCTCTTGACAAGTATTTAAGTAACAACCCCTCAAAAGCTTTCCGATATAAGGTGTCATTTTTAAGTGTAAACCATACTGCTACATCTACCTTTTTCTTTGGATCAGTGAGTAGAATGCCATACTGGATGCACTCAGTAAGAGGTTTCCTCCAGTCTATCTCTTCTTCGATCTCAAATACAGAGACCACATTTGTTTCTTCTATTTCATCAAAACAATCCAAGGCTGAAACCAACAAATGACGTTCCTCGATTGTTATTTGAATTTCTCTTTCATCAGAGAGTGTCAGTGAAGCACCAACTTTGGTATGGCATCTGCTTTATCATTCTCAGACCTTGGCACATGGTTAACCTGTACTTGAAGGAATTGGTTCATAAGGCTTCTTACCCTTTGGTAAAGAGGCACTAATTTGGCATTCTTACTTCGTACTGGCCATGTATTTGTCGGATGATTAATTGAGAATCATCGAATACTTCCAACTGGTCAATACACATTTCAAGGGCCAACTCGAGGCCAATGAAGAGTGCCTTATATTTAGCTACATTATTTGAATAGATCCCGAGGAGAGAGAATGAATAAGGGATAAGTCCTCCTGATGGTGTGATGAACACAATCCCTACTCCAGCTCCCCGACTCCTTGCTGCCCCATCAAAATATAATTTCTGCAAGTATAACTTCATCATTTGGTAAATCATCGGGTAGTTCTTCGTTATCTAAACACAGATGTGCTGCTAGGAAATCGGTTATGGCTTGTCCCTTTACTGCCTTTTAAGGCATGAATTTGATGTCAAAAGGGTCTAAAAGCATTGCCCATTTAGCCAATCTCCCTGATAGCATGTGCTTAGATAATATATACCTTAATGAATTCGCCTTCGAGATCAAAATGATCTAATGGGACAAGAGGTAGTGTCGTAATTTTTGAACAACAAAAACCAAGGCATGGCAAATTTTTTCCATGGAACTTCTGCACCTACCATTGTCCGACTGACACAATACAGGGTTGCTGTGAATAATATTAAGGGTCTTCCTTGTACTGGAGCCATTAGGATATGTGGCTTTGTTAGGTGCTGTTTGATGTTTTTAAAAGCAGTTTCATATGCTTGATCCCAAATGAAAGGCGTGTCCTTTTTTAGGAGTCTTGTGAAAGGTTGACACCTTCCTGACAAATTTGAGATGAACCGTCGTATGTAAGTCAACCTTCCTTGTAAACCCCGCAGTTCTCTTAAATTTCTCGGAGGGGGCATTTGGATTGCGACTTTGACTTTGTCGGGGTCAACCTCAATCCCTTCTTTCCGAACCACAGAGCCTAGGAATTTCCCGGAAGTAACTCCGAATGCACATTTTAAGAGGTTCATCTTGAGCGGATGTTGACGAAGCTTTTCAAAGACCCCTTTTAGGTCATGGGGATGATTTTCTCTATCTTTTTTTTTACAACCAAGTCATCGACATAACATTCGATGAGGTTGTGGAGAAAATCACAAAAAATAATCGTCATGGCTCTCTGGTAGCTGGCCCCGGCATTTTTCAAACCAAACGGCATTACTGTATAACAGTATATACCTTGTGGTGTTCTAAAAGCGGTTAACTCTTCATCTTCAGGGTCCATTTTGATTTGATTATATCCTAAGAAACCATCCATAAAAGATAAAGCACCAAATCCCGTAGTGGCATCCACAAGAAGCTCGGTGATTGGTAGTGAAAAATCATCCTTGGGGCATGCATTGTTTAAATCCCTGAAGTCTACACATATCCGGAGTTGGCCACTCTTTTTTCGAATAGGGACGATGTTAGCCAACCAAGTTGGGTATTGAGCTTCATGAATGAAGTTAGCTTTTATGAGCTTGTCCACTTCAGCATTTATTTGGATTGTCAACTCAGGACAAAAACGCCGCTGAGGCTGATTTATTGGCTTTACACCTTCAGAAACGCCCAATTTATGGACTGTGACATTTGGATCAAAACCTGGCATGTCTTGATATCCCCAGGCAAATAAATCTTTGTATTCCTGAAGGAGTTGTTCGTATAGTGCCATTTCTTTATCATTCAACACGACACTCACAAAAATTGGCCTGGGGTCATTAGTTGTTCCTAAGTTTATCTCCCGTAGCTCATCGATTGTGGCTTGACCACCGTCTTCCATTTGTGGTGGTGCTGCTTGAACAGCCTCGACAAAATCCTGATAGGTCCATTGTTTTATAGGAATTGAGTCGTCTTTTGGGCATTCAGGTGAATCATCTTGAACTTGAACTTCACCACACATTTCCGAGTCTATCGTGGCAACCCTTTGATGTTTGGGAGATTCTTCATAAGGAAGTTCAAAAAATTGAGCATCATCCTCGTCTTTGATAGAAATAACATTAACTTGGTCTGCTTGCTTGACTTCATTTTGTTCGGAAACCCAAACAAAGCTTCTAGGCTACTGCCCTTTCTTGTTCAACTTCCACTTCCTCTGCTTTCTGACTCGGATGTTTTTTTGTTTGGGTTCATTGACTTTCCCAAGCCTTTGAAAAACTGCAACTTGAAGTTAGACCTGTTTGCCCTGGGAGAACAACTCTTGTTCTTAGGGTGTGAAAACCAAATCATTTATTGCATAGGCTTTGAGAACCCCTCCATCATGTGATACATGAAGATTTTCGGACGTATCTCCTTGAAACGATCCTTTTAGGACTCCACCTTCATGAGAGATGTTCACTTGCTCGTCGGTTACATCAAATCTCCTTTTATTGCCTTTTCCCTGCATACATTGAGATGATGATGGCTCTCCTGAAGGGGGAGTGCCTAAAGTAGACGCTCCTGTCAGGGGATTTAAAGAGCTTCCTCTTAATACCACTCTTTTGTTACCGAGTGATGTTCTTATGATCAAGTTTTCTTTCGACGTTGACTGGTCAATTCTCCTAAGGGGAAAAGTATAACTCGTGACAAGAGAGTTCACAATTTCCCTAACTGGTGTTAATGCCTTTTGGCCAACCTTTCTTTTGTCTTTAGGTGTATATTTGAACAACACCTTTGACTGTGGGGATTGATATTCTTTAGCTTCACTAGCATAACTGTTGACAACTCAAATGACCTTCTGGGCAAAGCGAGAGCCGTGTGCTTTTTTTTTTGGATGCCCTCTTTTAAGTCTAAAGACGTCTAAGAGATTCTAGGATCCGTTGATTTGTAAAACTTGGCGTCAACGTAATTAACGTCTTCCTCATGAAAAGGATTTGCATCCCCACAAATTGTCTTCTCATTACCATACTCGTTAGTGTATTTCAAACACTGGTGAAGAGTTGAGGTAATAGCCTTGCCAGTATAGAGTCAAGGCCGACCAAGTAAGGCATTATACGAAGTATCAGCATCTCTTACATGAAAGAGAGCATTTGTGTAGAAGTCATCTAGCTCAACTTTCAAAGCAATAGTGTCTAAGGCTTTCTGCCCCACCTGATTGAATCCTTGTATTGTGATCAAAGTTGTGGACAACTGATTTGGTGTTATCCCTATTGCCCTCAATACCCTTAACAGAAGAAGGCTGACTACAGAACCACAGTCAAGTAGGATCCAATTTATTCTTTTGTCCCCTATCGTATCGATGACAAACAAGGGTTTATTGTGATTTGCTGACCCCAACTAGAGGTCCTCATCAGAGAACATTATCAAAGCCATGTATGCAGCACACCGGTTTACAGGAGAGGATAACACCTCATCCACCTCAATGGGGTCAACTTGATCTTTGCAGTCGTTAGGGTCCATTAACGCCTGAATAAGTGCCCTTCTTAGTTCCTTCGACATTTGTAGAGCATCATAAACACTTAGGCGTGCTGGGATTCGCTTGAGATGGGAGATGACATCGTAACGGACCCTCTCTTTATGAGACCCTTAACAAACTTGAAAAGGGATCGGGATGTGAAGATCCTTCTTAGGGTCTTTAGTCAACTCCCTATCTCTAATGACACCTTTTCTACATAAGCTTGATGAGAGTGCTTCTTTTCCATTTTGCTCCCTAGCATTCTCCGCTGTTGGCGATTCCTTTAGTGCCATTTCTTTCTCCCTCTCTTTTCTTGCCGATTTAGGTGGTTGGAGTTTAAGATCAGACTGAAGAGTTACTTGATCCACTTCTTGAGTGGTGTTTACGGGATTGGCGCTCGCTTCTTCGCACTCATCTGCCCATGAAACCATGCAACATTGAGCCACTTCTCCTTCTGCGCAGTTATCATCCGAGGAGTCACTGCCGAAAAAGCCTTTAGGGATGTAATCACCCAAAGTGAAAGGGGTCTTAACCGGTGGCACGTACTTCTCTTCGGAAGTTATAGCTGGCTTCTTTTTTACCCTTGGTTTCTTCTTCTTGTTTTTCTTGTTTTTCTTTAGTGGCGGTTTCTGCCCTCTTATTTTAACTACTAGGGACTGCAAAGCTCGAACCACTCCCTGTCGAAATGATCTTCTGCTGAAGTAGGTTTTCCACCCAAAGCCATCATCATCATCATCTTCTGATGTCGCCCATGCTTCTAAACTTGGGTTTAGGTAGAAATCGTATAAGGTTGGTGTCCCCCTGGTGAGGGAAGAGGCATATCTGGATAGGCCCACACTATTGCTACATCAGCAGCAGCAATGAACTTGATGGGGACCGCATGAGGTGGTAATGATACCATTGGGATCCCTTCATTAGTTTCTTAAGATGATGGATAAGATTCATCCCTCTGCTCATCCGTTGAAGTCGCATTTGAAGATGCAGTAGGTCCTTTGGTTGGAGCTCCCTATATCCCAATTTCTCCCCTTCTGATCATGTCCTCTATTATGTCTTTGAGGACATAACAATCTTTTATGGGGTAGCTAATGATACTATGGTATGAGCAATACTTAAGATCATTTGTCATGTTGACATTGGCAGGTCGTTTTGGCTCTAGAAGAGAAATAGCTTTTGCAGCCATCAACTCATCAAATATCCCTTGAACATCATCATCATCGAAGGGATACTTCTTTTCTTTCCTTTCTTGGTGAGTGAGTCGTCGACTTCCCTCCTTTTGCTTACCTGTGCCATTGTTGAAATTTATGCCATTGGGTGGCTTTGAGTTTGTTTTGAGGAAGGTGGCCATTGACTCTCTTCTTTTGATAGGCTTTTTGCCTTCTTCCCTCTTGGGTTGTACGGCTTTCTGACGGGCAAGTTGTCTTTCTACATTACTCACCTTAGACACAAGGGCATCGAAATTTTGAGGCTCGGTAATGCCAACACATGTAGCAATTTGAGGATCTAAATTGTTTGCACACATTTGAATTGCTGATTGCTCGCTTAGCTTTTCTGGGCATTGCAAGCTCAGATTTCTCCACCTCATGATGAAGTCATTAACACTTTCATTTGGCCTTTGGCGTGTATCAGCAAGGTCTATTATGGAAACTCTTCGCTTTGAACTCATGAACTGGGCAGGAATGCCCTTTCGAGGTCATCCCAAGTATGCAATGACCTAGGTTGAAGTTAGGTATACCCTGTAAAGGCTATCCCATTTAGGGATTGTACAAACTACCTAATTAATAATGCATCATTCAAGGCAGTTTCACCACATACTGAGTAGAAATTGGCCAAATGTTCATGCAGTGACCACCCATTGATTCCGTTGAACTTCTCAAAGTTTGGTTTTTGGTAGCCTTTGGGGAAAGGAACCGAGTCATAGTCACTTGGATAGGGGTTCCTGTACCCCGACATTGGAAGACTCATGGCGGTTCGGTGCTCTTTAATTCCCTTAGCTATCAACTCCTTTATATCTTGAGAAGTGATGATTGTGTTGCTACTGCTAACCTCATTAGCCTTTTCACGCTCTCTATTTTCAAGGCAAGTAGCAAGGTTAGCAATTTCAGCCTCTTTTTCTGCAAGCTTCCATTGCATTTCCTGCATTTGTTCTTCCAGGCTTGGAGTGCTAGTCACCAAGACCGACATGTTTTCTGCTTGGTCATCGCTGGTCACTTGGACTTGTGGGATGACAGCTTGTGACTCCTCTTCTTGGAAGAGTGTTCTGAGGTCATAAAAGGCAACGCTTGTAACTTCGTCTTGTTCTTCGGGTTGGTCCCTACCATGGCTGAGGGTGGTGATAGAAGATTGCAAAGTCACCTCAACATTTGTCAATGCTTTGGCCCTTGATCTTGTGAGCGGGCTACTATAAACTTGTGATCTAACCCCTTCTGAGGTCAGGTCACTTTGGCTTTGTGATCTGGAAGGCAATGTCCTCCTACCTTTTGTAGGAACTGGAGGAGGAGTAGCCTCCCTGACCTGTAAGGTCCTGGGAACCATAGTAGGGGTGCTTACGGTTGAGGGCTTAACGAATTTAACCTTCGAAGTTTTAGGTGCTGTTACCTCCTCTGAATAATAGGCCATCATCACCTCAGCCACGGGAATATTAATGGGGATAGTCCCGATGAAGTTTCGCCTCATCAAGCGGACTTGAGAAGCCTTTTTTACTCCTGAGATTCCTTCCCAAATGGCTTGTTAGGGTACTTCAAGGTTGCGGGTTTTCGGCTTGGCTTTGCCCCCTTCTTGGTGCATGTAGGAGCCAAAACCTGCCTTGGAGTTGAGGTAGGGACCCTAGTTTGCCTAGGAGCCGGGTTAAGGACCCGAAATTGCCTTGGTCAGGTTGCCCAGGTTGTTGGTGCCTCCTTTGATAAGGTTCCCCTCCGAATTAGAATAGGCTTGCAGCGGGGAACTGGCACTGGGGTGCACGGCATAGCCACTGACGGGCATGTTGTGAAGGATGACCTTTGTTTAGAAGCCCTCCTTAAAGTTGTTTTGGCTAGCTCCAGGGCTGGTGACGGAGCTAGCTTAGGTGCGCTAGACTTAGCAAGGCGCTTGGCGCTTCTGCGCTTGTTACACTTTAAGTTCTTCAGTGCTTTCTTGGTATGTGGCTTGTCGGTCTTAGGGGCGTGTCTGCTTGCTCTTTTGAAGCCCTGCAGTAATTCCTTTGAATTTGACAATGAAAATTCAGCAAGGATGGAACGTGGCCCTCTGGTGAAGACCACTTGCACGTTCTTTCTTGCCAGGAACATCCCGCGTTTAACCACGAAGGTGACGGGAAGCTTGTTGAAGTTGATAGTACTTGAGGTGCCATTTTTTTTCCTTTACAAAAGGCACACAAAACAAACAAAAGATAAAAAAAATACCGCATATTAGTAAACATAAACAAATCGGAGATGAAAAGGAAAATAGAGTCCCACCGAGCGTGGCAAAAATTATATTGAACAAAAATTTAACAAACAAAAATCATATGCACAACACAACTTTCCTACCACAAAAATGTACATCGGTTTATTTTGAGCACGACCCTATTCAAGAGGATAAACCCTCTTAATTACGTCCCCCTCTCGGCAGACCACCCTTTAATTCCGACTCGTTCTGTTTTACTTTTTTCTTTCTTTGTTTTATTTTGCGTTAATAAGACTTCATATAATTTGGATCGACAAGTTATCGTATTTTTAACGTCGAATCTCCCGTATCCAAAACTTAATTGCATCAGATAGTAGATGTATAGGCACCTTCTAGGAAAGGTACTATACGTACACATTCTTCATGAGCAGGTTAAGGAACGGATAATTTTATTTTTATTTGGATTTTAGGCTGCACTCACTTTTCATCATGAGCTGCCTACGTACCTCTTTTATAGAGGATCAAACCAACCATAGTTCTTTACAATTTTATTTGACTTAATTTCTTTTATTTTGATTAAATTAATAACCATAACTTGATTTTATTATATTTTTGAATTTGAATTGGATTAATAGTCGCGAATTTTTGTCATTTGAACAGTTCAATTAAATTTATTTTTTCTTACCCTTTCACAACATTATATATATATATATATATATATATATATATATATATATATATATATATATTAATATAT
>JACYFF010019584.1:87163381-87180977 GCA_017589665.1 Selenicereus undatus
ACAACTTTTTATATATATATATATATATATATATATATATATATATATACACACACACACACACACACACACACACACACACACACACATATATATATATATATAATTTTCTAACTTAGTCCTTTTAGCGGGTCAATCCATTTATGTATTTTTTTTTTGACTTTCGATTGTATCCACAATTTATTCGTAGGCTTCCTGCCTACTCTTGACAATAAATCGACATAGTTCTTGGCCCGAATTTTACTTAGGCTTATGTCTTGGAAAGGGGAAAATTTTGTAGGCTTGGTTGTATATTTGGCTCGACTTTGGTCCATTCTGCCATACCTATGATTTGGAAAAAAGGATTCGACATTTCGCAAAGCTTGGTTTTTTATTTGCTTTAGTTACGTAACGTGTAACGAAAAGTCACAGAACTGTAACTTAAACCTTTTATTAAAGAGGGGGGAACTAATAAGACTTATTTTGGTCCATTTCGTAAACTTGGAAATTTAAGGGGGGCGGTTTGAGCCCATTTGAGGACTTCGATTTAGACTAAACTCGACAAAATTTTATATCGAGCATTCTACGTATCCTTAGTGGAATTAAGTCATCGTAGTTCTAATTGATGCTTGATTTGAGCATATTTTATTTCTCCTTTTTGCAAATTTGCTTAAGTAGATGGATAGAAATTTATTTACATCTACTCATAATTTGTGGGTGTATATATTGTTAACTTCTTATAGTATATATCCCCACTAATATTGAATTGGGAGTGACTTAATGCTTTTTAAAAAAAAAAAATCGAATGATATTTTAATCCCAATCTGAAGCATCTTCCCATCTTGTTTACTTATTTGGAGCTGACTTCACGTCCACCACTTCCCAAATATTTTTATCTCTTTCTCTTGTTTTGTCAATGTCATTCCTAGTATTTAAAATTCATTTATCATCAATTAAAAAAAAAAGCCAACTATCATTGCAAAATTTAATTATGCTGAGCTTCTTGGCCTTTGATTTGGTTTTTATGGGCTGAGAAATAACTCTTTAAACTTCCCCAGTTTTATGAGTTTATTTTGACAATTATACTTGGCCTATTAATTTAATAAACTAGAGAGTTTGCACCCTATGCTTCAAGACCCCTTTTTTATGTTTAGACAAGAAATGACAATGGCCAAGTCTCTTGTCCAGTCCTTTCCCATTTATTAAAGTCGCCAGCGCCCTCCACTTCTCCATGAGGCATGGTACATCTCCTAAGCAGGTCATTGTCATGGCTAATTAAGAGATGATTTTTTTCTTTACCAAACTTATCTTATTTGGATGTTCCGTGCTTGCTGCCAAATCAATACAGTCAAATTGCCCAAAATTTGAGTATGAGCATTTGATGTGTATATCTCAGCTCTTGTTTTCTCATCTCTCTTTTTTTTTAATAATGATAAAAATTTCTTAAGCACTTCTGTTCCCCTGTTTTTGTGTTAGAGGGTTTGGCAAAACCTAGGATCCATTAGGTTCCGAATTTATAGATCCAACAGGATCTGGGATTCAGCAAAATCCATAGATTTATAAGTCCAATAGGACTTGGGATCCAGCAAGATCCTTGAGTTCGTGGGTTTGGATTGAACTTCGATAACACGATTGTTGCTTCTATGACCCATCATTTTTTGATTGTATGATGAGTCTAGTTTGTTGTACTTGGCCATGGAAGAGTGGACATAAAAGAAAAGAGGTGATTAGCAAGGAAGAGCAACCATGTGGAAGACCCAACTTGACAAGATTTCAATACCTCTAAATTGTTGTATCCTTCTGGTACTTTCCTTAATTTGCAGTTGCTCACACTCTGTTTTCCTTCTTCTTTGTTCTTCACTTCAATTTCTCTAAATCTCTGTGTATGTTCCTTTTCGTGCCTTCCTTTGCTTTTTCTCAGACTCTATTTTTTTATCTCGCTGATCTTCCCCTATTTAGCATGAATTAAGGCAGTTATTCTTCCAACCCATGACCCCATGTTGTGGTGATTTGGGATAGTGGGGGAAAAGGCTGCAGCAATTAACCTCCCAACCTCTCACTTCATCTTTTTTTTTATATGTAATGCTCCTATTTTTGTTTGTACCTCCAAAAGATTAACAAAAAAGAATAAAGGACTATTAATTTGGGACTCAATTGCCACACGTCTACTATAGGCTTTGGGAACTATATCTCATCACATAGTAGCAACCCTATTTGATAACCTTTATCTTCTAATTTAATTTTGGACCCTTTTTTTTTAAGTGGGAAATATTTTAAATTCCATCATGAAAAATTCATGTTCAACACCATCAATTGTCGTTGCTTTAGAACCGGCCTACTTAGTTTTTTGAATATAAGTTGCCTAATCTTATGCCTATGTAAGGTCTGAACTAGTTCTATAGACTTACCCGAAACAACAACAACACCTCCCAGTGTGGGTCTCGCTTTCGCGGGGTCTGGGGAGATCCAGTTGTAGGCAACCTTACCTCTACCGGCATTCCTGTCCGAAAGAGTCCCAATATTCCAAGTCATAAAATATGCCCTGACAAACCCATTTCTCTTCCTCAACCCTTTCGTCCTGGAGGAGTTGCATTAACTACTACATTTTTGCCACAAGATCAGAGAAGGAAAAAAAATTAAAATATAAAAACGAACAACAATAATGATGACGATTGATGATGACCACAACAATAACAGTACCAATGCTAATTATACTAACCACAACAATAATAACAACAATAATGAAAAGGAGGATTGGACCAATCAAGATAGGAAAACAGTGTCCTCACTCAGAGAGGATAGCCTGTTGTAGACGTTTAAAAATAGTGTCTTTACTTTTATAAAATGCTTGAAATTATGCCCCAACCTATGCATTTGGTGGCCCAACAAAATAAATCACAAACTCAAAGTCCAAACAAAAAAGAAAAGAAAAGGAAAAGGGGAGCAAGGGGGCCCAAGGGCTTAACTTAGCTCAGGACCCGACCAGTTCCTCGACAGGAGCCCAACTGGGTTCTCTACTCGAGAAGCCTTCAGGTCCCTGCCTCTCCTTAACCAAATCAAACCCCTTTGATAGAGTTTGATCCAGATAGATTACATATTCAAATTAAGCTTACTAGGAGTTAAAGTGGGAATCCTTTTTCTTAGTTAACTCCACATATTTTGAGCACTATAAAAAGGGGGTGACCCCTAAGGGTTAAACACAATGGAAAATCCAAGTGAAGGATCAGAGAATTAGAGAGAAAGACCAGCGAGAGACTAAGGGACTTTGGAGAGAAAATTCGAGTGAAAATATTCCAACATCCAAGAAGTAGATATTGGTCAATCTCTAAAGTGCGTTCTTTTGTTGAATCGGATGGGTCATCCCGAGGGCAAACATCAAATCTCTGCCTCACTCTTTCTCTTTACTTTCCTTCTCTTACATTTATTTGTTTGTAGATTTGATAAAGATGTAACCTTTAGGTTTGAATTGGTTCTTTTAAAGTATAATTAGATTATAGTTTCCCGTATTGATTAGTAGAGACCGTCAATGATGATGAGCGAAGTTGTGATGCATTCCATCATGTTATCATACTTCCGTCCCCGAATCCGAATTCTCAATTTGCGCCTAAGGAGTTAGATGGTCCCACATCAGGGATTACTCGAGGGCCTTTCAAAAACCTTTTTGCAGCGAAATTTTGTTCCCTCAGTGTCCGTTCAGTTATCACTCTCTTCAAGAAGTGAATTTGGTTTGTAAGTTTATCCTAAAACTCACTAGAGACTCAATTAATTAATTCTAAAAAAATTTATTTTATTTTTAGGTATAAGGATTTTGGATCCAAGACAGTGTTAGTGTCTGGACTGGGATCTGGGCCCAGCTCTAGCCAAGGGTTGGGTTCCTGGATCAGGTCGTTACCTAGTTCTTAATTTGGCAGTCAACATTACCAGGAACTAGGTCAGGAAATTGGACTTAATTCTAGCCCAGGAACCAAGTTCCCGGATTAGGATTTTGGCCCAGTTTTCTAGTCGAGTCCAATTGTTATGGCATAATCCAATTTTTTTTTGAAAAAAATATTAAAAAATGAGTTTTGAATCCGAACGCCTAGCAAGCAAGTTCAACTAGTCATGGGGGAGCTACACCCAGGGATGAACCCCGAGATATGATCCTTACAGTGGCAACTACATAGGAAATCTCTTTTTTATTAAAAAAAGAGAAAGAGGAAGAGACTAGAAATTCAATACGGGGAAATTGATTTCTAATTACACTTGCATTAGACATTCTTACATTAAAAATTGTTTTCGTATCAGATTAACAGTGCCTCCAGGTTAAACCCTGGGACTACCCCTCGCGAGATCAATTGGTTAACTCAGTGGGTCCATTAGACTCCACTGAGTATGCAATTGTTCCAACCACTTGTGGCACACTTTCCTGGTCCACAGGACATGGGAAAGCAACCAAAATGTTCCAATCTTTTCATGCATCTCATGGATGACGTACGAAACATTTGGGTCATGAAAAGATAGTTCTCAACATTACAAAAACCCTTTAAAACATAGAACACTGACTTAGGATAGAACTCATTTGTGTTCATGGATATGTTTTTTTTGTAACCCTAATGACCACTAGCCCTAAAAACTATGCGTTGATTGTTTGGTCTTAGGAGGCTTAGGTTAAAAAGGGTCAAGTATGGGGATGCCAATGGACTGAAATCTTTGCACATTTAAGCTAAACAAGGAATAAAATAAGGTACAAGTTTCGTATTCAATATGTTGCTATTGGTTGTCGGTGAGGGGGCACTTGCTGTCGGTAGCTGGCGAGGAGAAGGGATTGGTAGCACGGTCAACTACAGCAATGCATGGGTTGTAACAGAGCAGACGGAGAGGGAAAGAGTATCAAATGAGGGATAGGGCTGATTGTTGAGTGTTGTGAGTTTGAGCGAGAGGAGAGCTAGAGAGGACTAAGGAGTGACGTGAGAACTGAGGATGATGAGGGGACTGGAGAATCTCTTAGGATTTCTATTCATACCCATCAAAAATTAAAAATATGTACTGAGAAAAAAAATTCAAAATAAAAATCAAATTTGGGAGGTGATTGAGCGGGTACATTTTTAAGTTTTACAAAATTTAAATTATACAAACTTTAAATTTTAAATTATTTAAAAATTATTTGGATCGGATTGAAAAATCATATCAAATTTTTGCCTTCCTACGAATCCAAGCTAGATTCGGATTATGTTTATCATACTCAAACTTCAATTTTTCTTCTCGAATTCAAATCGGATAATTTTATCTCAAATCAGATCGTATCTACCTCAAACTCGAATGTAACTGTCATCCATAATCAACTCTAGGATAAACGGGCTAAGGACTATAAACAGGCTAAGGACTGAAAATGGTTTTTGGGCCAATTGAGCTTCAACTGCTATTAACTCAAAACTCAAATAAGTTCTACCCCGTTTCAGTCCATAAGAGTCAGAACAGTGGTCTAAGGTTGAAGAAAAGAATAAAAAATGGAACCTAACCGAGTTTTATAAAAAAAAAAAAGGTTCATGTATTACCTCGCATTAGATCCATTACTAAAAATTCGGCATATTCTGACGGAATATTCCGACATAAAATAGGTCAGTTGGAATCTCCGATGGATTTTCACAAATTGGTTGGAATTCCGACGGATTTTTCGACGGACCTATTTTTGACGGAATTTCCGACGGAAAATATTTAAAAAATGTTTAAAAAAAATTTTGAACCAGAGTTCAATGGAGGGAAAATTCAAATTTTTTTGAATTTTCCGACGGAATATTCCATCGGAATTTCTCTTACAAATCCTCCTCCATGCTTCATTTTTCGATGTTCATTTCGTAAAATAGAGAGAGATAGAGAGAGAAGAAGCACCGCAACTTGCCATCGCCCCACCGCCGCCATCACCTCCTCCCACCATCTGCCGCCAGCCCACCGCCTTCACCTCTTCCCGCCGTCACTTGTCGTCGACTTTTTGAGAAGGTTTTCTCATATGTAATTAGTACAAATTTACAGTGAATTAAGTATAAACATTGAATATAATAATTTTTATAATTAGTTTATATGTAATTATGTAAAACTTTATATAGCTAGTCTGTTACGTTAATGTTAGTTTGTTAGGATGATAATTTGTTCTCAAATTTGTAATTTGTCATTAAAGAATATAATTTTTTATTAATTAAGCATAATTTAATGCTGATATCAATTTAACATCAATGATGAGAATTTATTGTGTATTAGATACATTGAAAACTATTTTTATAGATGAGTAATAATATTTTATATTTTTCTAAATAAAATTTAAAAATACCAACGGAATTTCGACGAGTTCCGAAGGTAAAAATATTTTTTTTTGAATTTTTTTCGAGCTTTTTTTGCATTCGACGGATGAGTTCGTCAGCCGCCCAATTCCGTCAAAGTTGGGGTCCGACGGACTTACCATTTCTGTTGAAACGCATTCCTGGCCAGCCTTATTCTGACGGACGCTGTCGGTCGAAATATCCATTGGAAAATTCTTTTTTCTGACGAAAAATGTTTCTTTTTCTGTTGGAAATTACGTTAGAAAAAACTGATTTTTTTAGTAGTGAGAAGAATGAGTAGACTTATGTCCACATGAACCCGACTGGGATCTAGGGAGAATATGTACAATTCAGTGTCTACAGAAAACAAAGAATAGTAACCATGGGGCCTAGTAGGAAACTCGGTCGGTTCTAGGCAAGGAATTTTGTGATTGTGCTAGAAAATCTTCAAATCCTCTTATTTATTTGGGCTATTGAGCCCTCTAATATTCCAACTAATTATGTTATCCATAAGGAAGAAGGGAGATCCCCAATTCAGCTTCTTGAACAATTAAATATAATATTTCTTCTCCATTAGAGCCTAGAAGGATTAAATGTTCAGGTAGGAGCATCCTAGTTTGACATAGTTGCTTTAGATGCTAATCTTCTAGGAACTCCAGCAAAACCATCTGCATTAGTTTCTTCAGGCTGACGAGTAGTGGGTCTTCTCCTCCATTCTTGCCTTACAGACTATTTCTTCTTACATTCTATTTCCAGGTGCCTAAACATGTGACAATGGTTATATTTTGTAGGTTTCCACTCAAATACCACTTTTTGTCTCACCAAAATGTCATGATCATTGATAAACTTCACATAGTCAAGAAATGGACCCTCCGAAGGCATATTCATAAGCATTCTAGCAAATTTCGATATGGTTTTCTCCCTTGTAATCTTATCATTTTTGATAGGTATACTTGTGAGACACCTAAATTTGGTAAGGCTATCTAAACCCCAATATTTGATGTCGAAATCAGGGAATTGAACCCAAATAGGCAATGAAATAATAGGCTTTTAGTGTCAATGTTCATATATGCTCATTCCAGGATTTGACTAGAAAGAGTTTTTTTTTCCAAGAAAGTATAGCCCTCTTTGAACTATTGTCTCCTTGTCCTGAATACTTGAAAATCCGACCTGGAACACACCTTTATGAATTGTAGCTACCTAATCTATTTCTCAAATTTGACGGACAAACCCACACATCCGCAGGAGAATTTGAACACAAAACACTACACCTTGCCAATAAGATATCTTGGGAAGAACACCCCACTTGTTATGTCTGTTAATCCATGTATATGAACCTACTTTAGCTCTAATATCCTCTAAGGTCATATTGTCCACAAATTATCTCAACTTACAATTAGTAATATAGTCAATTCCATTACTCCTCTTGTCAAAAGGATGAACAATTGTATTAAACTCACTCTTATTATCTAAGGTTTTTGTAATATTCTATGTATAAAACTAATCCCAACATTGTTGCCTTTTAGAACAATGATTTGAGATAAATTAAATTAAAACTCAAATTCCTCAATTTGACATATACTGTTATTAAAGAGTCATTCTAGCTAATACATATCTCATTTATAAATTTAACCTTAGTTTCCTTTAGCCAAATTACATACCACTTATTATGTATTAGGAGACTTCTCACTCCCTAAGCCTAGACCCTTTATGAAGGCCCCTAACATTCCACATTAACATGCTCATAGGAGTTGTGCATGTAGCTCCTATTCTAGTCCAGCATTACCAAGTGAGGTAGAGCCTTCAAAAGCTCACAACTCATAGAAATCTCCTCCATGGCTTGATAAGACATGTCCTCCAATATAATAAAAGGATTATGAACCATAGTATGCAATCCATCATTTATATGGGAAGTCTTACCTATAAGCTTTTCTACTGGCCAATACAATCCATCCATTCTCCTCTATAGTAGTTTATTTATTATCAGATTGTGCAAGTAGCCACAATAATTGACCACTTTGTCCATTTCACCAAGTTCTCCCTGATTTCCTCATTATCATTTGCAGTAAGATCTTTATGCCTCTATTAACATATTCTAGGCCTTCTTGTTTTCCTTCTCTTTGGTTGTTGTTCTATGCATTGCTCACAATCCCTTGCCTCATGATCCACACCTTCACATTTAGAACAGAAGATGGCTTTCGTTCATAGTCTACTTGCACTACTAGAAAAAGGGTTTCTAACGACGAGAAATGTCGCTGTTAAAAGTCTATATTATTATCATTAAAACTTTTAACAACAAAAAATAATTGGTCATTGTTCGTTCGTTATTAAAAGTATTAACGACAATCTAAAAATTTTCGTCATTTTGATGAATAACAGCAATACAAATTCTGGTCATTAGTAGTTGATTTATAACAATGGACTATTGACCAATAACAACCAATAATTTGATTCTAATATACATTGAGAACTACATTTTCCACCGGACTCCATTCAATAACAATGATTATATCTCATTTTGTTTGTTAAAAGTATATTTATGACAAACACATTCATTGTTAAAAATTATAATTTCGAAAGAGATAGACAACCATTTTCGTCGTTAATATTATGAATAAATAATTCAAATCATATGATCAATATCCGTTCAAACTTAATTGGAATTGATCCAACAATACAGGAGAAAGCTAAGAAGATCATAATTAATGATCATGATTTCATCTCCACGAAATGAATGTGATGATGTATATTACAATTTATGCTGGTTCAAAATTTGACTGTTGAAATTGACAGTAATATCTCACCTCCACCCTTGACCCCAAGACACAAAAAAGAAAAAAAAAATGAAGAGTCACCATTCAAACTTTCTGAAAAGCTACAAAAAAAGAAAGCAACAAACAGGTTAGAATTCTCTATATCAAAAATCTAATTAGTTTAATTATGCATATATCAGGAGTACTATGATATAGTTGAGTTAAAAAAAAATACACCTCAATGTAAGATTACTTTATACACAAAGGCTAAGCATTATGTTATAAGCCTCTATCCTTTGCTTTCGACATACTTTAACCTAAAACTCACTAGTAATTTAACAAGGCTCTGACAAAAGTATAGGATCAAGACTCCTTGTAATATAAAAATTAGAGATAGTAGCAAATACTATAACTTCTCAGTAATGGTTTTATCAAAACTCAAATATGTCTAGATAATTGCATGATATGAGACCTGTAACCAAGTAATGTAGCTCAAGTGTTAAAAAGCAACCCTAATGCGAAAGGAACAAACTTTGTCAAGTTGTGCAAATCTACCTCCAAGAACTTACATCAACAAAGTTTTAGCATGAACAGAACATAGCTCAGAGCTGTTGGTGCAAAGACTCACAATCAGTAAGAAACAAAACAAGTTCCAACAAAGATAGATAAGCGCAATAGACAACCAAATTGCAAAATTTGACACTAATACTAAATGCATAACTTTGAACATCAACCAAAAAACTAACGAGATACTTAAATTGGTATTGATGTAACAAATTGCTGACATAAATTAAACATGTACTGAAATTTGGGGTAAAACCTTCTTGTTAACATTCTAGGTTATCCAAGTCTAAAATCTTCACAAAAAAAATTTAGTGGAGATTGGAGTTTTCAGTGCTCCTTCAAAGTTTAAGCTTAACACAGGATTGAAAACCACCTACATTCACATGATGAGAAAAACTTCCAAATATTTTAACTAACATAGCTTCCAACAACAATAAACTTTCACTAGGAGTATGCCATAACTTTGCCCTTTGAACCAACAACTAAGATGGGCTTGCCAATACATGCTCATTATGCAAAATAATAAAAAGATTCATAACTTGGACCATGTGTCTATTACCATGCTAATTACTTGTAAATAGTTCATACGTTCACGAGAAAATATTGGCAGAGTCATAATTTCACCGATTAATATAAAAAATATACTTGCAAGGAAATGGGAGAAGAGACCAAAACATCTGCATGTAGGATTTTAACACCAACAAAGAGCAATAGTTTCTCTAATACGGGAATCTAATATCAACATCCATAAGAAGCTTAGCATATGAGATTCTCTCTTGATCAACTGTGACTTGACTGGTAAAACGTGCGGTGCTCAAAACGCTTGTCAGTCCACTTAAGTTGTTTGTCCACCATTAAAAAGGAAGACTAGGAAATCTATAATGGAATGATTCATATAATGTCATCCTCAAAAGTGAAACCCGCATGTAAATGCTTTTCGTGCAAATGGATCTTTGGAAGCTCAACACAACCTTAAATCTCTTTTATAAATGGTACCATATGTTCTATAGAAGGGTCCAACTCCCACAACATATTCAATAAGAGTAAAACACCATTTGTGATCTCCACTTTCAATGTTTGTTTTCCATAACTGAGCAATAGTTTCTTTATTCCAAATAATTGATGGAACAAAACCTAATATAATCCCATATTTTTTTCATAAAATTCACAGAGGAAACTAAATCAAAAGCCGAAGAATTGGAATGCACTTGCCCGCGGTTAGAGCTTACCTACTCAAGTTGTCGAGCAGCTTGCATAAAATTGCATCTTCCTAATAAACTTGGGTAAGCAAATTCTTATAAGTGGTGAGGTTTTCATCTCAAAAGGTGAACTTACACCACTTGTCCAAGGGTCTTTCCTTTTACAAGTTCACATATATGTCATATCTATAGAGTCCCAACTTATATCCAAAGCTAATTCCAATTGACGTTCGATTCTAGCACTATTCTTACTTTACTTGGTTAACTTTAATTATTAATGTTTCATTTAGGATAGGTGAAAAAAGTACATGTGCTTAATAGCCATTTTTAGCGTGAAGCAAAATTTCACTCGAGCTCATCGAAACAAACTCAATCATATTTTAATTTTTAAAAATAAAAAAATAAGATATAAAAACATGAGTGAAGATAATGTTAAAGATAATCAATGAAACAAGGACTCAACCCCTTTTAATCTCCTAAAAAGAATTCAATATAATAGAGACCATCAAAAGATTAAACATAGAACTTCGTGAAGCATTACCTGGAAAAAAAAACTTGTAACACTAAACTCCTCACCTCATATGCTTCTTAATTGCCCCCCTACAAAAGTCAAAAAAGAGAAAAAGAAAAATGAACTATTTTTCATATGTTGCAAATCCGATTATCAATTTTTATTGCAGGGAATGATTATACATTAACAATAAATTATTTAGAAGTTCAAATATGATTATATATGTGTATGTAGACATACATAAACAGTGACAAGTTGATAATGAAATTATGACAACATAATTGTTATCAAATAATTATTTTTGATTGATGCATTCTTGAGCTACAATTGAGGAAAGGTGACTAGACAACCATATAGAGTTGGCCACATCTCTATTTATGGATCCACAATACATAACGATCATAATAATAATTTTTCCTAATAACGATAAGTCTAGGGATAACAATATTCATAACAAGATAATAATCTTCTTTAAAGGTAATATATAACTTTTTGATACTTTAGAGCATTTCCCAATACTCCCCTCAATCTAAACACGGAAGAACCATCAGGTTGGCCTAGTAAAATTTAGGGGGAAGTTCCTGTTGAATCGTGGTATTAAGGTTGAAAGGAACCATGAAAAGAATTTAGACTTAAGTTCTTTTTAATGGTTGACAGTAAAATGGGTTACCACTTATTGTCAAAACAGCTGACCATATAAAATTTTAACCATGAATAATATATAACTCTGATATCATGGACAAGAGTTAAGCAGAGTCAGTTAGACAACTATATATGATTGAACCTACTGGTACCGATACAATATGCAAAGATTATAGTAACAACTTTTATTAATTGTGATTAGTGATAATAATATTCTGTAGCATATAACAATATTATTTAAAAATATAATAATATCTTCTTGATGTTCTAGAAAATTTTCTAATAATTACACTGTATTTATTTTTTTAATATATTTAAAATTTTTAGCCTAGAGGTTCATTAGAATTTTGAGAGTATCGACAAATTTAGAAAAAAGCATTCAAAAAAAGGATTTTGTGCATAGCACTGGCTTCAAAATATAGTTAAAACAATCAAAAGTATAATCACACAAGGTTGGGCGATAAAGAAGGGGAAGATATTCACATGTTATACCCTTTTAGAGAATTGGGGAAGAAAATGTCCTCAAAAAGTTTTTTCCCCTCAAAAAGAATCTCAACACTGAATTGCCTTCTCGCATTGGGTCAACCCACTCTCTCTTTCTCCTCGACCGCTGGCTTCACTTTGGTATAGCTCTCAACATTATTGATTACTTGTCAATCCCCCTTTCTATTTCTCTAAATATTTGTTGCTTGCTTTCCTTGTTCAAGATTTCGTTCTAGTGTTTTGTAATTTTCTTTATCCTTGAATTCGAAGCTTGAATTTAGGGTCCGAATTACCTTCAGTAAGTTTGATAAAGATTAGGGTTTTCTCTACTCAAATTTCAATTAAAGGATAGAAAATGGTTATCTTGTTGGGTTTGATGTATTATCAATTGGAATTAAGTTAAGATTCCTTTTCTTCAAAGGCAAAATCTAGCAGAGGACAATCTCACTATTTGCTTTCATGAGACCGCCTCGGTTGAAATACACATATGCAACAATGAGATTATCCGTGCATTGTCAGTTAAAAAGGTAAGCATCTATTGTATAAAATATTTTAATATGAAATGTGCTCATGTTTTGAGGGATTGTTGTGGTAGTGTGTACTTACTGTGGAAGCGGGCCAACACCTAGTCATGAACTTGAATTGAATTCTCGTCATTCTACTTTGATCTTTTTCATGATTGTTTTTCTTTGTCCTAATGTTGTTTTTCTTTGTCCCATTTGAATATAGTTGTGACAAAAATTATAAAAGCCATCATAGAAAAATTATAAAAGTCATAATAGTATCAATCTTTCTTTTTTTTCCAACTCATAACCATTTATGCTAAATATATTCACTCATAAAATCGTTCAAAGTCACTTTTAACTTCCTTGAAAACGATCAAAAAATGATAAAATGTATATTTTTAAAGATGTTTAAGTTATTTGATTAATAAATGAGTTACATCAAAATAATTTATTAGTCACCCCAAAAGCTTTATGAATGAACTCTAGGGATACATAATCATCACAATTAATATAAAAAGTCATCTCTTCATAGAGTCGGTCTTATCATTTTTTTTCACACTTATGACTATTCACCCTGAAATATCCGCATAGTGACACTAGAATCCTTAACTTTCTTGAAAGTTACCTAGAAAAATGTGTTAAATACATTTTTTTTAAGAACATTCCTAGCCAGAGTTCAAGTTTTTGGAACTCTGGCATACCACGTCAGTAAAAGTTCTACAATTTTAGAACTTGTATTCCATTACTTCTACAACCTATGGAACTCCAATTTTAATCATCTAATAAAAATATTTGTCATTGACCCACCTTATAATACACAATCGATTTTTTAATCATTTAAAAATTATTTACTTACTCAAAAAAAAGAAAAAGGAAAAAATATATTAAAATAATCAAAAAGTTGCAACGCGGGGAGACACACATAGGCTTTCTCCCCCGCGTGCTACTCTTCTCTCTCTCCTCTCATTTTGTGACATGTGGCATTTGTGGGCCTGCGTTCCTTCCCTCCTGCGCCGCTAATGCTCTAAGTGAGAGTTTACAAGTTGAATTTAAATTGCTTGATCTACCAATAAGTTATCTTGACATAACTTATAAGTTTTAAGAACATTATAATACACTCTAAAAGATGGTAAAAAGAGAAAAATTATATATTTTTAAATTAAAGTTGTTTTAGATGACGAATAATCCCACTAAAGGCAACTTTTACTCTGAATTAAAGATACAACAACAACAACAACAACACCTCCCAGTGTGGGTCCCGCTTTCGCGGGGTCTGGGGAGATCCAGCTCTAGGCAATCTTACCTCTACCGGCATTCCTACCTATAGAGAGGCTGATTCCAAGAGACCCATAACAAAAAAAAAAAACCCACTACCAGCACTAAGCCACTGCTACCAAAAGACAACTAGGGGGTCATCTCTCTGCGATCTAAGATCTTAATCCTATCCCGCCACAGCCTCCTATCCTGAGTCAGGTCCTCCGTCAAACCTACAACTTTCAAGTCCTCTCTAATAACCTCATCCAAACTCTTCTTTGGTCGACCCCTCCCTCTCTTGCCCTCAGGGATGTTGATCATCTCACATCTCCTCACTGGAGCGTCCACACTCTTCCTTTTCACATGGCCAAACCATCTGAGTCTTGTTTCTCTCATATTATCTTCCATGGGGGCTACTTTAGCTAAGTCCCTGATTACTCCATTCCCAATTCTGTCCATTCTTGTAAAACCACACATTCACCTAATCATCCTCATCTCAGCTACCATCAACCTTTGAACCTGCATCTTTTTGGGGGGCCAACATTTCGATCCATAGAGAACAACTGGTCCAACTACCATATGATAGACTTTGCCTTTCAATCCCATGGGCACCCTCTTATCACACAGCACACCTGATGTATACTTCCATTTTTGTCAGCCCACTTTTAATCGCTCGTTAATATCTTTGTCGATATCCTCATTCTGTTGAATGATCGAGCCTAGATACTTAAACTTATCGACCTTAGGTATCGACCTCCCATCCAGGGTGACTTCTCCCTCCGCATCTACCCTTCCACTGAAACAACAATGAAGGTATTCCGTTTTTGATCTACTTACTATAAAACCTCTAACTTCCAGCATATGCCTTCATCGCTCCAACTTGTCATCAACTCCTTGACTGGCTTCATCAATAAGAACAATGTCATTTGCAAATAGCATACACCATAGTAACGCATCTTGAATCCCTCTTGTAAGTTCATCCATAACTAGAGTGAAAAGAAAAGGGCTTAAGGCGGAACCCTGATGCAGGCTCATACTAACGAAGAAGTCATCAGTGACCCCTCCTGGTGTCCTATCAGTCGTTCTACTTCCCTCGTACATATTCTTAAGAACTCGAATATACAAGGGTGACACTCCTTTCTTTTCCAAGCAACTCCATAACACTTCACACGGAACTCTATCATAAACTTTTTTCAGGTCAATGAACACCATAAGAAGATCCACCTTTCTATCTCTATATAAACCCACAAGCCTTCTAAGGAGGTAAATCGCCTCTATGGTCGACCTGTCTGGCATAAAGCCAAATTGATTTTCTAAAATCGAAATAACCTTCTGCAACCTTCTCTAAATCACCCTTTCCCCTAACTTCATAGTGTGGCTGAGCAACTTTATACCCCTAAAATTATTACAATCTTGAATATCACCTTTGTTCTTGTACAGAGGGATGACTGTACCGGACCTCCATTCTCTAGGCATCTTAGCGGTCCTAAAAATAATATTAAAAAGCTCCGTTAGCCACTCTAATCCTTCTTCACCCAAAAACTTCCACACTTCCACTAGTATCTGATCTGGACCCTCTGCCTTCCTATTGGTTATCTTCTTTAAGGCCTCTTTAATCTCGTCCTTGGTGATACGACCACACATTCGCGAATCAAGTCGCCTCCCACTACACTCTCTGACCCTACTACGGGAATCTTCCATCACTTCCCCATTGAGGAGTTTGGAAAAGTCCCTTAGCCATCTCTCCTTGATTTTTGCATCATCAGACAACACCTTACCATTTTCATCCTTGATGCACCTCACAACACCTAAATCCCTTATCTTTTTCTCCCTAGCCCTCGCCAGTTTAAAGACTTCCTTCTCCCCTTCCTTGGTCTCCAATCCATGATATAACCTATCAAAAGCCCTGCTCTTAGCTACCGCCACAGCTTTCTCGGCTACCGTCTTAGCTTTCTTATATCTCACTCTCCTGATCTCTATCTCTTCATCCTCTCCACTGTTCATGAAAACCGCGTAAGTCTCTTTCTTCTCTTTGACTTTCTCCTTTACCTCCTCGTTCCACCACCAGGCATCCATCATTTTGTTACCGCCTCTTCTAGAAGTGCCTAGGATTTCTTTAGTCGACATTCGAATACAATTAGCCATAGTCTCCCACATTGTATCTGCATCCTCTGCCCGCCTCCAAGCTCCTTCTTCAGTAATCCTCTCTGATAATAACCCAACATTCTCCTTCGTGAGGGTCCACCACTTAACTCTAGGGTTCCTGACTCTCCGCTTCTTCCGCTTAGGACAATTGAACTCCACATCCAACACTAGCAACCTATGCTGAGTCCCTAGATACTCATTAGGAATCACCTTACAATCCTTACAGGACCTCCGACTATCTGCCCTCATCAAGAAGTAATCAATTTGGGTCTTTGAGGAGCCACTCTTAAAGGTCACCAAGTGATCCTCCTTCTTTTGAAAATAGGAGTTGACCACCACCAATTCATAGGTCACCGCGAAGTCCAGCACAGAAACACCTCTGTTGTTTCCCTGCCCAAAACCAAACCCCCGGTGGACCGTATCATACCTGTCTGAGTCAACACCAATATGGCCATTAAAGTCGCCTCCTCTGAAAAGTTTCTCGCTGCGAGGTACATCCTAAATAGCCATATCCAACTCCTCCCGAAATAGCTTCTTAATATCGTCCGGCAGACCTATTTGCGGAGCATAAATATTAACCACATTTATGATCTCTGAACCCACCAAAACCTTAATGGTCATAATCCGGTTACTCTTCCACCTCACTTCAACCACAGAGTCTACCAACTCCTTCGCAACCAAAATGCCAACTCCATTCCTCACCTTGCTTGACCCTGAATACCATTACTTATACTCATCAACTTCTCTAGCTTTAGCACCCACCCACTTCGTCTCTTGAACGCAAGCTATGCTAACCCTACGCCTATGCAAAGACTTAACTAATTCTATCGACTTACCTATAAGAGACCCAATACTCCAAGATGCTAGGCGCACCTTCCGAAACCCTGCACCCCTCCTAACCCTATTTCCCCCCAGAGGACTGGCTGAAGCTACTACATTGCTCGCTACAAGCGTAGAAAACTACTAGGCAAGAGAACACACTAAACAAACGTAAATCTACTTGACTAAAATAAAAAGATTTTAAAATTTTAAAAACCACTAAAACACCCCACTCAACAACACTGTTGCACACAATAATTATTTAATTCTAATAAAAGAATAAATAAATAAATAGACAAATTAATAAATGCTAAAAATAATACAACTACCAAAGCAGATAATAATAATATTATCAACAACGACAGTAATAAATGTAATACTGATACTATAACTATTGCTGCTAATAATAATAATAATAATAATAATAATAATAATAATAATAATAATA
>JACYFF010019584.1:87180987-87221029 GCA_017589665.1 Selenicereus undatus
ATAATAATAATAATAATAATAATAATAATAATAATAATAATAATAATGATGACGATGATGATGATTATGATGATGATGATGATGATGATAATACACACTGGAGTTACTCTTTTATTAATAATATAATGCAGAGCAATACCACACAAAAAAAAATATCAACAAGAGGTCCACTAAACTAGAAAGAATTAGATAAAAGACGCTCACCCTCCTCCCAATAAAAAGGAAACACATAGTTAATATGAAAGAGGCTCACAACAGAACCAAAACTAAAAGTGAAAGTACTGGAGTAGAGATTATAAAATAGGGAAGACACAAAAGACACACTAGTTAACCCACTAGGGAGTACAGTTGACTTGAATTAAAAAAACACACAAGACAAAAATAAAGAAATAAAAGGCATCCTTGACAGGTAGCAAAAGTAATCACATAAATGGTAAGAACACGGGCAACTTAGGTGACTCCATGCGAGACAACCTCCCGGGGAAGCGCACCCAACGGCTTACTGGTCTAGGGGCAGGGCGGTGGAGTAGAACTGACGACAACTGCTAGATCCGACAACATCTTAGGTCCTAATCTGGTCGCCACAGGTAAGAGAGAGGAGGGTTGAGTCGGGGTAAGCCTATTACAAATTCCGTCTACCCTTGCCGGGGAAATGGACCACAAGGTGGAAGGAGTTGGTTGTGGAGGCCAGTAATGCGTAGTTACTGGAAACGGTGCCGCATAGTGGTCAGAAAGGGTGGGCGTGGGGTGCTAAAAGCAGGGCTACCCCCGTACGTAGTCCCGAGTTTGTAATACAAAAAAAACAAAGCAAAAAAGTTCACTCCTTGAAGATTCAATCACTAAATTTTGTGGGTACAAATTCAATTTAGGAACAGAAGCAAAGCAGCCCAGAACACAGGTAAGAGAGATAGAGAGATTAAAGGGTTGAGGAAACAAAGAAATACCTGGGCAAAAATCTTGCAATGGAGAACAAGGAACCTCAATAAAGAATTAACTTTTCGGGCTATAACGCCGGAGATTCGGAATCGCAGTGCTGCCAGAAAACCACCGCCGACGTCGGAGAAGTGAAAGGAAGAAGTGGAAGGAAGGAGTCCAATCCAATTGTAATAATATCCCAAAACAACAATCCCCGGGCTATAAAGTGGTAACCCATCATCTTCCGAAATAGAAGAAATAAATTGGTAAAGAAGCTAAAAGACTCAACAGAAAGTGCAGTGCCATGGTTGGCAGTGACCCACTTGATGCCCTCGATTGTGCTCGGCTCACAAGTCGCAGGCATGGAAGGAAAGAGAGTATTCCTTAAATGGTAAAAATCTTAAAATTCATCTTTATATATCCGTCGTAGGCTAAATAAAGGTTGCTCCAACATGCACAACTAGTCTTCTGAAGAAAAAAAACCTAGAAAGTTATCCTCAATCATCCATCCTATTGTAGATATATCCTTCATATATTAGTTAGCCAAACTTTTGAATAATCACCTGTAAAACCCCTAATGGTTATCCTTACATATCTTAAATGTCACTAAAGTAATGCTTAGATGAATTTCTTAATTTTTCAAAGCAAACATTGTTTTTATAGATTCTTAAGTGAGGCTGTCTCACAAATTATTATTGTTAGATGGGTTTATAGAGAGATGACTTTTTAGAGACATTAAAGTGACTACTAACTCATTTTGAGATAACTGTTTAGCTTAAGAGTGACTAATGATTCATTTAAGAATGACTTCATTAAATGTAAGTCTAAATGAAATATTATTCATCCCAAGAACTATTACAAGTCACCTTAAACATGTCCATACTATATATCATTTGTGTACAGTCATCCAGTAAATCACTTAATAGTGGTTACCTACGTCATCTTCACAATTAACATCCCAAAGTATTTAAATAGTCATCCTTAACACTCCTAGAAAGTCTCTTTAAAAAGTTTAAAATTAAAGATAGCCAAAAGGGATGGGGAGATCTGCATTAAAGTTACGGTGACTTTTTAAATATTTTTGAATGATTAAGAAGTCATTTTAAGAGGGGCTTTTATTTTTGAATAAACTATCTTGTGTATAAACAATTAGTCACTGTAAATTTTTAATTAATCACTAGAAAATCTAAAATTACTACAAAGTGCAAACAACATACGTAAGGTGAATAATGAAACAATAAATTCAGTTACAATAAAATCAATTACTCATGATTCTATATCCATTTTCAAGCGAATAAATGAAACAATAAAATCATGAGACATTAATGGTGATGGTTGATGGGATGGATGTGATAATTCGTGACGCGACTAGCAGTTATGAGCAATTGGGAACGGTTGAGAGCGGTTATGATTAGTAGTTAGTAGTTATGAGCAGTTGTGAGCTATTAGGAGTTGTAAGCAATTGGGACACAATTGAATTAGTGTTTATAAAATAATGTGAGTAGTTGCGAATGGTTGGAGGCAGTGAGAGTGGTTGAAAGCGAGTGAGAGCAATTAGAAGTGAGTGAGAGCAATTAGAAGCGATTGAAAGCAATTGCGGTTGCGCAAATGCCGAAACGAATTGGTCCTAAGTTTTTTGCATTAGAGCCTACATACATTAGTTTATATATAAAAAGTGTAGCATGCTAGGCGCAGGGAGGGGTGAGCAAAAGAATCCGAAACAAAAAAACCGAAAAGTCGGTAAACTGGTCGATTTTTCGACAAAATTTGGTTCAATTACACGAGTCGAAAAATTTTGTGGTTTCAGTTCAACCATTATTATTCGGTTGCCGCATGGTCAACTAAAAACAAAGTTCAATTTTCTTAAAAAAATTCTAAATTTTATACTACTCAAATATAGATTTAGTAATTATAAAAAGATAAAACTAAACAGACAACAATGTGTAATTTATAATATTTGGTCTCTTAAATAGTTAAGCTAAATAAAAAAAGAGTGAAAATTCAAAGTAATAATTTTAATTAACAGTTAATTAGTAACATAACTGAAAATCCGCTTAACAGAACTGAAAAATCGGTTAACGGAGTTTTTAGCATCGATCATGATTCATATTTTTACCGAGTCAAAAAATTTGATTAACGAAAACTTGTTAACTGAAAGTTTTGGTTCAATTTTTGGTTCACAATTTTTGTTATCGGAATTTTCTATTAACTGAAAATTGTAATTAATTAATTTTTAATTAATCGAATTTTCGATTAATTGAATTTGATCACCCAGGACCAGCGCCTTGGCAACAATGCTGATAACCGAATTCTTTCACGTGAGAGAGAGTCGCTCACTGGCTCCGGGATTTCTGGGAGGCCGCGTGCCCATCTGCATTTTCACTGTCTATAACTTTTTTGTTTTTTTTTTTTTTTTAAGCTTTTGTCCCAGTCTAATGCTGCCCCTTTTTTCTACACCCAAGGGAGAACCGAACCCCTCGAGGCCTCCTCGACAGATTCGACACCCAGAACCCTAGACCTTTCCTCCCTCCCCCCCTCTCTGTCTCTCACTCAGTCTCTCTCCGGTCACTAGTGCTACCAAGTTCGCCGGAAAAGGCCTTGCACCGCCCAGTTAGGGGAAGACACCGCGAATTGGAAATTTGAAGAGATTTAATCCACCTAGTGTTAGATTCTTGATGTAAGTTCCTTGTCAATTTTGCTAATTAATTGATATTTATGGTTGGTGTGCTTTGGCTAATTGTTCTAATATTATGCCGTATTATCGATTCTTCTTTGGAATTCGTGTATGTTTTGGCTAATTGATCTTGCTGCTATTGGCGAATTGATATTTTTACAATTGAATTGAATCCACCTAATTGTTGTTGGCATGGTATCATGTTGTGTTATTGAGTCTCCTCTTGGTTTTTTGATTTCATGAATAATACTATCATTACTTACTTTCGGGATTACTTTTTTGAAAGTGTAGTTAGTGATGATATCTTACATCGCTTTCAAAATATGCGGTGTCATTGAGGATGGTTAGATTGATGTAATGTAGCAGTCAGTAATTTCAATTTTATGACTATTGTTAAAGTTTGTATTCTGTGCACTGTTATTTCCGACCCCCCTTCCCTTAAACCCCGGCTTCCCCCCTGCTTTTCTTTTTCTCTCCCCCCCCCAAATTGTAAGTGAAACCCTGATGTGTGACTGATTTTGGTTACAAGAATTGGTTGGTCGTTTTGTCCGTTTTTCTGCCAAGTCAAAGTCTTTTGCTTGGTTACGGTTTTCTTGGTAATGTTTCTAGTGATTGAAGATACCAAGATGTAAATTTCATTCTTTTGAATTAGTTAATTTAGCAATACTGATTCCTTGGTTGATTCCAAGTTTCTTTTTATTGATAGATTGTGTAATGATGTGTAGAGGGTTGGTTGCGCTCCCAATTGTGTGTTTTTGTTTTTATTTTTAAGCCTAAAATCGAAACCTCTAGGTCAATAATCACTGAAAAAACTGTGCACAGGATGAATGAAGCTTTTGGAATTGGTTGTAGCATCTTGGGGTTTATAGGATTGTAGGGGAATTGTATTGGTTTTAGGGTTGGCAATTCCTTGTATGCTGAAGTTTGATGTCAGTCTCAAGTCTTCAAATGAGTACAACTAATACCGGATAATTTTTCTGCAGTAACTTGTTTGGGAAGTGATGGAGTTTATACAAAGGCATATGAAGTGTGGCCAATGCTGTACACATTGGGCTTGCAAAAAGAATGGAAACTATATCTCTTTGGTTGCTATTGGAGAGTTTTACCTGTTGCTATGGAGATTGGCTGGAGTATGCCCGGATATTTAAGTAGAAGTACATTATGTCAGAGGACCTTGATGGACATGTGAAAGTGGATGACAACTATCCGCTTATGTGTTATTATAGCTTCCTGATCTCATAGTAACTAGAAACCCACTGGGTTACCTTATACGCTGGTGCTAGCAGCTTGTGAGATATTCAGTTTTTTTCTCTAGAATGAAGATAAAACAGGACAAGAACAGAAAGTTGAATACTTCCTATCCTCATAGGGATGAGCGATTGAGTTTTTCTGTCTGATGTGCATGGATCAGGAAAGAAAATAAACTTTTTACCATTTCTACCGTTTTTGGGCTCGTATGCCCAGAGAATCTTCTTGTTACCCTTTTTGGGCTCGTATGCCCAGAAAGTTCATTGAAGAATTAGCTTGTGTCAAGACTTGAAAGTTTATCATATTGTTGTTATCATGCCAGATGTATCGTTAGACTTGTGAATGTTTCCATGCTGAGAGATTTTGCGTGGTTGACAAGATACATGCGTGCTATGGTGTTAGAAATCTACCCTAGTATTTGGAGGGTATTTTATGATACTGGGCGTGGGTCTTTGCTTTTTTGCTGTAAGTTAATGGCTGTAAAATTTTCAATGCTTTTATAAAATTGTCATATTTTTTAGTTCCAGATAGCTTCGTTAGTATAGCTTGGTAAGACTCTGGATATTCCTGCTACATTAGCAGAGGCATTTTATTGTGAATTATGGTGCTCCAAGATGCAACTGCTAAGGTGCTTCTGGAGATCGGAATGTTCAATTTGAGTCCTTGAAGATTTCTGCTCAAAAATAGCTATTTTTGTGATATTAGGTTTTCAAACTTTGTGGTTTACTTTCTTGGCATTAATTGTAGGTTTTTTTTGCTGATGTGCCCATTGCTATAGCGGTTGTAGATGTGTCCAGTGGAAAAAAAGTTATTTTGTGTAATACAAAATCATGTGTTTTTGTTTGAATGGAAACTTCGCCAAAAACAGTGTCTTGCTGGATGTAAGTGTGGCTTTGCAGAAATTGTGTCCCTGATAACTGTGTTATTAGGTAGGGCTTTGTACTTTATAGGGTTTTATGTTACAACTTTCAAGTTGCACTTGTTTTAGAAATCTCTTTGGTGGAGAATTTTCCAAATCATGCATGTTAATCCTAAACTCCTAGCTTCTAAGATAGGATCAGCTACAAGGAAACCATACTGTAGATTAACCTCTGATTCCTATTGCTAGAGCATTGCAATTTGCAAATGCAATTTAGCCTCCAATTAGCTAGTTATTGATGTTAGAAGGGAAGACATTTTCTATCTCTTGCTTACTCCGTCAGTTCCATTGTCATCAAGTAAAAGGTTGAAGAAAAGATTATTAATGGATTACTCTAACTTGAAGTTGGGATGGGTAGTATCATCTTTTCTCATCCATTTCAGTTGCTACATCAATTATATATGAGCTTATACGAGTTGAATGGCCTTGCTCTTAATAATGTTTGAAATAGGACATGAAAATCTTAGTGCAATGACTAAGCTAGCAGTTGGGGTAAGTGCAGTTGAAATTGTTATGATGGGGAGAAGCACTGAATAGGATGTGTTATTGCCTTTCTTTGCAATGATCTTACTCGAGCTTGAAGAAAGTGGTTGCCAATTCAAGAGAAGATAATAAGTTCCAATACAAAGGATGTCTTATGTCTCCGTTTCTATGAATTCATTTGCATTCACTGTTGGTGGGCCTAGCTGTTGCATTGCTTATAACCACCTTAATTCATTCACTACCGCTACTATGCGGGTCGCCATGCTATTTCTTACTATCCTTTCTTTACTTCCTTTCCCGTTTTTCAAGTTATAGGATAGTATGACATCATAGATTACAAATTACGTCACCTATTATGGGCATTAAAGTATTGCTTTAGTGCAATCTTGTAAGCATTTGTGTTTAATCAGTTAGGACATTTTCTTTGAGACAGGTGTGAGTTATTTCATGGGTTGGATTGTTATTTGAACTTGTGCCAAGATGCTTGATGTTGGCTTGGGCTGGTAGGCAGTTTTGCGTTGAGGTCTGGAGGTGTCTCAGGGTTATGACAATTGGGTAGTTATTGACAAACATGCCAGTGTCATTCATGATCGTGTGCCAGCAGTTTTTTTTCTTTCTTTTAATTTTTTTTGGGTGGGTTGGGGGGGTGTTACTTGGTAGGGTAGGTCAGGTGATGTTCAAACATATCCACATGTTCAAGTCTATGTTTAAACAAGCGCGCCTGGGGTGTGCCTAGGCTCACAAAAGCCCAAAGCCCACTCTCTTGCGCCTTGGAATGGGTCAGGCTTAGCCCATTCTTAAAGCCTGTGCTTTTCTGGGCTTCAGACTTAGGCGTAAAGCCCACGAAGCTTGTGCTTTGTAGATCATAATAGACCATTTGGAGAAAAAGAAGAAAAAAATCTTTAAGGGGCCTCGACCGCTCTTTTTCTTTTTGGAAGTCTTTCAATCAAGCTACTGCTGGAAGTAAACAAAGCAATATTGACCCATTGACCCCTCTTTTTCTTTGTGAAAGTCTTTCAATCAAGCTGCTAGAAGTAAACAAAACATATTGCTACTACTAAACTTGAGTTTGGAGGTGGAAACCTTAATCCTGGTGACAACAATCTAGTAAGTGCTTTGTTCTCCTGGCTTCTTTTAGACTTCCTTCTTCATCCTCCTCCTCTGTTATTCGACAGCCATGTAAGGTTTTTCTTTGTTCCCTTTTTTGGGGGCGGGGGCTTCAAAGAGGTCGAAAATGGTGTCTCCTATAGTGCTACAATGGTGCTGAGCGCTTGCTTTTTTTGTGCTTCTTAATATTTCTCCCTTTCTCTCTCTCTTGCTCTCTCTCTCTCTCTCTCTTCCTAGTAGGTTGGCAGCATGTGTTCTGTTTTTGAAGCTCAATGCATAGTAATCCAATTGAACTTTGTTTAATGCATTAATTGTATTTTGCCGTGTTTAATTGGTTCTCTTTTTTCCTGGTGGTTGGTGAAAATCACTTATTTGTTGCCATTATCTAGTTTATTTTCAAAGAAATATGGTTTTGGAATGAATTTCAAGCATTTTTTTAAGTAAACGTGTGCCTTGCGTCTAAAAAGCCTGTGCCTTTGCCTCGATGTCGGCGCCCGAGGCCCAAAAACTCTTTGCGCTTTTTGACGCCTCGGGCTTTTTTAATCTAAGATTCAAGCACTTGGGTAGTTGGCTCACAAATATGTATGCATGTTCTCCTATCCCCACATGTGCACGGAACAAAAAGGAACAACTAGAAAAAAAGGAGGATTCTTTTCCTTTGTGGGCTTTTGTTTTCACAATAAGCTGTATGGTTTTCTCTCTGTATGGCGGAATGCCTGTTGTAATTTTCCCCACTAAACATAATTAACCACTTTCCCTACCATGTCATGTTATTTTTTTTTTTTCATAGTGACAATTGAACACATATACTACAACTGCGCCAAGGGGATTCACCCACCTATAGAAGGGGCTGATACAAAATTATCATGCCCTACTTTGACCATGTCATGTTGATTGCTAGAGGTTGTAAAACTGAAACTGAAACTGAAGACTTAGTTAAGCCTGAAAAACAATGAAGTAAATTTTTGGTTAACTGAACCAATTAGAAGTTTGGTTAAGCGAACTGTAAAACCAAGAAGTTTTCTAGTTTGGTATTGGTTCAGGTTTTTAAATTAGATGGTTAACCAATCAGACCGACGTCACTGGGATTTCTCTCCCCCGTCTCCTGCACGTGTGCACGTGTGCTTGTGCTATTTTTTTTTTTACAATATTCTATGTTGATATGACCTTTTTTAAGATCAACCCATTTATTTTGCTTTTGACTTCTGCTACCATTTTACTCCATTCAATTTTTTTCATCATTTTGTTTAATGTTTATTGTGGATGACATGAGAATGGTAGGTATCTGGGATTAGCTTTTGCTGACTTGATTCATGTTCCAGTTAAGCCTATGTGTGAGCTTTCAAACTCTTCTTAAGGTGGTGTTTGTATTGGTTGTCTATTGATCACTAAAATTTTGCGAATGACAAAAATTTGTCATGAGGTCAAACTTTTGCTTAGTTGAGATTGTAAGGCAATTATAAAGCACGCTCTAGTAGTTCTGTGTACTCCTTTGCTTTAGTTTGCACATGAGATTTTCTAGGTGTTGCGTTGAGCATTTGAGAGAGGCAGAGAATCTCCATTTCTTGATGGGCTTGCCATTGGTGGATAAAACATTTTCAGCTACGCGGAATATCCCATGTGGAGACATGAAGAAGATCTCCATTTAAGGAGTCCTTTTAATGAACCTTTGGATTATTTTATGGGTGCTAACCTCATGACCAACATGAAACATTACAGTTAGGTGCTCACTTTGGCATCACCCTTATTGGCCTATGTACTTTGTCTTATGTGTTTGAAGTCTTTATTGGGTCCTACAAATGTTTAGAAGTAATAGGATTTTGAATCTTTTACAGATATTTATATTTTGTAGCAAGCTTAAAATCCAACTGTGAAATTTTCATTCAACACATAAATAGCTATTCACTTTGCATTTTAAATTTTAATTGCCGTTTTCATCCTTGCAGCAACTAAAGTGGAGTAGCATTTCATAACTAAAGGGTGTGGATCACTTGGTTGATAGAAGCCCTTTGAGGGTGAGTTGTGGACAAATCATCATTTTACCCTTAGTTTTTAAAATTTTTTATCTATACTTCTTATTGTTGAATAGCATCGAAAGTCATAATAAGTTATCCAATGACCTCTTATCCAATGACCTCTTACCCAAGCCTTAATTGGGTGTCAAGGCAAAGAATCACTTAACATAGTCATATCATTATGGTGATCAGAATCTCAAGTTCAAGTTCATGAGAAGAGCATACTTTTTGTGCCATGCCCCCCCCCTCGCCAAAATATTAGTTCACTAGAATAAATAACATAAAATCTTCGTTGTCAAAAGTAGCGATAGTTGGAGAATGCCACGCATGGATGTATGATGGGGACCCATATTGACCACCATGAGGTCTTTTCTTGTAGTTGGTACAATCATAGGTCTGGGTGTCTGGCTAAGTGAGCAAAAGGGTTTTCCATGAGACCCTAGATGAAGTTTTGGCGCAAGTGATTATTTGATACTGACCAAGGATGACCCTTCTTTTGGATAGGTAAGTAGATTAAATTGCCAATATGAGAAGAACAATCAAGGTAGGATTAGCAACCCGACTCCTCCTCATCCTCTTTGTTGGATTGGAAGTTGAATTGAATGAAAATCATCCTTAAATCTCAGCCCTTTGTAATTAAAGGACTTTTTGGTTGCTAAGATTCAAAGTTGGGAGGGAAGTAGACATAATGTATGCGAAGGTCCATAAGCAATACGTCTTTTCACGGGTTGGCAGCAGCTCTTTTTAGGGTGCATCATTAGGATTTATTCTTCATGAAGCCCTATTAAATATTATTATTACTACCCCCTTTTTTTGGGTATAGGAAAGGTCTCTAAGCATTCAATTTGGGGATGCAAGCAAAGGACAATTATGAGCTAGTTTGTTTGGAAAAGGTTATTCCATTTTTTATTTATAGTAATTTATTGCACCTAGAGGGAAATCAGGATCGCTCCAAGGATTGGGCAGTGAATTGGACTGCCAACCCCTGGACCTAGGACAAAATGCATCCATTTCCAAGGAAGCTCGGAAACTTCGAAACTTTGGGACCTTCGACCCCAGGATGTGATAACTCAACATTGAGGTTGCCAACGACTTCGTAGCTATGAGCTCTTTGTTGTGAGAGTTTTCATAGACAAAGGCAAGTGAGATTCCCACCATGATTATGGAGCAGGCATCGGATAAGTAGCCAAGTAGCAAGGCCTACGACAAGAAGCCATTTTAACAAAGAAAATCCTCAACAAGGTTCATCAAAGGAGGGTGAGTACGGCCTGAGAAGAAATCGTGTGGAACAACTAGCCAAGGGCCTTCAATCTTGACAAATAACCACTTTTAAGTCAACCCCTTAGGTTAGGCTATTCTATTTTCTATGTGGAACATTTTCTCTTTTGTCCTTGGAGTTCAGACATCTTGCTGGATTGTTGGATTTTGGCGCTTGCATTCTCAAGCTCAAAGAAACCCTCAAAGTAGTGTAAGAGAAGATTGAAAGCATCGAGAAGAAGCGAAAAGAAGACCAAGCAAGGAGGGACCAAAGTTTATGAATCAAATGGTTATATGGGCTAAGAGGAACATTCTGATATAGTGTCTATGTTAGGCTTCAACATAAGCTGCGATGAAGACATTAAAATGTGTACTTGGCTACGGTCGTTGAAATATTCTTAGAGAAACTTACAACACCATGCCCTTATATAAATGCATATCATTTGCTTCCCTCTTGTAAGATGACTGGAACTCCTTGCATGTGTTGTTGATCAAATCCTATGGGAAATGGATACCCAAGATGATATATGTTCGGCAAGGGTGGGCAATGTTGACCTTTCCATATTCATGTAGGTAAAAGTGGGAGCATAAGGTCGGAAATGAAACATTCTTGTATGTTTAAGAGTGGCGTGCTAGCCATTTAGAGGATGAAAGAGGGAAGTACGTTCAAGGTGAAGGCTTCATTAGTGGAGGAGGAAGAGGTTAATGGGAATGGAGGATGAGATGCTCTGATGAATTTAAATTCAAAACGAATCCCAAAGAGATCCACCTTTAAAGTGCTGTGTAATCCATAGACAACAGTTGAGTTGAAACATCCAAGTGATATCAGAAAAGAAAGCAAAGAGCGATTCCTGATGAAATGGGGTTGTGGAAGACCAGTACAAGCATCACGTTGTAAGGGGACCTTCAAAATGGTGGATGGTCCTTTTGTAGAAGGCCTATCTTCATTACAAGCCCAATCAATAGAAATTGTGGTATAAAAGCAAGGTAATTTCCTTATAAAAAAACAAGGTAGTTAAGGAAAATTGGAACTTTAGATAAAGTTTCCAAGGTAAAGTTTCCAATGACTGTGCTCAAATTGGTTTGATGTCTGCATGGTCTTCAACAAATATAAACCTTAAGTGTGAGGAAGGTGTATTTCTAGAGTCTAGTAAGGCACTTTGTTTTTTCCATCAAGGAAAAGGCCATGAATATTGATGGACTACATTAAATCCGGGGAGAAGTCTTGGACGATTCTTCTGCAATGTTGGAGTTGAAGAACTTTAGGAATCTCATTTGACAAAGGGATCGCGTTGATTTATACTTACCAACCAATAGAAGAGAGCAATATCCAAGTTTGTTCGACTGTATGTTAATGACATCATGTTCACTAATGTTCTAAAAAAAAGCCGTTAGGCTTCGCCCCCCCTTAATGTATTTTGACAATGTAATTAATGTTTTTGTGCAATCGTAGTTTAAAGAAGCACACCTACACCCCAGGCGCAGCGAATTCCAAAGGCGGCCTGAAGTGCGCGCTTAGTTTAAAAAACCCCGCTTGAAGCTCGCCTAGGTGCGCCTTGGCGTGAGGCTACCACATCAGCGCCTCAGAGGGGATGAGGTGCGCCTCATGACTGCAAGGCCATAGTTGCCTGGAACGTGGGACGCTCCGGTGCGGGGGACAGATTTGGGTACGTGATTCGCCACAGTGGAGAATCCGATACGCAACGGTCGTTATTGGTACATCTAGTTCTCCAATTCAAAACTCCACATATCATTGAGACTTACAAAATGATTTAATAATAAGGGTTCTCCCTCTTCCCTCTCCCCTCCCCCCAACATAGGGGAACATTTTCACGTTAATCCATATTTCTCTCTTTCACTCTCTCTTCTCGTTTTTATCTGTAAAAAGCTTGCTTATTCATCGCAACCTCAAAAATTCTTCCATTTTCTTCAAAATTTGGCCTATGGATCATGAAAATATGCAATACCATTGTGGTAGGAGATGGGTTCGCTAAATTCGCCATATTTGGGGAATTGGTACGCTAGAGTATTGCGTTCTGGTTCGCATGAATCAGTTTGCGGTACGCTAGGGGGTTGAGAGAATCCGGTAACTATGTGCAAGGCTATATCTTCCCCTTTTTTCTTCTTTTTCTTAGCCTTGTCCTTACCTTTTTCTTTTTTTCTTTCTTTGGGGGTTAAAAGGTGAGCTATTCTTGGACGGTAAGTGTGTGCATTGGGGAGCTTTGATGATACGATGACATATCTTAAAGTTATTTACGGTGGTAATAGTTATATTGACGTCTAATCACTTTCTTAACGCATTTATCTAACTTGTTTATGCAAAATATACTTTGTGAAATGTGAAAGACTTCTTAAAATTTTTACATAGAAGTGCGCCTCACATACATGATGCATCATGCGCCTTCGCCTCGCACCTTGCGCCTTACACTTTGGGACCCTATGCAATTCAGTGCGCCTCGCGCCTTTTAAAACTAAGAGCACGCGCTTCAAGGGCGTCTCAGCCGAGGTGTGAGGCGAGCCGCTTCAGTGCCCTTGTGGAGTTCTTGAGTAGCAAAGTTCCAGAGGAGAGGGAAGAGAATTCTGGACCATATAAAGGACGTAATTTCTTCAAATTAACACTTGCCTTGGCCTTACACTGTCATGTCGAGCAGAACCCCTCATTCAATTGCATCAAATTGCTTTGAGTTTATCCCTAAAACTGAAGAAGCTTGGTGTCAAAAACCTTAATTTTCGAACTTCCTTTTTCAGTCAAATTGGGAGTGGGTATGGTGACCTTTTGTGGCAGACAAGATCGACTAGCCCTCCTGCTACTGTTCCAGTGGTCAACCTTCACCGGCGGTTGTATGGGTGGGCTCCGGCAACAACAGTCATCTTCTGCGGATTGAACAGGAATGTTTAAAGGAGAAGGAATCTTTTAGGGCTTAATTTAAACTTATTCTATCTTCTCCTTTTATAGTTAATTTAGAAAGAATATTGTTAATTTGAGTATATATAATTCTTTCCTTTCCTTCTCATTTTTTTAAGGAAAGAATCAACTAGTTTCTGCCCTGTAATTTAGGGAGAATAAGCTATCGTCTCATATGTATTGACTTTTAGAGTTTATAATAGTGAAATTTTGTAGCTCCCTCACATAGTTTCCTCTCAAAAATTACCTAAATTTGTGACATTTGGATTTTAAATTGGAAAAATAACTAAACTATACTAATGTAATGATATCCTGCCACTACTACCTGCAAATAAGTTATGAAAAGGATTTTGAAACATTTTTTTAGCATAAGTCCGCCTCGTGTCTATAAGGCCCATGCCTTCGCCTTGGTCCCCATACCCTTTGCGCCTCCGTCTCTTTTTAAAACTGAGTGTGCAATAATAACTATTTTACAAAAAGGGACTTAATGTTTAGGTTCTTTCCCTCTCATTGTAGTGCACTTTGAGGTTCTGATCAATCTTTTATGTGACAAAGGACTGCTATTTAAATACACCTATGCCTCTACGTACTCATTGCTGAACATTAATATCTTTTGTAGGCTGCAACTAAAAGATTTTTGAACTTCTAACATACTACATTCAAAGCACTTGGTTTGGTTGATTTGTTATGCTCATTGAATTGAATATTCAAATTTATGAGCTTCCTAGGTCATGTTTTGATTGCCTTAATTAGGTCATGTTTTGATTGCCTTAATATTCTTTCTTCTTGGATGCTAGATTTAAAGTGGGTCTAGGTGCATGTAAATTTTGCACTATATCTCACCTCTTATCTCCTTGGCCCCTAAAAGGCAACTATAATGTTGAAAGTATATTTTGAGGGGTTAACAATGTTGTGAGATAGACCTTACAACCATGGTTCTATTGGTCCCTATCAAATATTACGGATGATAACTTCTCAAAGTACTCCAAGGTCGAGTTGTCTGTTTGCTCTAGTGCTTTGAGATGGTTAGTACCTTGTATGATTTCTTCTTGGATGTTCTATGGAGTATGGACCTTCCGATGTGAGGTCATTTGCCCTTTGAGGCTAAAGCGTCGTTAGAGGAGATTAATGAACACTTCTTTACACTTCATACAATGCCATGTGGGTGATCCATGCAGCTTGACAATTGCCTCTTCTAGCAGTACTTCCTAGTATTTCTTATGGAGCGCAATTTTACCGGCACTAGTATTATGTTTCCACATACTTTATGAATGATACCACACTCATTGAGCATTTTGAATCCCTCTTTCGGAAAGAAGCCTCTCCCGGTGAATTATTCTTCATTTCTGGTTTAATAGTTCTGCTTGGCATAACTTTTCCCAATTTCCACATGTTTTCATTGATTTTCTTTGCTAAGTATTACCGGTGAATTGGTCAGGCTCCTTGTAAGTCCCCATCCCATTGTATGATAGAAGAGAAGAGAAATAGTTTATACTTAGCAAGGGAAGCTTACTATAACAACGTGCACTATTCTTTCAACGCTTGTGTGAGGCCAGTAGGGTTTAGAGTGGCTTCTCTTCGGACCTTAATGAGAAAAATGATGTAACTATTGGATTCTTTGCTAGTAGTGTACCTAACCGGCAACCGCCCTAGTACAACTCATTGAGTTCTGGTGGTAGTGTGGTACGCTTTTGGAGCCTTGAATGTCATTTACTTTCTATGAAGATGTTACACAAGAGCATTCAAAAGACGCTGTTCTGAACCGTTGCTTGGAATTTCCCCCCATCTGTCCCTCAGTCATTTTGCTTCTATGTATGCTCGAGTCTCGACATTAAAACTCTGGACCTCTTCTGCTCTTTCTTCACTCTTGCTGCTCACTGTGGATGAGTGTGAGTCCTAAGAGCATTTTTTCTCTATTTTCAGTAAAAGATGAGTTTGCACAGTTGTTTTTCCATACTGCTTATGAGAGTCATGAAGGGCATGCCATTATGAAGATTGGAATCATGACCGTGTTCGCGTTGTTAAAATACTTCAGTTAACTCACGACTCTTAAGTCTCTCCACTTTCGCTTTGGGTAAGAGGAATGTTTGTCTTCTTTTGTCGCTTGCTAATTTCCTTCTGTGATGCACATTTGATACATCGCTGCGCTTTACCTACTTCTTATCAAGTTGCTTCATTGGATGTATTAGGATCAACAGTCTCACTAAATGACATGCCACATGAATTTTAAGGTAGGGCTTTTAGGTTTTAAGTGTATCTGAATTCCATAATATGGTGAACCCAAGAGTATCTATCTGAAGGTATAGGGGTTCTCCTGTCCTAATGGTCTGGTGGACATTGCCCTGCTCCTGGAAAAGACTTTGTACCTGGGTTTAACTGATGTGCAGGTTTCAGGTGTGTGTTTGTCTCAACTATTTAACTTGGTGTGACTTTACTTTAGTCTAGGATTCTGATTGGCCCCTTGATACCTGTTTGGTTGAATTCCATGTGGAATGCTCCTAGTCACGGGTAAATTCCAAGGCTTGGAATCTTCTGTTTGCAAAAATACGATCATTGATGGCATAATTCACCCTGACTGATGTGTCTCGGCCTTTTCTCAGCCAATGATATTAGAATATTATAGTCTTGATTGTGTCAACTCAAAGTGATTATACACACATTCCATGAGTTTAGGCACTTCTGAGCAGGGAAAAATTCTCTGAAACAGTAGCCTTATAGATAAAGAAGTGGCATTTGAGCGATGGGCCAGTGGCTGTTATAGGCTAGCTGCATGGTTACCAGGATCGCGGAGCGTTGTACAGAAACGCAGAACGCTAACCCCCCAAAAATGGGAATGAAGTAGGCCATTTGGGACGTTTTTCTAGAATGGAATTCATAATTTCGGAGTGTTGGACAAAATGAGTTTTTAACTTCGATATGATATTCTATTTTGGTAAGTCCTGGGTCATTAATATTTAAAATTGACTGCTTCAATAAATGCAACTAGTTCTTTTTGATGAAAACGCTCTTCTTGAAAAACAAAGCTTCTTGTTTGGACTTTTTAATCCTTTCAGCTTCCCCTTCCCTTAAAATGTGGTTCCCAATCCCTTCTTGGTTCCCAATAGTTTTTTGTTTCTTTTTCATTTTCTATTTGAACTAGGTAGGTATGAGGTAGCTTACAAGGTAAAAGGCCAAAACTTTCCATCTCTTTCTAGCCGTTCTCTTTTGAACCAAAAACTTTTCTCTGTCCTCCATGTCTGATCTCTCCCTTTCGAATGAGTTGTCCCCTTGGCTGGAAGTCTGAATTGCAAAGCTCGAACATTTGTGGTAAGTTTGCTTAATTTTGTTTCTGTTGTTAACTTAATCAAAGTTATGCCTTCAAAAATTTAAGAAAAAATCTCGAATTTCTCCTTCCTTTTCAACCCTTCAGGGCTCTATTATGCTCCAAGTTATGGGAATCGCCAAGTTATGTGTTCTGGAACTCGTTCCTCACCGTTCTGGTATAGAAATGACCTACATTTTGGGCTGGACATTCCGCAATGCCGAATGCCAAGGGAGTGAGCAATCCTTGTAACTATGGCTAGCTGTATGCTTAACTCACATCTCTGTCCTTAATCCACCATTTGAACTGAATCTGAACTAATCTATTCTGTTACTGGCGTGAATTCTTTAGGCAGGTAGATCTCAATATGTTTTTGTGATATACCTAGCTGCTTGTGTTAGTCACTACTTTGTGAATCATTAAGTTGCACTGAACTGTTTGTGTTTACATCTGATTGTTTTGAGATTCGATTTTATTAGCCTACTGCTGTGAAGTTTCTTTTCATTGGTATGAGATAGACTTTTCAAGATTCTACTTTAACCTTTTTCAGTTGTCTAGGAAGTGAGGAATGGAGCCTTTGTGTATTTTTGTGACTTTGGTTCCTAAATGGGAGTGAGTTAGCACCCATGTTAGGATATTGCTCCTCATAGATGAACTCCTCGACATGAACTTATTTGTGGGCCACTAAATCCCCTTCTTTTTAGTGGGATGGGTACATCAAACTGAGCAGCCTGTCTCCCAAGAAGCCCAAGTTCTCGTCTATAAGGATAGTAAGTAGCTCACTCCACGTAATAAAGGACCAATCCATGTGTGTTCATTTGTCTTTTTGGATTTGACATTAATCCTCTCATCCTTGCTAATTGATGTATGTGAGACTCATTTGCTCTAGCTCTCGAAACAAAAGTCTGCTTGCATGTCTTTTCGAATGTTGATCCTGTAACCTATCATCTTGCCACAGAAGGTGTCATTTTAATGTTAGTGAGTTTCGGTATAAAGGCTGGAAGATGGTGAGTCTAGACCCCAGGCATGGTCGAAATGTGTTAATGTTGAGGGTCATCATGGGAGTGCCTGATCCACAGAGAAGGATGTCCTGGCTTTTGAGGTGTGAGGGAGTCATCCGTTGATAATCAGTTAGGAGTGAGATTTGGGGGTTTGTAGAGGGACATTCCCAAACATTTGCGGAGCAGGGTATTAGCATAGATATCCCCAAGATGATTTGTCTTGGATATTTACAGTATCCCCAAGGGTGGAATGGCAGTTGTTTACACCTAGGATGAGGGCGTTTCGCTCATATTTATGAGAGGCCATTTCACTCATATTTATGAGAGGCCTGTTACTTGCCCTAAATATGTTACTTGCCCTAAATATTTTACCAAAACAGGCTGCTAGTGAGCTGCTTCTTATGGTATTAGAAAAGAGGAGACATTGTGAATTAGGAAAAAGAGAGCAGGGGGTCCTGTAGGGGAGGATAAAAACAACCATTTCCAGATTGAATCCCCGTGAAAGGTTCTTGAAGTGGGTTTCAACGAAATTGAAATATTATTGTCTTAATCTTTTTTAGGCTATAATGACTAGGCCTAGTGTGTGGGCAGTCTATAGCCTTCAATGTTCATATTGAGAGTTGTGCGGAGAACACCTCTGGGTTTATGTCTGGATCTTATCTGAAAACGCTTCTGTCTGGTGGCTAGAATAACAATAACATCATTGGTCTTGTGTTACGCATAGCATAGATGAAAGTCTGTACAACCTGATTATTTGTTCAACTAGAAAAAATTAGGTTTGATCACACAATTCCTATTCAAGTTCGGACAATTAGTCATGTCAGAATTAGAAATTGGGTCGGGTTCGGGTTTGAAAACTTGGGTCCATGTTCTTTGCATTTGTAAACAATTTGAATTCGAACAACTCCAGACAAGTGAGAATCAGGCTCCGACATTGGATACTTGGGTTTGAGTATAATTTTAGTCCAAAATCTATATAAGTTTAGATAAAAGTTCAAATAATAAGCCAAACATTGAACATTCGGGTTCTAGTCAACTATAATTTTGGCCAAAATTTGTAGAAGCTCATATCACAAGTTCAAACATGGTGTTTGGGTTCGAGTTTGGGTTCGGGTCTGGTTAGGATTCGGGTAGGTCCGGGTTTGGTGTTTGTTTGAACGTCCATTTTGAAGGAACCTGAAGTGACCAAGAATTTAATTTTTGGACTTCATCTGATACAGCCTTAGATTAAAAAAGCTTAAGGTGCACAACAGCACAATGGTCTTAGGGCCCCGGGGACAGGCTTGGAGGCTAAGGTGCGACCTTTTTTGACACGAGGCTCACTTTTACTAAAAAAATCATTTTCAAACCATATTTTGGATAAATAAGGTAGATGATAGCATTAAACAAGTGATTAGACACCTCAATGGATCATACTATAGTATCTTATATTGGATTCATCAATCCTGCAGACATTTGAGCAAGTTGAGAAAAAAAGGAAGAAAACAACATTTGACACAACTTATAAGGACAGAAGGGAAGTATATTCTTTAATCCTTCTTTCCATATTGTTGGCATTGGCGGCATTTCTCATCTAGAGAGAGTCTGACGTAGATCAGCCGCGAAAAAAGTATAAGAAAAGATTGGTCAGCTATGTCTTTATCAGAACACTATACAAGCCTTCAACTACATTCAAACCTCCATCAAAAAATTAGGATTTCTAAACTAGGGTTGAAGGGTTCTTCAATTTAGTCTATACTCAAAGCAATTGCATGCAATTAGATAAGGATTTCTACCCAAAATTGAATAATATAGCAAAGGTAAGTGTCAATCTACAGGTATTTGTGTTTTTCCATGGTGTGTGTTCCCTTTTCTCTCTCTCCGATGATCTTTTTCCATAAAGCACGGGCTTGGGTCATTTTAAGCATTGGTCTGAAGTGCAAAAAAGCGTGGGCTTTTGTGGGCTTAGAGAGTGGGCTGGGCTTGATCTCTTACAAGGCGCAACAGGTTGCACTTCGGGCTTTTGTGGGCCTAGGCATGCCCATGGCGCTCATTTTAAACACAGGATGCAACAATCTAACGAGAGCTCAATGGCTGGACTTCATAGAGTTTACATCCTTAGCTTTGAAACCAGAAGTTTCGAATTGATTGATTCTAGGAAATGTGATAGGTGAGGAATGGGTAGAATCAGTATGGGGGTTGTTTAGTTAGGTAGTTGGGTGTGTGGGAATGAAACTTGATAGATGGAACTATCAAGTCCTCATACTTGTTGTTTGGTTGAGATTTTGAAGGTACAAGACTTGATACCTAGGGGTGTCAACTTTCCCGAATTTAAGGATCTTTATCCTCCCTTATCCAAAGGATCTTATGCGCCATTCCTCCCAAGAATCAAGCTATTCTTTAAAAAAATTAACATAATTTGCCCTCATCTCTTCAACCATCTGTCCATCCCATTCTCCATCCGTCATCGCAAGACCTATTGGACCCTCTAGAGAGAGGGCAAGAGATGCCTAATGCTGGTCATTCAGAGATGATGCCGGCACTGCTGGTTGGTTCCCATTGTTGAGGAAGACCCACATGCGTTGGTCAATCCAGCACTAGGTCTTCTTTGATATTCTATGGTCCTTTTCCTTTGGTTAAATCATGGACTTGCAGCCCAAAAAAAAAAAAAAAACAGCTACATTAAGGTTACAATTGATTGATGAATGGCTAGCATATAGCTTCAGCCCATGATGTTCGGAAATTCTTTTTTTTTTTTGGTTGCAATTTATGGGTTTGTGAATCAGTGAGAAGAAACAGACAGCAGAGGAAGAAAATGAAATTAGTCTTTTGACTGCTTTCTTTGCTCCCATTCTTTTCATTTGGTGATTAATATATCATAGGGCTCCTTTATTTTTGTTCTATTTTTTATTTTTAATGATTTTTAATTAATATTGACATTTCCATTTAACTTGACAATTTTTCTTAATGGTGTCTTGGTATTATGTCACGTGATATCCCAAAAAATATTGTCAGAACAAAACTTACGGGGGGGGGGGGGGGGGGGGGGGGGGGGGGGGGCATATTATGTGTTGTTGATAATGTAAAGCTAGCTTTAGATACCAGAATAAAAAAATGGAATTTCTAATATATCAAGAAATAATGTAAGAACTAAACCAAACAATGAACCTGGATAAATAAAAACTAATTACCACTAAAAAGTGACTTGTGTTTGCAAAAAGAAAAAAAAGATTTCAAATTTCAAAAATAAAACATGTTTGATTCCATTATATCATTGAACCCAATTGCAAGAATTAGATATTAATTCCATTCCTGTTCTGAATCAAACACATAATATCAAGGATCAAGTCCCATTCCCATCTGTTGCGGTATCATTCCTGATCCTAGCCCATTTCTGGTAAAGCAATCGGGCCATAAATTTTGCAGATGGTCTTGCTTAAATCTTAAACTTCCCCTTTGAGTGATTTTGCTTTTGGTTCTTATTTATTTTCCTTGCAGATCTCAAATTGTTTGTGCTGTTGATTTATATAAGCAAGAGATGAGTGGCAGTAGCAGGAGACGCAATTCTAAGTGGGATCATAAAGATTCTGAAGCTTTACCTGAATCTTTCCATGAAAGGTCTTCAGCACGGAAGGTAAGAAGTTCTTCCTGCGTTTAAGTTGCTCAGTGGCCTTCTCCAGGACGAATATGTTATTTTTATCTGATTCCATTAATTGATAACTTGATTGGCAGGCTAGAGAACTTCTTTCTCCAAGCAGAGTCTCACGTAGACATGAAAGCCGTGGTAAAGAAAGTATGGTGCCATTGGATAGAGAAGGGAATGGTGCAAGAATGTCTCCGGGGCTTGATGAGTGGAGTGATCGGCATTATGGCAGGTCCCCTAAAAATGATTGGCGACGGTCGTACAGGTTTGACAACACCGTATAGATATATTCCGCAGTCTTTGTGTTATTGATGTATGTTCAAGGAAAGGGGTTTTGGGTTTTCTTTTCTATGATTCTGTTATCGCTTCTCGTTCATTAGCTGTTCTCATAAGAGTTGTTTTATTTTAGGGTGCTTTTGAACCTTAATTTTTCTCCACAGGGACGGCACTTTCATTCATTAAATCAAGACTCATCTTGACCTTTGTTCGGTTTTAATTTCATCCTCTGCTTTTGATATGGGTGGTTCTTTGCATTTAAAGTGGTTGTATTGTTGAAGATCTTCCCATATAAATGGTTGCGTACATGGCTCAATTGATGCTTACTTCTAGCTTGATTTCTATCTTGATTATTGTTTTTGGAGTACTTTTAAAACTCCTTGTAAAATGGTCTGTTGGAATTTGTTTCTTTGCTTGCATGGTTAAGGGTGTGATGTGGCTTGTATCTGGGTTTCCTTAGACCCTATTAAGGCAGGACCCACATTAGGCCATGGCAAAATGTGTTTGGTCTTTTACTAAGGCCTACAATTTGCGGTAAGGCTACTTACCTAGATCCAACTTTGGCAGGATGAACACTTGGCTGGTTGTTGTACATTACTGATTTGATGCTTATATGGCTATTGTTCTCTGCTGCTCAAAGCAGATTCAAAATTTTGCATTTAGTTTTTCCAATTCTGCGATAATGTGTAGGAGCAGGAGCAGGAGCAGGAGCAGAAGCCGGAGTAGGAGCCGGAGCCGGAGCCGGAGCCCATCTCACAACTCAAGGCGGGAGCCTCCAGGAAATGACAGAAGTAGAGGTAGATCTGGGGTATCGGAGCTAACATGTAGGGATTTTTCTGCTGGCAGATGCAGGAGGGGAAGTCATTGCCAATTTCTTCACGAGGAAGTTGAACTTTATAATAGTGGAAGGCAACTGAAAAACAGTTCGCCAGATGAATCGGATATTAGACATCAGAGGATTAGGGGTTCAAGGTATTCCCCTGATGATGTTAAGGACTATGCTGTAAGAGGCGAGAGATCTGCTAATCTTTGTAATGATTTTCTGAAGGGCAACTGTAGAAGAGGTTCTTCATGTAGATATGCACATGATACTGCAGCTGATGTGATTGAGAAAGGACCTGTTGATGATGTTTATAGAGAGAGGGATAATGACCATAGAGGCAGGGGTACGTACCCAGATAGGAACCATGATCGTGAGCCTCATAAGAGAGGTGAAACTCCTCTCTGCAAATTTTTTGCTGCAGGAAATTGTCGGAATGGAAAGCGCTGCAGATTCTCGCATCAGGTTCAGGAAGGCATTAGCCCTGAGAGGCAGTCCCAATGTGATAGGCAAGGGCCAGACAACAAATTTGAGAATGATCCAGTTTGGGATGGTCCTACATGGAATGATGCAACCAGAATGTCAGACATTCCAGCATTGCCAGCTTGGGGAGAGAACAAAAATGAGACTACAGAAGTAGCAAATGAAATGACTACAGTAAGGTCTAGGGATGATCCCTGGAGCCATGACATTATTAACAATAAACAAACATGGGACCCCTCAGTTGGCTTTGACGAATCAAAAACTCGGGATGGACAGGTCCATCAGTGGAAGACCGAAAATTGTGTCCCAAGCATAGAAAGTTTTTCTGGTGATATGGAGGTGTCTCCTAGGGATGTTCTTAAACTGCAGAATTTTGGCTCGCCAAATGCACAAACTCTCCCCAATATGTCTTTTCCTGCTGTTCAACAGAACATAACCGGTGAAACTTCATATGAGAAGCGTCGCCCACATGCATCCCATGACCAGACAGTATTTAATGATTCTTACTCTCTGCTGAATCCCAATTTTAAGGATGATATGCCAGGTACTTATCTCATGGAGGGCAGAAACGGAATTGGGAATGATGACAACACTCGCGTAACTTCAAATCCAATGATGAATGTCCCACCAGCACAGAACGTCTTCCAGAGTGACCCCCGTATCAATTTGCAGCCAATCTCAAGCACAGATCCTTCTGCTGGACAGGGTCAGCTACCTTTTCCTTCATATCGTTCAGGTAGCGATGGAATGCAAATGAAAACGTCACATAATTCCTCGTCCTTTCTTGATGCTAAAGTTGCTGATGGACCTCATTTGGCTGTAAATGTATCTTCAGTTGCTTCAACACTTTCTACCAAACCTAACACAGTAAGCAGTGAGCAGTTGGCACAGTTGTCCCACCTCACTGCTTCTCTTGCTCAGCTACTTGAGAGCAGGCAGCTTCCCCAGTCAACTTCTGGCGTTACTCCTAATGGTATTTCTAGTCATTCTGACTTTCAGGCATCAAATCCTCCAGCGTCTGGTGCAACCTTACTGCCAAATCAAGCTCCGGATATGTTGAAGCTATATGATCCCATTTCTGACAGCGCCGAGCCAAAGTTATTGCATGACTCAACTCCTCACGCATTCACTAGTCTTGCGGAGCAGAAAAGCTCCAAAAAAGAACCTTTTCATGACAGTGGCAATGTGGATCGACAAGAGCATAATAGAGAAGCATCTAAGTATGATGAAAATGGTGGGAAAGCAACTGAAGGAAGCAAAGCACCTGAAAATGGGCCTTCTGAGGACATGGGTGTAGATGATGGAGCAGACGATGGCAAGAAGTCGAAAGATGTGAAGGGGATTCGTGCCTTCAAGTTTGCCCTGGCAGACTTTGTTAAGGAGCTTCTTAAACCAACATGGAAGGATGGCCAAGTAAGCAAAGAGGTCTACAAAGCAATAGTGAAAAAGGTTGTTGACAAGGTTATTGAGACGCAAGCACAGCAGATTCCTCAGACTAAAGAGAAAATCGATCAGTACTTGTCCTATTCAAAGCCAAAGCTTGATAAACTTGTACAGGTCAGTGTTCACTCGAACACGTAAATTCATCATAATTTCCTTAAGATGGGGATTAGCTCTTCCGCTGTTGCCTACATAGGTTTTCCATTTTTCAATTTTCCAATTGAATCTCACCTCATATGTGCGAATGATTAGAGGGGCGAGTGCTAACGTGACACACCGGAAGGTGAAAGTGATATCTGATTCTATGGGTAACAAATATCTTGTATGAAGAATTACAAACCAATTTACTTAGTTCATAAGCCATTTACAGCAACCAGATGCTTTGGCTGCTTCTCGCAGTGTGCCTGCTTGCTTTTTTGAAAACTTTGCATGTTTGCCGTCGAAATTGAAATGGTTAAGCCACCAATTACCCATTTTCGAGTATTGAGAGTATCTGTAATGGGCGTGTGGAGTGAAGAGTCTTAAGACTGTCTGATGTGTTTTTACTGCCTCCCATCTCTTGCAGGCATACGTGGGCAAGTATCAAAAGGGCAAAGTTTGAGTAGTGAAAAGTCTCAACCAAATATATTTTGCTGTATCATAGTAGCTTCGCTCTGCCCCCAGACATTGTACATTCACATTATGCAGTTGCTGTTGCTTTCTTTTTGTATTGTTTATTTTTTCCTTTTTGGCTTCATATGTAATTTTCCTTCTAAGATATGTGATTTGGCTTAGCTTGTACACTTTCAGGTTTAATTCAACCTTGTTAGCTTGTACCTCCTAATTTCCTTGTACCCACATGGCTATTCATTTCAAAATCATCTTGGCACTCCATGCTTTGACATGTGTATTCTATTTTGGAGGTGGGGTCTTGCAGTAGAATTTGACCAAACTGAACAGTGTACATCCTCTTCGTTTCTATGCCTTTCGATGAGCAGCGTTGCAGAGTTGTGTTACTGGATGTGCTCAGATTAGCCATATATAAGCAGATGATTTTTTTGGTTCAGATGACGGCCGGGTTGGGATTAGACTAAACATCGAACGGGTTTGCCTTCGTGTTGGAAGGTTTTTGTTTCTTCCTTTCTTTATTTCTTTGTTTTTTATTTTTTTAATTAAGTAGTGGGACAGATGAGAGAGGCTTGTTAGCTTGTACTTCTTTTCTTTAACTTGAGCATAAAATGTTTGGTCAAGACAGAGAGATCGCGGTTGTTCACGATTTTATTCAGTTTTCAGGTTTTTGTTTTTGTTTTTGAACTGGTTAGTCGGATTTATTGGTTTGTAAAAAATAGTATTGAAACTGCTTAATGTTTTAGTTGCTGTTTTTGGTTTGAATCACTGGTTAACCAGAAGTAACCAAAATATTTTTCAAATAACTTCTGAAAAGAAATTTTTTAAAAAATTGTTGCTGTAGTTCCGCTCCTGGGTTTGCAAATTTAGAAAGAATATTGTCTTGTAGGTGATGATATATATTTTGTAGCAAAACATCTCTTAAGTGTCTTGTCTTGATCAAAATTAACAAGTTAAATGATTTTAAATCACTAAATTATCAATAATTAGACTTAATTATGAATTGTAAAGTTTTGGTATTTGTCGGTTACATCAACTAATGCAAAATAACGCTCTAACCAAATTAACCCTATCCACGAAGACATATCATACGCTTAATCTTCTAATTGTGAAAAATAATAGATCAAAAGATGATTGTATATAATTTATAGGTCGTAAAACCGTTATATTATTCAATCATACCATTTTAAAAAAAATTTAATACATGATAATATAGGTTTTAACCCCAAACAAACCACTTAAGAAGTGTCTTGTAGCGAGACATTTATCATTTTGCATTGCATGTAAAAGTTAAAAGACATCCGCAACGCATTACCAGACATGCTAGACATGCATCCCTCAAACAGAGAGGGGGTGGGGGGTTACAAACAACCTAAGACTGTGTTCGACAATAGTATTTTGGGTAGCATTTAGTGTTTTGACCAGATCAATACACTAATTAGTTAATTTTTTTAGTGTTCGGTAAACTAGTGTTTTGACTAGCATTTTAAGTAGCGTTTGGCCTTTTAAGCAGCGTTTTTGAAAAGCTAATAGTATTAATGTTTGACATTTAAAAGTAGCGTTTCATATTTTTTAGCCAAAAAATATTCTTTAAAAATTTTATTTTTGAAAATTATCTATATCCTTTTATGTAAAATTACACTAATCAGCTCGCATAACAGCTAAATTTGCTGAACACATTAGTTTCAACCGCTCATCTAAACACTTATATGCTATCAGCTAAATTAGAACTGCTATCTGTTACCTGAACTGCTATCCGCTACCTAAACAGCTAATTTTACCGAACAAGGCCTAATTTTCATTAGGCAAAGTCTATAGGATTAACAGCTAATTTTAGTGGTTCAATACAACTTTTTGTCATTAGAATTTCCCCTCCCTTAACAATATAGAATCCAGCTCCAATATATTTTTTATAAAATTAATATATAAAAATATATTAACACGGTTTGGTCAACCCTTGCGGTTGCAAAATCGCAAACCAAAACCAAATAGAAAAGATTAACAATTTTTCTATTTGGTAAACTGGATTTTAAAACCAGTTTTGTTGGCTTCATCAATTATTAGGTTCGATTAGTGACTACGAATTTTTTGAACACCCTATAGACAACAGTAATTATACCGTCCATCCGATTGTACAATTACATTTGTACAACTGGGCCCACCCACTGCCCAATTGGCGCCCCCACCATGCAAAAGGTGAATAAACCGCTGCCTAAAAACAAAAAAAAAAAGCTCGTAACTGCTGCAACTTCAAAACACTACAACCCAAAAACTTCCCTCACTTTCTCTCTCCCAAAACCCACTCAACTTCGAACTTCAATTGGAGAAATTTTACTACATTTGCTCAACGATTTTAACAAGCAATCTTCGCAAAATCACCACTGAAGTTTCAAGCAAACAAAATCGAGGTAAGTTTTAGCAAATTCGAAATTTATTGGCATGATCGAAAGAAAACGATGAATTCGTTTGACATTCTAGGTTTTAACAAAATCGCACACTCATTATCCCTTTTTTCAAATGTTCGCAGATGGAAGCTCAACATTCATCAGTATCGAAGAATAGATCTGTTACTGATGAATCAAACACTCCTCAGAAGAGGTATGTTGACAACCTTAAAACTTCTTAAACCTAATATTAGTGAGCAAACGTGCATAACTAGTGAGCACTATGTGCTTGTTCCTGATTTTGTCTGCAAATTTACAATGAACACGTTTACCTTGATGTTCACTAATACATCCAAGACACTTTTATCTAAACTATTAGGATTTTGTTTTATAGTGAGTTGTACCTTGTATTGTGGTGAGCCATATCTTCATTTTAGTGACCTGTGAATTATGTGCTTATTCTTGTACACATATGTCTGTTACAGTGAGTCGTGTGTTATATTGTAATGAGCTAAGGCTTGTATGTCGTGAGCCATGACAAAAATCTAGTGAGCTGTACATTGTGTGCTAGTGCCTGTCAACATATACATGCTCTAGTAAGTTGTGCCATATATTTTAGTGAGCTATGTCTTGAATATAGTGAGCCATGACAAAACTGTAGTGAGCGGTGAATAATGTGCTAGTTCCTGTCAACATATGCATCCTATACTAACATCTATCTTATAATATAGTCACCTGCCCTTTACACCCTAGTGTTCCATACTTAGTGAGCCAATGCTTGTATATAGTGAGCCATGACAAACATCTGGTGAGTTGTACATTACGTGCTAGTGCCTGTCAACATATGTATGATCCAGTGAGTTGTGCCATATATTTTAGTGAGCTATGGCTTGAATATAGTGAGCCATGACAACATATCCATCCTATTGTGACTTCTCTCTTATAATATAGTGTGCCAAACCTTAAATTTAGAGAGTGGAACCATACATTAAAGTGTGCAATCTCGAACTCATATACTGTTTCATATGTACAGTGAGTTGTACATTATATTATTGCGAGCCATGCTATTTCCCATCGACATATGCATCCTATTATGACTTCTCTCTTATAATATAGTGAGCTTTACTTTACATCCTAGTGTGCCCTCCCTTAAACTGCTACTGTGCTATCACATTTCCTGTAATATTAACATAATATTCAATAATATTTCATAACATAGATCAAAGATAGAAGGGTAAATCACAAGCCCTCAAGACTTCACTATGAAGGTTGTCAGAGACAGCTCATATGAGCAAGTGAACATTAGGTAATTACCATTTGAAATACATGAAAAACAAACACAGTGTAGTCCACTGCGCTAACATTATCTTTTCCTTTTTTTTATTGAAGCCCAAATGATCAAAATAAAACAAATCAAACAAGTCAAGGAATGCAAGATGATATTCCTCACAATTCAGGCCAAGGTATGTATATATTATATTCTATGTTAATACTTGTCAAATAGTGAGCCCTGATATATGGGCTGGTGAGCCAATAGAAATGTCTAGTGAGCTAATAAACAAATGCAGTGAGTAGACAATTATATTTAGTGAGCTGACCTGCAATTGTACTGAACAGACACCTATGTTCAGTGAGCTGACCTATAATTCTAGTGAGCAGATATTTTATTTTAGTGAGCTGACCTATAATATTGGTGACCATACCTTTTATTTTAGTGAGCTGAAATATATGTATTGAGATCCACATTACATTAAAAATTACACATTTATTTACTTATACATCTTGTTCACTTATACAATATACCATGTACAGCTGCAGAAGAAGCAACCAACTCAGCTGAACCAAAGCATCAGCAAACCCTATCTACCGCAATGGAGATAACCTTTGCTGGGAAAACAAGTTCAACAAGTACTACTGCAACAAAGAGAAGGCTGAAACAAGAAGCGAGGAAAAATAGAAATATTTGTACTCCACCTACTTCAGAAGATGAACAACCACAAGCTCCCACAGCAGAGGAGAAACAAATACTGGTGCTGGAAAAAACACCGAGTGCGCATGCTATGCAACCATCACAGCCTACTCACCAGGAAGAGGGAGGACAACAGTAACAAAAACCAGCAAACCCACCTCAACAAGGCATTACAGCATCAGGGCAGAGACTAAAGTTCATGTTGAAAAAAAGGAAAACAATGCACAACAGAAACTCCCCCAATGCTCCAAAAACACAGCACAAGAAAGTTATGAAAAAACAAATACTGACATTCATCAACAACCATCTGAGGAAACAGATGACACTGTGGAGGACACCACTTACAAATTGCCCCCCCTGAACATGTTGATGAATCAGACTCTAATGATGAAGTATTGGTGAAGAGAACAAAGAAGATAAAAGAAGGAACAAAGTCCAGGTCAAAGAAAATGCAACTGAAGGCAAAAAAGTGTGTTAAGTCACAACCCGAGAAGAAGGAGGATGTGCAAAAGAGTCCTAAACCTCCTACAAAGAGTGCACAACTCTTAGTTACAAAGCATAAAAAAGAACATAAATCGTTGAAGAAGAAACAACATGTCCAAAAAAGTGTTGCTGTACCTCTTGAAGGCCCCAAGTCTGTGTAATCAGTGCCAAAGCCTGCAGAGGGGGACACAAAATACAAGAAGATCTTCCAATCAAGAATGTCACCATTAGGGTTTGTTGGCATGATTGCTCATTTCAATGAGGCATAAACAAAGGCAATACAAGATATGGGGTTTGGAGGATTCCTCCATTTACAGGTCACAGAACTGCCAGGGGATTTATGCAAATGGCTAGTGGACAGATTTGACCCATACTCAATCACCTTGTACATATCACCAGACAAAAGGATTGAGATTACACCAATGGATATGCATAGCACATTGACATTCCCCATTGGTGGGAGAAAAGTTGAGGAGTTTTATAGGAAAAAGCCCAAAGATGCCAAATACAATGAAGTCCTTGATGCATGGAGATTAGATTGAAATTTGCAAGATGGGACCCTTAAACTGAGCCAAATGCCACAATACATTCTCAGCCAGACTGATGCAGGGGAGAGTTTCAAAAGAAACTTTGTAATATAAATGGGATCGTGGTTCTTCAATGGTTCAAAGACGTACATTGCGCACCCTATTTTGCTAAGAATGTGGCTCATGTCGAGGACATAGCATTAATTGATTGGTGTCAGTACACCATTGACAGATTATGTGAATCTGTCAAAAAAAGGGCTTCAAACTTCGATAGCCTTATTCTATTCTTGATGGTAAGTTCTTTACACTATATCAGAATATCATGGTTTCATTGAGCACAACGTCATATTTAGTGAGCTAAACATATATAATTAGTGAGCTAAACATATGTCATTTTGAGCATGTCATATACTTCAGTGAGAGCAACATACATTATAGTGAGCAGAAGATGTATTTTAGTGAGCAGTCCAAAACTTTTGGTGAGCTTAACATATGTCATGGTGAGCATGACATATACTTTAGTGAGTGCAACATACATTGTAGTGAGTAGAAGATATATTTTAGTGAGCCGTCAAAGACTTTTGGTGAGCTAACCATATGTCATTTTGAGCATGTCATATACTTCAGTGAGAGCAACATACATTATAGTGAGCAGAAGATGTATTTTAGTGAGCAGTCCAAAACTTTTAGTGAACTTAACATATGTCATGGTGAGCATGGCATATACTTTAGTGAGCGCAATATACATTTTAGTGAGTAGAAGGTGTATTTTAGTGAGCATACGAAAACTTTTGGTGAGCTATACAGACTGATTACAAAGAATATTTCTCTTGCAGATGCTATATCTTGACAGGGTTCTCTTGACAAGAAGGACTGTTCAGAGGCAATTCCCAACAATCAAGGGCTGGACATCAGAAAAGCTACGGGAAAGAGTCAGAGAAGAGAGAAAAGCCAATCAACTTGGTGGAATAGAAGGGCCAAAGGACTTTGGAAAGGGGAGAGTGGAGCCTCCAATACAAATACGCAGGGAAATGCATGCTGACCCGCCTCTACAAAAGCAACTTCATCCACAAAAAGAATAACATCAAAAGATCTTACCAGAAAATGATGAACCATTAGAGTTAGAGGTAACATTTATTTCTTTGTTTCATTTATATCAATCAAGCACAATGAAATATTTTAACCAAATATGTATCTAATATCTTACAATACTTGAATGTTGTCCATATTGCAGAAAGATATGGAAGAAGTGGCTGAAGTAACAAAGGCTTTAGCAAGTGCATTCAAGAGGTACAGGACATTCACGGACTACTTGTCAAAAAGGTACCAAAACAATGAAGCACTCAAGAAGATAAGAGATAGGGCCATAAGTATGTTCACTTCCTACTGTGAGACTTAAATCTCTAAATCCCTACCAATGACACAAAGAGAAAAGGCCGATGAAACTGTTGAGGTACCATCATTCAGTCAAGATGATGAATGGTGGAACAAAGCTGCTATACTTGAGGCCATAATTGAGTTGGAGAATGCATTTGTAAGGCAACAACAGGCCAGCAGCAAAGCTTCTACATTAAGGCAATGTGCCAATGACATGCCAAGTTTTAAGCTGATTGATGAAAGCCAAAGCCCAACTACTGCAACACCAATAGCACCAGCATCAGTTCACACACCACCTTCTTCCCCCCCGCAAAAGTAGATCAAGCACCACCACCCTCCCCCACGACAGAGACACATCAGACACCACCAACTTCCTCTCATCCACAGACACATCAGTCACCACCACCTTTCCCTCATCCACAAACACATCAGACACCACAACCTTCCCCTCCTCCAAAGGAACATCAGACAGCACCACCTTTCCCTCCCCCAAAGGTACATCAATCACCACCACTTTCCCCTCCTCCACAAACACATCATACACCACTACCTTCCCCTCCTCCAAAGGCACATCAAACACCACCACCCTCCCACAACACCCTTCACAAACCATTGAGACATAGCCACCACATGAATCATCTCAAACACCACCACCACCACTAATTCCAGAGACACAAACAAATGGGGAAGAAAAGTAGAAAATAACTGAAGGAGAGCAAAAATATCAAGGCAGAGAAGAAGGAAAGAATAAAAAAGAAAAAAAAGGATGGTAAGGATTTGCATTGACCATGCTTTCACTTTCAGTGAGCGTACCCTATAACTTGGTGAGCAGAAGACATATGTTAGTGTGCTGGTGAGCATAACACATATATTAGTGAGCATAACCAATAACTTGGTGAGCAGAAAACATATGTTAGTGAATAGAAGATAAAATTTAGTGAGCATAAAGTATAACCTGGTGAGCAGAATACATATGTTAGTGAGCAGAAGTTATATTGTAATGAGCATAGTGTATAACTTGGTGAGCTGAACACATATGTTAGTGAGCACAACTTATATTTTAGTGAACACAAAGTATAACTTGGTGTGCAGAACACATGTGTTATTGAGCAGGTCATATGTGTGGCTATAAAGAATATATATGATAGTGAGCACAACAAGTATTTCAGTGAGCTCAACAACTATTTTGGTGAGCACTTACACATATTATGTATGCAGGAGAATAGCACAGCAAGAAGCCCAGACATCAACCGAGGAGAGAGAAAGGCCCAATGACAGAGCCCCTTTGCTCTCCTTTTGTGCAGAGAATAACCAAGATTACAAGGGATTTGTCAGCCCAGGAGAGGATGGTAGCTGAATATGTATTCCATCCATCACAGGACCTTGATTCAAAGTCAGCACATAACTTTGACAAATAACACACTTACAAACACTTAAAATAAAATGAATATAAACTTACATTGTTTTTTTTTTTACTTTTCTTACTGAACCAGTGAAGAAATCTTTGATAATGACATACATGTTGTATATTGTTATCACATGTCTACCATGCGTCCGCGAGAATACATTGATGCCCAGGTGATCAATGTTTGGGCTGTTATCCTCAACAATTTGGAGAGAAAGAGAAGTGAAGGATCTCCAAGAAGATTTTTTGCACCAGCTAATGCAATGGTAAGTACAAACTTATTTTACGTCTAAACAAATGCACATAATCAAGCAACTAATTGTACTACTGTAAACATTCAGTCAACCTTGGACCCCTCGATAAATCCAGCAAAATCAGTGGCAGCAAGGTACATTGGTTTTGAAACAATTCTTCAAAAAGAATTCCAGAGATGTGACAAATGGATCTCAGGAAGACTATTGCATCTGGTAAGCAATAATATAATACATTTTAATTGTATATTAAAACATCACATTATATAATATTAATCATTCTCTGATTTCAAGGTGTTCTTTCCTGTATGTCACAAGAAGCACTTATTCATCTTCTGCTTTGATTTGAAGGAGGACATGCTTCATATCATCGACAACATGCACATCACTGCTTCATACAAAACCACACATAGAGAAACCCATCTGTTAGTGGTATGTTCAAATGATCATTGAATTATTTACTTTATAATACATCAACACAAAAAACTGGTGAGCTTACGAATATGATGAGCTAGCACATATTATTGCTGAGCTAACACATAATATTGGTGAGTTATCTCATGTACGTGGTGAGCCAATAAGTATGTGTAGTGAGCTAACATATAATTTTGGTGAGCTATCTCACGTACGTGAGGAGCCAATAAGTATGTGTAGTCAGCTAACACACGTATTTAGTGAGCTCATATGTATATGTAGTGAGCTAACGCACATATTTGGTGAGCTAACATATATTCGTGGTGAGCCAACACACATATTTGGTGAGCTAATACCCATTTCCAGTGAGCTAAACAAAATTATTTATTCTACACAGACAAGATCTTTTGGAAGATTTCTTCAAGTGAGTGTTGGCCACCCCAAACATGAAATTGTGAAGAACATGAAACCAGTGCGAATAAGAATGCAATGGAGGACAACAGATAATGGCACAGACTGTGGAATTTTTTGCATGAGGCACATGGAGACTTATTTTGGACAAGGAGATAAATGGGATTGTGGCTTCAAGAAAAATGAAGTAAGTTTACCAAACATTTGTTCTCTACAGAAATATGTTCAAAATAAATACAACACTTATCAATGGTTCATTTTGAATTTTTTTTGGGGTTTTGTTTGTAGGACAGAAATCTGCTTGATGTAATGCGAGTAAGGTACTGCTATGAAATCGTCAACAATGAAGACAACATATATAAATATAGGGTGAAGAGGCTCGCCAAAGAGTTCCATGATAAACAACAAGCAGAACTGAATGCAAAATCAGCCCAACCTCAAGTGCAAACATCATGACTAATTAGCCTTGCTTTAAGTTAGAATAATTGTAGAAACTTATGTTTACAGTCTAATTTTTAGCTAGACTAATTTTAACTTAGACTATTACTATTCATATCTTTAATGATGGTGAACTACTATTAAACAGCATTCATTATTTGATATCTTTAATCGATTACTATATTAAATTCCAGTGAGGTAGAATACACGTGGAGTGAGTTCATATCATAATCCAGTGAGCTATATCTTTTACTATGCTAAATTCTATAAATGCATGCTGAATTAAACTACAATGATATTTTCTTTGTAATATCAACTCAAATATTAAAGTATTCAACATGTCATTGTCATACAATACTATTCTCTCACAATGTAAAGTCATCAAAAATATTATATTAGTCTTGTGGAAAATAGCGAGCAAACACACAAAACTAGTGAGCTATGAATCTTCAGTAGTGAGCAACAAATTATGAGTATCAATAGTATTCACCCTACTATAACCTTCAAAATTATTCAACATCATTTACTTAAACTTCAAAGAACTACACATTATGATGATAAAGAATACACATTCAACCACTATTAATCAAGAAACAGATTTACATCAAAAATATTTGTTCAAGTCATACTATTGATTTAACTGATTGGTAGGAATCGTATCCCCATTTGTTTGCCTCAACCTTTCATAAAAAATCAAGCTAAAAACCCTACACATTTCATTAAAGTCTACTGCTGGATTAGATGCAACTGGGGCATTAGATGAACCTGCAGCAACAACCTGAACCACCACAACAAAAACGTATTTGTAGTGAGCACATACATGCATATAGTGAGCCAACGTATAAATATATGAGTGCAATGTGTAAGAGTGACAGTGTGAGAAATGAAAACGTAGTGAGCCAATACAAACATTCAGTGAGCGGAGCCCATATAGTAGTGAGCGTATCAAAATAATTAGTGAGCTAAAAACACATATTAATTGTACTGGTATTAGCAGCAGAATTAGCAAACTCCAAAACGATATTAATATAAGAAATATAGATTATAAAATCAGCTTATCAATAGAATTTTACCTAATCTTGAGACACAACTCCTCCGTCTCTTGAACAAAACCTTGCCTTTCTTGATCTAACAATGTTTGATATCTTCTCCGTCTTACTCTTCCTCCTTACATTCCTTTCACCTTTCTTCCTCGAACTTTTAGAGTTACTAATGATTTTGTTACTAGCACTGGACTGTTGATCATTTTCAGTGTCAGAAACATAAACAGAACCAACAACAACAGCAACATCACCCTTCAGCTTCGCAAAGGCTTCTTCACATAGCTTTCTTACTTGACTATTTGATTCACTTACAAGAAGCAAAGCCTCAAACTGCATATGCATTTGAATCCTCTATATGGAACCGGGAACACCAGATGCATTACTACAACTTACAGCTTCTTCTACAACCCGTGGGGGTCTTGCTAGTCTACTCCATCTTTTCAAAATATATTGATCAAGGACTTGAGCCACACAATGAATATTGAAAATACGCAAGCAGTGGCAACAGAGAATACCACTCTCACTATACTTTTTACAATCGCAAACAATGTTATGGTCTGGTAGATTAAACCTAACCACAAACCCAAACTTCTTCAAAAGGCAATTCTCATACACAACATATGTATGCTCTGTACCGTACGGGGTTTCACTTGAGCTAAGAAGATCTTGACAACACCCTTCTCTTTTAATGTACTCATTCTCAAACACTTTGTATAAGTTGTTCGTATAGATCTTTGAAGCATGCTGCAAAATGCGCAAGTACATTTCGGAAAATCCATCCTTATTTTTCACATTCTCGTCCTTCTCTTTAATCCTCCACTCAGTAACAACATCACAGAATATATTGTAAAAATCAAACAACCCACAAGTGGCATTGACTCTCTTTGACAAAGAAACATTTGTCAACTCACTTCTTTGTGATGATCAAATGCCACCAGAGAAAAAAATCCTTGCAATAGGCTGGACACCATTTTTCTTTCAACCGAAACAGTCTAACCTACCAAGTATTTTCAGTACAATTATACTCTTCAACCGGCCTAACACACAAAATCAGTTACCAAAAAAATAATAAATTAGTGAGCAGAAAATGTAACCACGGTGAGCAGAAGGCATAGTCCAGTGAGAAAAACATATAGCCTTGGTGAGCAAACACTAAAAATTAGTAAGCACATTAAAAATCAGTGAGCATAGACAGGGCTTACCTCTGCCAACAAAAGTTAAACTCTGCTTCTGTATCACATCTCATCAAAACATGGTCAAACTTATCAACAAATCCACCCAATACTCTAAGATGACCAATATTCTTTTTGAAATTCTCCAAGATGTGCCAAGTACACAACCTATGCTTTACTAAGGGGCACACATTTTCAATAGCATTTGCCATAGAAAATGTTTGGTCCGTCATCATAGTTTTCGATTGAACATTCCCAATAGCTTCCGAGAATGTTTCAAATAGCCATACAAATCTCTCAATCTTCTCATTCATCAAAAACCCACATCCCACCATAACATTCTTTGCATGATGATTCATACAAACAAAGGTGCACATATCATCTCATAACGATTGATCCTATATGTTGTGTCAAATACAAGGAGATCACCAAACAACATGTAACCACATTTCATTTGTGTATCTCTCCAAAAGAAGCACATCAAACAATCGTCAACGTCCAATTTAAACTTATAAAAAAAAAATGCTTCTTCATTACCACATCTAGCTTCTAAAACACACATCAAATGGTTGGCATCCCCCCCCCATCTAAAGTCCTATTGACTTCATTTGCAACACTATTGTACGCATCCCTCTTGCTAAAACCAAGTGATGGTGAACCCCCGGCCTCATTTTTTAGAAGCCGATAAGCATGCGAAACTTTCATACCATTTCTCCTCATCTTTTGAAGATATTCTACATGAGCTTTCTCGACCTTTTTATGTGACCTCAACTTATGCACCTCATCTTCCAAAAGCAGTTCATGATTATGAACCATATCATGCTTCTTACAAATCCATTCCCCATTTAGTTCAATGTAAAATATAGCCCTAGCTTTACAATTACACCTCCGGCTCCGTTTGGTAAATGTCTTGTTTTGTTTCCCTGGACACCTTTTAACACCTTGTTTGCTGCAACAAAACTCCCTTGAACGAACCTCTTGTGAACCCTCTCTCCTTTGCAACTTGTCACACCTAATGGAAAAACCCTTACGGAAAGCATACTCGTTGTATACCTCAAACGCAGCATCTAGAGAATTGACCCTTTTACCAATCAGCTCTGATTGTTCACATTCTTTTATTTCAACAACACATTCATCACCATTTACACATTTCTCCTTATCAATCACAACATAGTTAGATACACCACCGACACCATTACCATCATCAGAAGCCACACCTTTGCCCTTTGAACCACCAGTACGATTTCACAAAATCCTAACATAATCACCAACATCAACTGCCTCAGCAACACAACGATCTAATGTAGATGTGTAAAACGAAGTATCATCTGCATAAAAAAAAGTTTTTTGTGGTGAGCTATAATGTAACATTAGTGAGCATAGGCTTCATTCCAGTGAGCCAAAAGTTTGCCTTAGTGAGCATAGAAACTGACAAATAATTCATGCATACATGGATTCATGCATACAATATGAACCTCAGTGAGCTGAAGGTATTTTTATTAGTGAGCCAATGACTATATGTAGTGAGCACAAAACACATATTGGAGAGTTGTTGTTTCTCATATGTATATAGTAACAGTAAAAATATCATATAGAAAAACAACCATAACATATGTGGTGAGCTATAATGCAAACTCGGTGAGCCCACGTTTCAATTCGGGTGAGCAAAATGTTTCTTTTAGTAAGCAAAAAACTGCTATGTATTGCAACATAACATATTATGTTTAGTGAGCGAAAAATATACCACAATTGAGTCAACGACTATATTTAGTGAGCCAAAAACTCATAACGATAAGCAATCGTTTCTCATATGTTTGCAGCCAAAATTCACCTAATATTCAACAATTAAACCAAAAAACCATTGTAAAATTGTTCTTAACCGAAATTAACACAAAATACAACTAAAACCACCAATGAAACATTCTTCCAAAATGCAGAACAACAAATCACAAAATAACACACTCAATAACAATTGCATTATAATGTCATATCACGGCACCACAACAATGAATGAATACCAGTTCAAACAACTCGAAACTAACTAATAAAAAATTCACGCATACAACTTCAAAATACGAGCACAAAAACAGAGATTCAAAAACGATATCAAACCTGACGACGAAATCACGTTTGATGAAGATTCAACATCAATAGCAACGTTAAGATCAAATTCAACCATTTGGTAAGAACTGGCAGAATACTAAAGCAATTGCAACATCTACCACTGAGTGCGAGAATGAGAGAGAATGAAAACGGCAAATGGCAAGTTCAAAAATTGAGAACAACGAATATATATATATTTTTTAGTGATAGTTCAAATAGACAATGCATATAACCGCTGGGAGGTGGGACTGGGTGGACAAATGAATTGTCCAATCGGTTGTACGTAATAATTTGCGATAGACAAGGGTATTTGCGGAGGTTTCCTGGGGGGTATGGTGCACATGACCACATTAGGTTTGTTTGAATTGGGTATTTAGGGTAACAAAATTAGTGACCGTAGCCCTTTGTTGTCCAGATCTCTATTAAGGAAAATATAAAATGTGCTTAGAGTGGATTTGATCAAACTTCATTTGCTTTAGGGTTTCAAATGATGCCCTAGCATCCCTCCCCCAAATAGTAAAGCACAAGGATTGACCATACGACCTCGGCCCAAGGTTGTTCAATGGATGCTCTAATTAGAATTAATTAGATCTCTTATAATCATATTCGTAAAATCATTAAGAATCATAAGATTTCACTACTTGTCAAGAATAGTGAGATTATTCTATTTATTTTCAAGTGAATTATTTTTATAAGAATAAAATCTTAATGAACATTCATAAAGAAAATGCAAATTACACCCAATCTCCTACGGACATACCGACGGAAAAAGGTCTAATTTTCGACAGAAAAAGCAATCTCTGATGGGAATACCGACGCGGAATGGCTTGTTGGGATTTAGCTCGTCGCAGAATATACTCCGACGAACTCCGACGATCTTTCCGACGGAAAATACCCGTCGGACATCTTTTGAGCAACAGAATGGGGACAAAAGATGGGGAATTCCGATGGAATTTTCCGTCAGAAATTCCGTCGAATTCCCCCCCCCCCCCC
>JACYFF010019584.1:87227245-87249926 GCA_017589665.1 Selenicereus undatus
ATTTTATAATATACAAACTTGTTTCACTTAAATTATTAACTTTAATAAAACATCTTATACATGCTTAATATATATAACATTCTAAAAATATAATTCAAACTAAACAAACATGCTTCAACATTATAATTCAAACAAATGAACATCACATATCAAATATAAATTAAAACAATTTTAAAGTGCAACAATTTTGCTAACCTTCCAAACCCGAAAAATCAAGCGTTGTACCGGCGACGGAGACAAGGCGGCAACGGTAGTCAAACTTGAAAAATTAAAAATGTACAAAACATCAATTAACTTAATTATTTGAACTTTAAACAACAAATTAACATAAATAAACACTTACTGTTTACTTTCCGACCACTAAAACCTTCAAACACCTCTTTCTCTCTCTTCCTTCGCCTCCCTCTCTTTCTCTTCAAAACTCCTCTCTCTAAGCTTTCAAATAACCCACTAAAACCCCCCTCCCCCCAATTTAAACAGCCGAACATTTGAACTCCCCCTACCCCGCGTGCATGCCTCGAGATCTGCGCCTGAAGACCGACGGAATTTCCGACGGAAAAAATTTCCATCGGAAATTCGGTCGGAAATTCCGGGGTCCGTCGGGCCCCATCGGACTTTCCGTCCGCCGTTCTGATTTTTCCCGACGTCCTGTCCCCACCTCGTTTTTCTCGTTGGAATCTGGCACCGTTTTTGTAGTGAGATTAACCATGTTTTAGAAACTTTGACACAAGTATATGATATTTTATAATTTTTCAATATTATTATGTATGAGAACATCGGGAGGTCTATAGGAGCATGAAGTGGTACGTATCATGGAATTGCATTACGATCCTAGCAGACGTGATTTGAAAAGAAAAATTGAATAGATTCTAATTATTTTATAAGTTTTACTAGGAGTTGGATTGATGGAGGAATTTTGGATTGTATAATCAGTAGGTTTAGATTGAGTATTTAACAACCTACCCTAGGTCAGATACAAATGGAATTTAGCCTGAGGTGATTAATTATTATTTATTTACAAAGTCCAAACCCCGGTAGTCTACAAGTCTGACTCACTAGGGTTTTAGCTATGACACGTTGCTAATTTGGTAGATAAATTCCTCCAATTTAAGATAAACTTAATATGGCAGGAAAACTAAATTTTTTGGGTTATCAGACTGTAACAAATGGTGTTGCAAAAAATAATACAAAATACAAAATTGGAGCACGACTATGAAGCAAAGCTATTTCCGTAGTGATACTCACACAACTCTACAAACTGGTAAAATTTAAAATTAGAATTAACAAAATTTGTCTGAGTTAGATCTCCAAATTGAGCAAATAATGACATTTTGCATAAAAAATTCATATTGCATGAAATTAATGTAAAGGACATCTAGAGTAAGATCAAAATGAACGCCATAATCAATTGTGTAGATATAGAGAATTAAGATTCTTTTCAGTGGAAACATGAAATATATATGATTAAAGGACCGACAATCAGTCCGGCCAAAAAAAGAGGACCAACAATCAATAGAGAATTATAAAACTTGACTTAGTATGTCTAAACAAAACATGTTCATCTGAAGAATCAAATAAAATAAAGAGTCAATGTGAGCAACGACGAAATTAGCTAGCCCATGTCATGTTTTATGATTGTCATGATTGCACTAACAGTTCACTTGGGACCTCCTCCTCCACGTCCCCTTCTTTTTTTAAGCGTGGTTGATAACAACTCCCATCACAGTGCTATCTGATGGCTTCTTATCATATTAAAATTGGATTTAATTGGCGTTGAGATTTACCCGGGCCTCCTATATTGTAGACGAGCTGAATTCCATCTATGCTATCATTAAGTTGGTTAATTCAAGTTGTAAAAACAAATAGAAATGCATTTGAATCCATTTAACTGATATATTCAGTCCCAGAACCCCCTCCAAAAAATAAGACATTCTCCCTTATACTACCTTGAAAAGTTTTTACTAGTTATCCTTGGTCTTCTATGTCGTCTCGTCAAGTATGCAATATTATTATCCCAATTTCTTGGACCAATCGAGACATAGCATGCACATATTTCGGAACAGATAATAACATGACCTAAATGGCATAGAACAAACTAAAATTCCATCAACACAACAAAAATTTGACTCGATATAAATCCAGCGTAAAACTATATCAAATCTCCAATTTGCTAATTTATTTTTTCTTTCAATATCATAGATTCAGGTGTTCAACATCACATCGGGAAATCAAACACTGAAATGCAGGAAATACAAGGTAAATACAATGTCTCGAGCCACTCATCTGAGGTAATGTCAAAATGAACTCCAAAGCTATGCACGCATGGGATAATCCCCAAGTACATCTACAACTACAAATGGTTCATCACCTCCAACAAAGGGAAGAATCTAAATATCGATTTCCCATGAAATTAACAACTACAAAATGAACTGTATGCCTGCGCTCAGTGCCAGAGGAGCTGAATGCCTCAAATTTTGCCAGGAAAAGGACCTCTGGATATCACAGAAATCAAAATTGCAGGAAACACTTTAGTCTGAGCAAAGTAAATCATTCAATCACCAAATTTCGTGAGATCACTTTTCTTTTCTTTTTTTTTCCTTTGGGGGGGGGGGCGGAGGGGATCCCCTCTCTATAAACTTTCCCTTTGTTTTTTTTTTTTAAAGTAACAAACATGGATATAATTAGAGTTTTAAGTAAAGTTACTAATAATATCATTGAAAATTAATTAGAATTTGGCAGACTAGTTGTGGTAGAATGAAGAGGATGATTTACAAGCAAGGTTGCCAGAACCGAACCTGTGAGTGAACCGGTGAAGCTAGCGGGTCATTGGTTGGATCGGTTGGATCGGTCGGACTGTATTAGACTGTATTTTTGAATTATTCAAATTAACAACTATTCGTAAATATTTGTATACTAAGTATTTAAGTTATTGGCTTTTAGACTAATAAATGCAAAGTATTAACTTTGAAAATTTACTAAGTTTTTAAATAAAAATAAGTAATTCATCTACATATTCTTAAATTTTTTATATTTGTCTAAAACTTAAAACATATTATTATATATTTTAGAAAATAAATTAATAAGAAAATACACCCACAATATAATTTGGGTTGATAATATGTTATCAATTCATTATATAAAGTGTCACAATGGAAGATTTTTTTTTTTAAAAAGATTGAAAATTAGTTGAACAAATCCATTTGGTCAAAGACAATGGAAGAGCCATTATACAATAAAGAAATGAAGTGGGTTAGTGACACAAAAGTGTGATTACTCTAGTGGTTGAATTGGAGGAAGAGTGCATTGAATGAACATGAGGAGCATAGTTCGAATCTGCTCATTGGCAATGTTATTATTTTTGTGAAACTATTTCAGAAAAAAATAAAAATAAAACAAGTGAACCGGTTTGGGCAACCAGTTTAATCGGCAGAACCGTGTGGTTCAACCGGTCGTTGACTGGTTCTTGACCAGTTCACTGATGTGGCGGTTCAATACCAGCAATTGGACCGGACAATGGTCCGGTTCCCGGCTGAACCGGTTGAACCGGCCGGTCCGGTCCGGTTCTGGTAACCATGTTTACAAGTGAGTGAAAAGTGAAAAGTGAATTTTATAAACCACTAAGGTCCTGGTTGGCAAACAGCTGTTAGCTGTTTGAATTAGTTTGTTGAAAAACTGTTTAGTAAAAAAGTTCATCCAAAAAGTTTATGGAATTAGCTTTTTGGACTGAAAAACTCATATAAAAAATCTTTTCAACAAATACTCAAATTAGCTTTTTTACTTAATCAAAAAGCTCTTTTTGGCTAAAAAAATCTTTAAAAAACTATTTGTTAAATACCCCCTTAGTTCCCATAGAGGGAGAAGGGATATATAACAAGGAATAAGCAAGGCTATAATGGAAGTCCAGTAGTTACAGCTAGTATTTATCCTTCTGCATGTCTAGTATATGAAATTAAGTGTGTAGTCTTCAATTCAAAAATTATTTGACATGTACCTCCAATAATGTTGTATAGGTTAAATTCCCTGTTCAATGCTAGCTAACTACGGCAATTAGTACAAAGTTTCTTTTAATATATAATTGATAAAAACTGTACAAACCGACAATGCACAAGTGTAAAAAGTACAATATTACAGTAGGAACAATAATGTATTTTATAGGTGAATATGCCAGAATTGTCAACATGTGCTTTGTTCGGAGAATAACTAATCATGAAAACATATCGATATCATTTTAAACACATATCCTTGTATATTAACTATATGTTCATTTGATTTCCATGATCTTTCCCAAAGTCCTCAAAGGGGTTAAAATTCTTACTAAAGAACTTTAGATTAAAAATGTAATTCAAGAGACCTTGGAATGTTTAGATTTTAGAAAAGGTCAAAAAAATCTTTACAAGTATGGAACATATCTTTTAGGCCCTGTTCTATTTCGCGTTTTTTAGGATTTAGCTAAGAGCTTACATCTCCTAACAGCTTCTTACATCTCCTTACATCTCCTTACATCTTCTTACATCTCCTTACATCCCCTTACATCTTCTTATATCTCCTTACATCTTCTTACATCTTCTTACATCTTCTTACATCTCCTTACATCTTCCTACATCTCCTTACATCTTCATTTTATTTATTTTATATTTATTTTGTATTTTGCATTTTTTTTAATTGTTAATTTTAAATGTTAAATTTTAAATTTTTTTGTTCTTTATTTTTTAGTTTTTATTTTTTATTTATTTATTTTTTTAAATTTTTTAAATTTTTTTATTTTTCATTTTTCATCTTTTATTTTTAATTTTTTAATTTTTCAATTTTTTAATTTTTTTAATTTTTTAATTTTTTAATTTTTATTTTGTAATTTTGTAATTTTTAATTTTGTAATTTTTAATTTTTAATTTTTTTTGTTTATTCTTTTATTTTTCATTTTTCATTTTTCATTTTTTTTATTTTTTTTAGTTTTTTATTTTTCATTTTTTAATTTTTAATTTTTTAATTTTTTAATTTATATTTTTAATTTTTTAATTTTTTAATTTATATTTTTAATTTTTTAATTTTTTAACTTTAATTTTTAATTTTTATGTTTATTTTTAATTTTTTAATTTTAATTTTAAAATTTTCAAAATTTTCAAAATTTTTAGTTTTATTTTTTATTTTTTAATTTTTATTAAAAAAATTAAAAAATTAAAATTTAAATTAAAATTTAAATTTAATATTAAAAATTAAAAAATTATGAATTAAAAATTAAAAAATAAAAATAAAAATTACAAATTATAAAATTATAAAATAGAAAATTAAAAAATAACAAAAATAAAAATAAAAATAAAAATAAAAAATTTAAAAAAATAAAAAATAAAAAATAATAATTAAAAAATAAAGAAATAAAAAATAAAACAATAAAATAACAAAAATTACAAAATTACAAAAAGTACAAGAAATAAAAAAAGTAAAAAATTTAAAAAAAAATGAAAAAAAATAATAATAATAAAAAAATAAAAATACAAAATACAGCTTCTTAAGTATATTGTTTTAATATTATTATTTTTCATCTAAAACAAATTATACTATACAACTCTTTTACAATTCAACAACTCCTTATATCTATTCTTACAACTCCTTACAGCTTCTTACAGCTCCTTACATCTTTTTACAGCTCCTTACATCTCCTTACAGCTCCTTACAGCTTCTTACATCTCCTTACAGCTCCTTACATCTCCTTGCAGCTCCTTATATCTCCTTACAGCTCCTTGTATCTATCTATCTATCTAAAACGCGAAATAGAACATGCCCTTAATATAGTCTATATACTGGTATAATTTCGTCAGAATTCAAAAATTTTAAAATTTTGTATATGATAAATTGAAAGGGTAAATAAGGCATTATTTACGAAGTTGACTTCATATATAAACATCAGGTAATCCGTAGTATTTTAAGTTAGGAACATCAGTTACTCTATTACATAATGAAGATTCCATTTGAACGAATACAAATTTTTTAGGGGAGGGAGGATAGGAGGGGCTAATATAATTTAGGGTAGTGATATATATCTTATTGTAAGATACTCTTAAATATCTTGCCTTATCATAAACTAACATATTTTATGATTTAAAATTACAAATTTATCAATGATTATACTTATTTATGAATTCTAACCTTAAATATTTTTCGACTATACTGATAAAGTATTAAATAGTACCCTAATCGCATTAACCGTATCTGCAAGTATATATAATATGCGTATTTTAGAAATGTGATAAATTATAAATAAAACGATGATTTTATACAATTTATAAATTGTAATATGCTTCCACGATTCAATCATACCATTTTTTTAATTTAAAAACATACTAATATGATTTTTTTTAGTCAAAATAAAACACTTATGAGGTGTTTTGCAGTAAGACTCTTATCATTTTGCTATAATTTATTAGCCCACAAATTCCAATTAAACAAAAAAATCAAAAAATCAATTAAATTGAATTAATATTCCTGGAAAAACTTTATGCAAAAAAAAGGGGGACCACCGTGGATGATGTCATAGAAATGATAATCTTGAAGGAACAAACTTCCCAGTTTAAGGGGAGACAAAATGCATGGTTCTCAATTCCCCAAAAAACCACCACCTTAGACCTCAGTCATCATGTCTATCTTCATTATGTGGATGCAAATTTCTTTGCAAGTACTACACCCAATTGCAGAATTTCCATCTAACGCTCTGCAAAATCTTGCATTATGGTCTCCCTAGGGTGGGCCTAAAATTACATTACATATGCACATCAACTTTGTTCACGTACTTTATTTAAAAATTTACAGAGCAATGTCGACAATTTTATTGTAGTTTTGGATTTTGTCCATAACTTTTAAATGTTTAGAAAGTATTTCAAAATTTATTTAAAAGTAGGCTTTGATTTTGGGGGCAAGAACACGTTATTTTGGTTAAATTAATTAGTTTATTGATAGCTTTGGAGGATTTTATTGCTGATTTGTAAGCACCTTCTAGGTAGTCCCAACGAGTTGGTTGTTTTTCTAGCTTGCCAGACTCTTCAACCACTATTGAGGCACTTGAACATTTGATGTCTCGTTGTGATGTGGATTTTGGATTTGTTGGTTTTTCTCCTAATTATAGTACAGTTGATGTTATAGAATCATCTATTGGCATTGTGTTTGGCACTGTATCTCTATTCATGCTGAATGTAAAGATAGATTTTAACTTATTATTAATGTCTTTGGGCTAGCTTGCATGAGGATGCAAGCTAGTTGGGAGCTCATCTTTGAAAGAATGGCGAAACTCCATAGTTCAGGAATGATTAAAGTGTGGAATAAGGCAAGAATTATAGTGACATGGTTGTAATGGCTTGATTTGCAAAGCCTATATCACAAAAAAGAAAATTACTCTTTTGTTTTCCATTCAGTTAGTCATGGAACAACTTACATGAAGTCTAATATGCCTCTATCGACACACATTTATCTGTCTTTTTCGCTCTTTAAATTTTAACAAAAGTAGACCGATAGATTGGTAAAGATGTTATTTTTATTTTTTTTTGGAGCAATGATAGTCTTTATAAACATTATCAGTTAAATCAACCCCTTTTTTCAATTGGTTATGAAGCCTTCGAATCAATTTTTTGCCTAGCTAGCTGGGCTTATAGTCAAGATCTATAGATTCTGAAGGAACATAAGTGGTATGCATGTACCTAAATAGCTATAAACTTGCAACCAGCATAATCATAATAGTTTTTATCGTTGAAACTAAACTTTGATTTGATTAGTCATTTTTTGGGTAGACTTAGGGAAAGCCTAATTCGTAGGAAGGCTAGGGTCTATAATTTGAACGTTCAAGTGATGTTTCTTCTTAGTAGCAATTAGAAGAGGAGTAGGTCAAATTTAAACTAATTATAATTCTTTTTAAGTTTAGACGGGAGGATAAATTCATTTTTGCTTGTATAGACATTATCTTTATGTATGGATCTCACGTGTACTTAACAAATCTGTAATTGGCTGGCAATTTTGGTTTTGGTCCTTAAATTCTCAACCACAAAGAAACCCTTTCGATTCCACTTTTCTGTAGGAGAAATGCCAAAACTCAAACTTAAAACCAATTGTGTAGAATTTTTTTACCATGAGTACTAGGAGTTACTTAGAAAATCGAGTACGAACTCACAAATCATAAAAAATGGTCAGTTATTGATCATACTTTTGTATTATTTTCATAGTTTTCTAATTGAAAATTTTAACCATCGTATTGTATTTTTTGGGGTAGATGAGTTCTAATTTTTTTCATTGTTCCTAAGAAGGTTTTTTTTTTTAATAAATAAGGAAGAGACGTAAAGTGTCATTATGACTGTAAAATTTATTTATGAATTGAAAATATAAGCAATTCAAGTTTTGTTTCCAAAAAATTGGGACACAATCCCAATAGTTTGACCCTCCACAAGTTTTAAAAGGGAAGCACACATGCTCTATCCCTAGTCAGTATGTACTTTTCGCACATCTGCAGCACCAACCAATTAAGCAAAAGCTCATTCCATCATCAAGACACCAACCAAAATTAATTAGGGGTTGTGCTGAAATAGGCATCGCTTCATGAAGTCCATTTGAAATCTCCTTGCTTCGCTCTTCAGGAGTGTCATGAATGCATATGTCCAGACGCATGTGTGATGTAATACAACGATTAGGAAGTCATTCTATTAAGGGTTCTGCTTAAATTGTCTTTTTCATAAGTATAATGTGAAATAAAGTCGACAACGGTTCTACCAATCTTAGAAGCCTTGCATGATATATACATATAATATATACCAATAAAATGACATTTATATCCCTATCTCCAGTTATATTAGTGTAACCAATTAGGCATTAGATGCTTATGCAACATAGATGAATGATGTATGTACTATAATCCAAAGCCCTAGTTGAAAACCCTGGCCTTAGATTAGGGTTTATATTCTCATCGATATAGAAGTAGATTGAATTCATTAATAGTGGTAGAGGCAAGCCTTAGTTTGATGACTAAGCCTTATTGTAACTATCCTTACAATTCTCTCTCAATGTTAACCTTTGTTCTGCTTTAAATTAATGTGTCTGTACATTGAATTAATTAATCCACGCACGGGATAATTTGACTTTTATAGATTTTCTTCTTGATAAATAATCAACTCTGATATTACTTGTCAAATGAGAATGAGGGAGGGTTCAACAATGGGAGTTAAGGCCCATAATTACAAATTAAGCTCAGCTGAAGTTTTGATATTCAACCAATTGGCAATACAGAGAAATATTTGACTTTACTTATAATTATATTGTAGTATCGAACTTAACAACTACCAACGCTTTCTCTTTTTTTTTTTTATAAAAAAAATCTTCTAAATCCTTTCACAATTTCAAATTTGGACCAATTATTTATTGGCAAGCAATTCGTGTTTATACACCAAGTCCATGGTATAAGTAGTGGGCGATCCTTGTACATTTATTCTTTGTATTTGGCATGACTTTTTTTCTTTATAGACAGAAGCATACTCCTTATGGTCGCCAAAAAAAAAGAGAATTATGACCAAAAAAGTTATATTGCATAAAATAAGGAATGCATACTTGCTTATACTTAGAATATCAAGTTATGGATGCGCAAAAGAAAAATAATTCCAATTAATTCTTCACGACCAACTACTTGAATGTTGAACGTTATTATGATGTAAATACTTTTCCAATGTGAAATTGTAGTGTGGCTTTGGACCATACACTACCATAACTATTTATATACAATTTTACATAATTAGGGGCGAAAATAAGTTAAAGTGGCAAAGTTGCTACTTGAATTAGCTGATCAAGTATAGAGCAGTAGTAAACTCGATTAGTTCAGCTTAATTAACAACAATTAGGGATATTTTATTTGATCGCTCTATATTTTTGAGAAATTTATTTAACTAATACACAATATAAAAATAAAGACGTGTTCTAAAATTTAAATTAATAAATATTATTACTAAAATTTTTATTTATTTTCACACTACTAGAAATTAAATGTTCCAAAAATTATCTCGATGCCCTCATGTGCTTTGTACAAGCGTAACCTTCTGCGTGAAAAAAACGAGCTTGAATTGCATACACACATGATCCTATTCCCAAAAGTCAAAACAATAATAATAATAACCACACACACCCAACAGCTTATATCACTACTCAATTTTCATATCCCCTGTGCGTAAATACCTCTAACCGTTCGCATGAAATTCAGTGACGATATGTCGATACTTTTTCTTCTTTTTTTTTTTTTTTTTGCAGAGAAAAATGTTGAAGGTATACCATAGACTTATAATATGGGTGATGATACGTGTCTTAATGTCTTATCTTAACTCAAATTATTATGTTTTGTGATTTAAAATTACTAATTTTTTTAATAATTACAACTTATTATGAGTTATAAATCTTTAATATTTATCGGTTACGCTAATAAATACAAACTGACACTCTAACCGGATCAACCCCATCCGCGAAACCATATCATATATGTAATTCTGTAAATGTGAAAGATAATATTAAAATAATAATTTTACACAATTTATAAGTTTTGGCATCCTTTTACTATTTAATCATATCATTTTTTTTTCAATTTAATATGTGATAATATACATGTTAAGTGAAAATAAGACATTTAGACTGTATCTTGTAGCAAGACACTTATCATTTTGTCTTATAACAAAATGATAAATATACATTTAAGTGTCTTGTCTTAATTTACAAGTTATATTATCATACAGTAAATTGAAAAAAAGTGTATATTTGAATAACGGGAAGGTATTATCACTTATATATTACCTTAAATTACCTTTTTATCCATAAATTTTTACTATTACAAAATTATTTTTACAAAATGTCATGGACAGTAGGGTTGATCTGATTAGAGTATCATTTGTACTCGTCGGCATAGTCAATGAATACTAAAACTTTACAAATCATAATTTGCTGCAATGATTATAATTTTGGTAATTTTAAATCACATAGCATATTAATTTGGCTAAAATAAGACATTTAAAAAATATCTTTTAGCAAGACATATATCATCACCCATACCTATATACACTTGCTGACACGTTTCTGATCAATTCCATGACAATCATTTTATGTGTTTTTATTCTATCATGCTAAAATTTACTGCAAATAACATGACATTTATGCGACAATAACAACACAATCTCTATTAGGAGCTAACTTACTCCATTTACCTGTAAGTGTACACAAAAGTCGAACTGCACAACCCCCCCCCCCCCCCGCGGCCCAAATTAAAGAAAAAGGGAAAAAGAGGAACAAAGAAGGGTAAGAAATGAATAAAAAAAAGGACTGAAACAAGTAGGACCTCACAGGCTTTGATCATCCATATGTGAAAGCACAATCATTTCAACTGATGCGCAAAATGGTGCAAATTCACACGAAATGTTGGATAACCATTTCCATGCATTTCCAAGTGTATCCAACCCCCACCCAGCGTGCCTTCAATTTCCTATGCTTATGAAATGTCATCATTTTATATCCTATATGGCTATATATATGCAACAATAACAACAAAACTACACATATATATAACCACCAATCATTGTCTAAGTAGAGGCCAATTTAATTAATTCATCCAATAAAGTTTCTAAAGTTATTAATTACTGGATACCTTATTTCGGATTTTCTAACTTCATTGATTTTTATATGTCTTTTTATACAGGTAAAATTAAAGTAATAATTTTCTTAGGTTTTCTCTCACATTAGACTCTTCTTATGACCAACTCAATTACTTAAACTCTTCATTTCATTTAGAATTTCTATTTAACACAATCAAATTCACTCCAACATTATTATCATGTTGGCCAATAGCCAAAAACAAGTAAAATTCTTAAAACATATTATAAGCCTATACTTGAATCAGTAATTTCATAGGGAAAGAATGCTCATCCCTAATTAGGAATCTGACAATTGGGCATGCTAATAGTACAAATAATTACGTAAACTTATATTCGTTCCCTGTTTTACTTTAGAAGACATCCACCCATGCTTTCCTTCAATGCCTATGCTATACTACCGATAAATCATACATCCACACATATTTCAATTTATGCACAAATATAAACAATATATTTTTCTAAACAATTCTATTATTCTACAAAGAGCAATTTATAGAGAGTAGTGCATACTTCTGGAAATATGATATGTTTTTTTGTTTTCCTCTTGTCACAATATAAGTTTGTGGAGGGAGGAGATCATGGTGTCCAAGAGGAAACATGTATACAAGAAGCAAGAAGAAAAATAGCTGTAATTATGAATATGTCAAATGAAATTTGGAAAAATATGGATATAAGCTACTTTGTCCTTTAGTAAGCACATACCCATACACAGAGAGTTTTTCAGCAATTGGGAATTTTTGCGACAGCAAATCAATAAACAAATCCTTATAACAGATAGAATTGATGAATCACTTGAATACATATACATAAATGCATTTACAAACATTAACGAAGGTACCTACGTAACTCTAAAATACAATGACCCCTTTGGACCTATATTATTTCTAGGCACCTATATATATATATATATATATATATAGTCTACAATATCCTTGGTAACCACCTTCTTCTGAATTCTCTTCCCTCCTCTCACATATATGTGACCTCCTAGACCACATACTAGATCCTTTTGGATTAGTTTAATCATTTTAATTAGTTAGTGAATAATAATTGTAATAATCATAATGACTTTCATATAATAGAAAATATATATAAATCATTCTACCTAGCCATATAACTAATTATGTCACAAATAAACTAATTACCTCCATGCTGGAACGCCATCCCTTGTTGAAGAATATCCCTTAGTACAACCTTGGAGACCTCCATGGGTTGGCCACCTGGGTCCTCAGACCCGGTTCCGAGGAGGGGATTTTGAGCTGAACCGGCCCAACCTGGGGGCAAAAGCGGTGCGGGCCCTGGTTGATGTGTAGATTGAAGGTGGCGGATTTGCCTCTTGAGGAACTTGACATAGCGAATGGCCTCATCAAGCATGGAGGCAGTATCCATTTTAGTCCCACCGGGCACAAGGCGTTGGAGGATCCGGATCTTCTCGGATATGCGCTCCCTCCTAAGCCTGGCTGCCACGCTTTGCGGGTCATCGGATATCCGGACATTCCTCCTCTTGGGTTTTCGGATAGTTGCCGGGTCAATATCCACGGGTTGCATAACGGCTATTCGGTACATCATCTCCTTCATGGATCCTAGCTCCTCCTCGTCTTCATGATCTTCTTGATCTTCATGATGATGATGATGCTGGTCATGGCCATGGGCATCTTCCACATGATGATTATGCTGAAGATGATGGACATGTTTTTCTTCATGTAGGGATGATGACGGTGGGGGATGGCTGACTAAGGATGACGGTGATGATGAGGAGTTCGGTACGTGGATTGATGATGATGATGGGTAGGGCGTAGGGGGAATAGGGTGGTGGTAGTTAAGCCATGCTTGGATACTCAACATGCCATCGTGATGATGATGGGGATGTTCATGTTGCTCCTCCATGGTCGTGTTAAGATTATGCTCCTTCCACGTGGTGGATGTGGTGGTAGCGGCAGCAGTCACCGCGGTGGTGGTGGAGGTGCTGGTGGGGAGTCTGAGAAGATGCTGGTCGTGTTGATGATGATTAGGTGTGTGGTTGATGTCCATGCCAGGAATAAATAAATAAAGAATTGGGCCGGGGGGGGGGGGGGGGGGGATTTCAATGGAGAAAAAGAAAAGGGGGATGGGAGGGGATGGGAGCCCTATTTAATGAAGTACTGAAAAAGGTGGGTTGCATAAATTTCAACACTTATTAATTATTATTGTTATTCTCTTTCCATTCGAGGATACATGATTAGGGTTTGGCATATGCATACGCAGTCACCTTTTACGGTCATAAAATTTTATCTTATATATTAAATAGAAAGAGAAAATAATAGCGTCAAAGAAAAGACTAGAGTCACATGTTTGAGCTTCATTTATAAATAGTATGTATAACCATGGGGCATCGAAAATGTCAATATCGTGGAATTGAGTTGTATTATTTGATAAATATGCCTAAATTATATTGTTATTTTTCAATACGTATTAATTTAAATAATTCATATCACCTCTAGTATTGGTGGGTAGAGGAGTTAGATGGTTGAGCCCAGGGACAGAGTCAGGATTCAAAGTTAGGGAGGCGAGATTAATAATATACATATCATAAATTTTAATAGTTTCAAAAATGAAGTGCATAGCTAATATATTCAACAAAATTGTTATCGATGAGATCTCATATTTTGAAAGTAAAGCATGATATCATCGTTCGATAGACTTTTAAAAAAATTCAAAAAAAAAAATTACACAGAAGCCAGCATAAGGAGTTGAACCTGCAACCTCCCACATGGAACAACAAGCAACCAACCAATCTACTGTGCAGTCATTTGTAAAATGTTTAAGAACTAATTAATATATATCTATTTTATGTTTAAGAACTAATTAATATATATCTATTTTTTGTTTACACCAAAATATCCCATATGTAATTTTTTTCTCCAAAAAACTGACGGTGAATTGACCCCCCTTGCCTCTTAGTGGCTCCACCACTGGTTGAGCCAATTCAACCTCAATCTAGGTTGATATACCATCCTATGTATTGTACGAAGCACTGTTGCCATTTACAATTGACAGTTATGAGCTGTGAAAGTATAATATATACTCAGATCAAATAAAAGTAATTTAGGTATTTTCATTACCATCTTGAAGTTTCGGTAAATATTTTGTTGACCCTCTGAACTTTTCGAATTATTATCTAACTTCCTTCATCTTTGTGTCAAATTATTATAAGCCCCAAAATTACGGAAATGCCCTTCAGGTTCATTTTTTTTTTTTTGCCCTTATCTTCCCTCCTCTACCTATGCAAAGCTTAATTTAGCCGTAGCCCGATTCTCTCAACTTTCGATATTACTAGCGACAACTGCTACAGTTACTACCGAGGCCACCACTAAGGTTGCTATGGTCAGGTGAGTCTCCAAACACTACCTATGATGTAATTTGAACCTTTCTTCATCGTCCAATATAAATTTCTGTCTCATCTCTCCTTTTCTAATATTCGGCCATGTTCGGCGAAAAAATTGATATTTTTATTGTTAAAAGCTCTCGAGTAGTCTCCTTAAGTTATGATCTTTTCATATCAACAACTAATCAAGTCAGTTTCAGGAACATGAAGAGCGGTTTGTAAATATATATAGAGGTTTATAATATTTTGACGTGAAATTGAAGGGAGTTAAATAGTAATTGAAAAAGTGCAAAAGACTAAAAAACATTCTCCGAAACTTCAAGGAGAGTAAATAAAAATACCTCAAAAGTAATCTATTATCTTTCGTTTCTCCTTGATTACTGGATAACTTCTATAAATATCTTGATAATATGTTATCTTTTGTTTCTTCTTAAATTACAAGATAAAATCTATGACATGTTGGGCCTATACTTTTCATGATAAAATGTAGCTGGAAGTTGTAAGAAAATGTAATAAGTTGTAAGAAATTATAAAGAACTGCAAGAGCTATAAGAAGCTGTAAGGAGTCGTAAAGATAGATATAAACAGTTGTTGAATTATTAAAAAGTTGTATAAATGTAGTTTTTAGATATGTATGCACAATTGTTGATCTTTAACGTATTATTTGTGAAATAAATTATTTCATGAAAGTAAATTACATGTAGTACATGAGTGATATTTATAAACTTAATTTTATACCATCGCTAGACAAATTATTTTTTAACATTATGCAAACAAATTTTGCATTTCTACAATTACCTTTTTGGATGAGAAAAAATAATATTTAAATAACATAATTAATGAAAATAAACCTTTAAACAAGTCAATTAAATAATAATAAAACAAATTCAAGCCCATAAATATATAAAACCATATATATTCTACACTTGAGGTTGTTTTTTTTAATTACCATTAGTTTCACCTCCATAAAAGAAAATTAAAAAATAACACCTTTTCTCCGAAAAAATCCTATTTAAATTAAAAAATTTCAAATTAATATTTTTAAAATAATATTGCCAAAAAATTTTAAAAATAAACCTGTCAAAATATTAAAAGAGTATTCATGAAATATGAGAATTTTATTATCAAATTGAAAAAAATAAATGAAAAATAAACGGAGACACTGGAGATAGGTTACAAAATTAATTGAATTGAACAAACTGACGTTTAATTATCCCAACTACCTTTGGACTATTAAAAGGGCAGATGGAAAATATTGGTTGACAAAATGTCTCAAATGAGACTAAAGCAACAGCTTTTGGGATAATCATTGCTTGTTGATTTTTCACAGTTTTATTATTCTACATGCCATATATAAACTTAGGGATGAAATAGTTAAAATGTTTTCGTTACCTAGAGTTTGATTATTTTCATATATAATTTATGTCGAGACTCAGACATTAATACAATTTTTGTATTATAATTTTAAAAGCAAGTTAACTTATTTTCTCTATGATAACATACATGATCCACATTGAAACTCAAAATATAATTCACATCATTAAATTTTATTTTTATATTTATACAAATATTATGTTCATAAAAATATATACAGATCTTTCATATTGGTAGTATATAAAAAGTATTCACATATTCCTATAAATATGAGAAAAAATTAAATTACAAGTTCAATTTTATAAAAGTTATATACCTAAAATATGTCATAAACAAGTGAAAAATTTATACATTGATTAATAATTAAAGAGATATAAGAATATATAGAAAGATGTAAAAAGATGCAAAGAGATATAAGAAGATACATGAAATTGTAAGAATTTTCTTAAAGATGTATGGAGGTATAAGAAGATGTGGGAAGTTATAAGGAGATGCAAGTTGTAGCCTAAATACTAACTATCGTAGAAAAGAATAAGATCATTGTCATGAATATAATTTCTTGATATTTTAATGTTTCTCTCTTATCTATCGTAGGGACTAACACATCCCCCGCAACTAGATATAGTTACTGTTACTATATAATAAGTAGTAATTTAGAGTATCTAGTATGCTTATTAGTTTAGAATAAACAAACAAAAATTGGAAGTCTTAACCTAGAGCCCTTTAAAAGTACTTATGAAGGATGTTTTGCAGTTATAATACCTTGTGATGAAAAGGTAGAGACCGAAGGGGCACGAGGAGCGGTAACATCAAGTTTCGAGTTTGTTAGGTTCATTGAGTCAATCAAGATACCTCCTCCCTATAATATGTGTATCATATTTCTAGGAGCACATATTCTTAATAGCCACATTAGTAAATATATATTTAAAAATTAATATATGATAAATACACGCGTGAAAAATATCTACATGCTGACAATGGCAGCATATCCTGAGAGCACATAAAAAGTTGCGTCGGCCTCCCAATCTTAATTGTTGAGTAGGATAATCCTTTTGGCTACGAAGACAAACCACATTTTAAGTAGATCCCGAGCATGTTAAGGAAAGAAATATTCTACATGTAATTCTATAGCAAGTTAAAAATGTAAATAATACGATTTTATATCTCCTCTATAACAGCATTTGCTTAGGTGACATGAATAGGTTATATGAAGATGTATTCAGCAGAAGGGTCTTTGGAACGGGGGTGTAACTATTTCCTTTTTAGTTTAGATGTTTAATTAGAGTCTGTTCTTTTTGTGGATCAATTCCAAAATATCCACCTCAATCCACTTTAACCCACTTCTACAATTTTAATAAAGTTTAATTTATCACATAAAAAAAATTCAACCCGCCTCAATCTACTTCAACTCACCTCAATCTACTTCAACCCACTTCACCCACCCTAATTTACCCACGAAAAGAACAGACCCTTAGATATGTCAACTTTTTTTATCTTAAGGAGTTTGTCTATTTTACTTTTTATTTTTAAAGGTAGCGCTCTTTTTGGGTTGCTTGAGTTGAACTTGAAGTGATCCGAACTTTTTTGGCCAATTTTGTTTTTCTTTGTAAGACAATTTTTATTTGGTTCAATATCAACTTGTTCAAAATTGAGATGAACTTGATTACTTGAATTAACCCAAACTAAATAAGACTGACTCGAATCTCATTAAGTCAAATGCAACACAAAGTTCTAAACTAAAGTTGACGTGATTCAAAACCAAATAAAACTGACCCGTATCAGTTTGGGTCTAACTACTTATATAATCTTGTACTATTCAATTTAATAATTTTTTCATTCACCTCACGCATGGAAACAAGATAAAAAGTTTCCTCAATTAAGAGCTTTGCCATTCTTGAGGAAAAACAAAATTAGAGGGCCGCCTTAAAGTTTTTTAACCAAAATATAGCAAAAATAAATGTGCCCATCAACCACTACCTCCGTAGTCCTTACTACCGAAGCTAGGGGAAACCAGCTCAAATCAAATCATAGCCTTCCTGCATGGCTACATTGCTCAAATCAAATCATAACCAGCAGTGGTATGATCTTATTTGTCGTCTACATTATCATGACCTTTTTTTCCTTCTCACAAATTTTAAATAAAATTTTCGTATGTGTTATCAAAGGAATATTCTTAGTTTCATTTTTACAATTAGTGGGGATCTCTAATTAGCCATTTTAGGAGTTCATTTTTCTTTATGAACTTTTGGGTCTATAATTGCAATTTGTGGGATGTCAACTAAAAAGATATAACTTGGCCCATCTGAGTCAGTGCAGGGCATAAAAAACAGAAAGAATGGAGAAGGAGATCCGAAACACAACTCGATGTTAAAATTATTTACTTCAATATATAAGAAGTTTAGAATATAATTTCAGACTTTTGATAAAATAGAAGACAAACATAATGATCCCACATTAACCTACAAAGTTTCCTAAAATATAGGTACCCAACATAGTCATTTTTATTTCTTTTTATTTTTCATAATGAACGTGTATGGCATAAAGTAAGAGCAAATGCAGCGGTCTGCTCGCTCGAGGAGAGAGAGAAGCGAGGGAGGCATGTGTCAGCTTGAGGTTGTGCAGTGAACAGTGTGGGCGCGTGGCTCGGTGAGCCAACTACGGGACACGAGGCACCCCTTCAATTTTTTTTTTTCCCCCCCCCCCCCCCCAAAACGACTGGGCATGTGATTGTTTTTTTGTCTTCTTCTACCCCAAAAGTTAGGCTGGATATGAGACGGTTGGGCAAAACCAACGTCTCTTTGCCCCTTTTCATTTTTTTTTTGTGTGGATCAATTTTTTAATTGAAACTCTTGCACTGTTCTTGTAAAAAAAATTATGACCATCCAATTAGTTGTGTTACCAAATTATTATGTTCAAATTATTTTTCCTAAAAATAATTAAATCAAATAACCAACCAAACAAAAAAAATAAAACTCAAACAATTTAATATGATTATGTGTGGGGTCTATAGATATTATTTTATTTGGTGAGAGAAAGTGGTGAGTCTGCCATTGGAGGGAATGAGAATTGTGAGGCAAAAAGTGGGAGAGAAGACTGATGTGGCAGTGGTAGAACCTAACTGGTGAGCCAAAAAATGACTCATAATTATTTTTGCTCTAAATACTGACACAGTGAGACGACCCCCGGGGGGGGGGGGGGGGCCAGCAGAGACAGACTCCAAACAACATCGTATACCTTTGGACGGTGGGAGGAGCAAGGAATATATGTATATTTTTTTCTTTTCAAAAGGAACTAAAAATCCTTTTGCTTTTCTACTGTTTTTGGTTGACAAGTTGATAGAGAACTCACAGTCTCACACTATTTAAGTAAGAATTTGCATGATGTGTCTAAATTGGATTGAGTTAAACCTAACGCGTCTTATAACGCTTACATACTTCCTGGTTGTCAAGATTTGGACAAGTTAATTAAAGTTAATAAACTGTTGGTTTAATCATTAATGGCTGTGGGAAAGTATGTACACTCGTTGCATCACTATCATGATGCACTTCAAATTTTGGGGATTTGGCATATACTTGACGGAGTGGGTCTAGATAATTTATAGGGGACGGATTAACTTAGGTAGAATGAAACCAAATCAAGAAAATTTTGGGGTACGTTTGGTAAAGGCTGATTTATTGTGCATTAGAAAAGATCTAACATGTGTCTACTTGTTATTTTCGTCTTGAAAATACTATGAAGTTTTTTTTTAAATAAATTGGGCATTAAACAAAAAGTTATGTGTATAAGTTCAAATCTGATTTATTATGCACTGAGCTTTGGCTCAGAATTCGAAATGCTTTCATGTTTTGTTTTAGGGAAATGCTCAGTGAATCGCTTTCCGACTGGCATGCCAACTGGAGAAGATAAGTGAGCGGGAATGTCTAAAAGGAATAGCAGTGTTTTAGTGCTGAAATATTTTGAGCACTGTATTGTGAGATAGTTTGATGTTAGAACTATATACTTTACTAAAAGTTACTATATTTTGATGTAAACTCTGAGATCGTTAGTTACTGTTGATGTTGGATTGATGGTTTGCCTTTACAAATGTCGTGTGGTGGTAACGATGTTTAGCTTGGTTATGTTTAATCATTTTTAAGTCAAGCCTTGTCCTTTTTGGACAACGGTAGCACCCCGATCATTTGGGATATCACTATTAATTAATGATGTTAATTGATGAGAAAGCAAATAATGAATTATGTACATTTGGGGTGTTACAGGTTTGGTATCAGAGTTAGGTTTTGATTTTCCTAATGGGATACGGAGTATGGAGCTTAGATATAGGAGGGTGAGAAGGGTTATTAGTAAGGAATGTCGTATGCTATTAGAGACTCATGATATTAGAAATGCATGTTGCTTATCTTCTATATGGCCTTTATTTGTATTTTCCTCGCTAGATGGATCCCTACGCAGTCAATATGATGCCTGGTACGTTTGTGGCTGCTTATATTTCACTGTTGCACGCTAGCATGATAGCTCATGTGCATGACTCTTTCTTTGAGTTTCACAACATCACAGTCCATGCAAACATATTGTTATGGTCCTAGCCTACGGTTGACCTGTGGGTAGAGTTTAGGCTCCGTTATCATCATTCCATGATGACAGGAAACCCAGGTTGGGATGGACCTAAGTTTCAAGTCCAGGGGGCTTAGGCGGCTATCACCTCAGAGTTGATGTTGCGTGAGGATTTTGAGCAGAGGGGGATTACCATGGAGACTCTTCAGCACGTTTTGCCGTTACACCAGGCACATCCCTTGCCTGCACCACCCGCACCGGCACAGAGACCACCATCGCCGCCTGTACCGGGTATTCTACAGATGCCTGACAGTCTTAGAGAGGCTCATGTAGTGGTGGATCTTCCCGATACACCAAAGGTCATGGTGCTTAGTTATGATGACGAGCCCATGGATGCTTTTGAGGACGAGGACGATCCAAAGGAGGATAATGAGATTGATGAGATAGTATTGGAGCAGCAGATAGATCAGGAGGTCGATGAGGCAGTGGAAGAGCAGCAGGTTGATCAAGAGGTTGACGAGGTAGAGTTAGGGGTATCGGACAGCAGCTTCGACTCAGGCGAGGAGTTAGAGGATGAGTCCGACCCATATTATGATCCGTCTAGGGATCGTTAGGTTTTCTCTTTTTTTTTTTCCCAGTTGTTGACTTGAGTAGGCTACATTTTGAGCCCCGCATGTATATACTATGGCCGGATTGGATAGTCGCATTTTGTGTAGCATATGGCCTTGTATATAGTTAGCCAAATCCTTCCGACCGTGATGACATGATCCATTTCTTTTTTTGGGCATGTAATGGACTTAGGGACTGGGGGCTAGTTAGTGTTTTAGGTAGGAGTTAGGGCTGATCTTATTTAGTCAACTAGATGTGTTATATTTTGTTGATCATGTATATAAGCAGGCAGCTATGTATGTAAATAAGTAGTTATGAAATGATATAATGAAGCTTAGGGTTCTGTTTTAACTAATATTTGAGTCATATTAAATGTATTTGTTGGGCATACTTATCTTATATGTTTGGGTATTACAGTATTGAATTGTTTTGTTCAATGTATGATCAGAATGTCTGAGTCAGTGCAAAACAATTCGGAGATTCATATAGAGGATAACTTAGATCATGGTCAGGGATCGGGTGAACAAGCCTCACATCATGTGGCAACAAATTTTCCCCAAATGCCACCAATTCCGTCTGAGTTCGCTAACAACATTGGGGACCCAAACTACTGGTCGACCTTAGTAGCGGAATTGATGAAGTAGATTCCCTAAGTACCTACTGAAACCCCTCCTAAAGATGATAAATTAGTAGATAGGGTAGCACAATGCAACCCTAAAGTTTATGATGGAAATTAAGATCTAATAGTATTGGAGGACTGGGTAAAGGGAATGGAGAAAATCTTTACAGTGGTAGAGGTGTTAGAAGAAAAAAAAAGTAAACATTGGGATGTATTATTTGACCGGTGAAGCTGATATTTGATGGAACACTGTTAAGGATAAGCTCGTAGGGTTTGAATTCACCTGGAGTAAATTTCTGGGTGAGTTGAGGGCAAAATTTTACCCAATTGTGGTATAAAGACAAAAGGAGAAAGAGTTTATGGAGCAGAAGATGAGTGGTAACATGACTATGGTACAGTATGCTAGTAAGTTCAAAAAATTATTCAGGTTTGTCCCTGAATTTATGTCATCTGAAAGGCAAAGGATGAGGAGGTTTGAAGAGGGTTTGGCCTTCTATATTCGAAATCAGTTAG
>JACYFF010019584.1:87284926-87400561 GCA_017589665.1 Selenicereus undatus
ATATATGCACCATGTGCTCCCGTTTTCACAAATTGTTCTGAAAAGTCATAGGACTCATTTTTTCCTAGCGGTTGAGTTCTAAATTCGCATTACCTTGCTCTCTTTTTGTATCCTTAGAGTTTGCATTGCACTTATAGCGAGTCCTTGCACATGCCGCTGGCCGTCTTCCAAGAGTACACCCATGTTGGATAATATATTAACCACTCTTTCGCATATTGGTTGCACAGGATACAAGTAGCGTAGTCGAGCCCTGTCGAGGTAGCTTTTTTTTTTGTTTTTTTTTTTGGTTTTCCAAGTATGGCTCATGTATTGCCCTAGTTGAGGCGAGAGGGCTTATTTGGTCATTTGAGCTACCCAACCTTATGAGTTTCGACTCTTGAGCTCAGTAAATTATAAATAAACTACACACGAACAGGTGGGCCGATGACTCAAGCATGAGCATACAGGATTAGCCTTCTTAAAAGGTAAATATTACAGTTTAAGTACTTAAACTCATGTAAAAATAATTACTATGCTAACTAAGGACTATTATTCATGATAACGCTTTCATAGTCGCACAATGCTTTTTTTATGTAATCTAACTTTTTCTCTCTTTTCTTATCCCTTCTCTCTTTTCTTGTGCGTTTTCTCTTTAAAATTTAGAATTCTCATATACCTTACATGCTTATGCAAAGGTACAAGTCAAGTAAGTGATTGATGATGTTAATAACCCTCCAATTATTAGCAATAGTACGTCAATGGTTGCACACTCGCTACATAGAATAGGTATGCTCCCTAATCCTTTGGTATTTACCTAAGAGTTTCACTGAATTTCCGTGCTTCAGGAAGCTAGGTTTATATCTAAATTGTAAATGACAAAATGATATCAAAGTCTCCAATAAGTTGAGCTTAGGCTCAAAGCCTTATAATAACCAAGCATAACCTTGACCTTAGACAAGCCTTGATCAAGTGCAGCCAAACTTGAGCGCCTTAGATCAGCTTCATTTTACTGGGTGCACAAACCAAACTCGAGCCCTAAAACAAGTCTACAAGCTATTTTTTTTTCTTGGCAATTCAGTTCAAACTTGACTCTATTAAAATATATCTATAGTTTTCACCAATTTCACCATTTATATTAGATCAGCTTCATTTTACTGGGTGCACAAACCAAACTTGAGCCCTAAAACAAGTCTACAAGCTAATTTTTTTCTTGGCAATTCAGTTCAAACTTGACTCTATTAAAATATATCAATAGTTTACAGTTTACACCAATTTCACCTTTTATAAGAAGCAGTGCTAGACCACATGTGGTCTAATGAAATAAGCACTGGTGTGTTACTACATTGAACACAACCGTAGAATCCACAATCCACACCTTCAGATTTGATATCTCTTTTTGGGAGATTGAAAAAGATTGTAATATTGACTAATGATTGGATATATGTAAGAAAATCATGATAGATTGATTTATAATCAACTTAGAAATTAGAGCAGGGGTAGAAGGCATATATATCTGCCACATGCCTCTTCGTTCCACCAATTCTCTTTCCTTCATCTTATAACAATTTTCTCTTTCTTTCCTATTCATTCCACCATTCTTCTACCAGCCCAACTTGATTATTTGAGTCTCTATCGTCAGTTTGCCACTAAGACTTGAGTTTGCTCGCAAGGTCTGAATGAAGCTTCTTACCTGCATCTTAGACAGGTCGAGCTCCTTGAATTCCCAAAGCTGAAGAGATATCACCCTAGAATGGGGTAAATAAGGTGATTAATAAAAAAATTAAAACTTATGAAAACTCCAATGATACTTTGAAGCGTATCTATCAGAGTTAGCAAAAGACATCTTTGAGGAAAAATTATCATACTTAAGATCAGAAGACTTTAAACAAAATATAAATGAAAAAATAAAGTACGGACAAAACACGCACTGTTTAAGATATTGGTCCAACTAAACTGGATTAGCTATCGCCTATGTCACCTCTTTCCTTAAGATTTGAACTGTTCCACTTCTTTTTCACTTAAGAAGTTACATGATCGAGTCCTTCGACTCTACAAAGACTTCCTTGGATACAATCAAGGCTATGCACTTGATTTAGAGAATTTTCGTACATCTATGACTCAATTAAGTCTCCCTAGTTGAGTCGCTCATTAAGTATGATTTTACTTAACACTTATCCTCCCAACTGGGTTCCCTAACTGACTTGTTACAAATTCCATTTTAAAGATTCAAACCTCACAAAGGAGTACAAGAATGAGTATTAGATGCAAGAGTACAAGTTAGCAATTATCACAATGTGTTTAAGATATATATCTTGTTGCTTGCTTTAACTCTTCTTTATATAGCCTCCCAATCCTTCTAAGACCAATAGGAACAAACTTGCGAGTTTCCCTTGTAGTCAGATTTGGCACTGAACTGATCTTCAAAGAAGTCTAATAGATACTTTGGAAAAGTTTCTATTTCAGGTTCTTGGTAGAGATCTTAAGGACAGTGATGCTAGACAATAACATATCCCTCTGAATGAGAACAATCTTTAACAAATCAACCAAGATACTCATACAATATGTGTGACACATATTTTCTAAAAATGAATCGTAACTTTATTTAAGCGAACTAAACCTGATCAACGCACCGTGGCCCTGCCAGGCCCACCCCAACCCGTCCCTGAAAGATAAGGGTTAAGGTCAACTCTATTTTTGTCTATGACTCGCCCTAACCCTCAAATTGAGGGTACCGGACTATGATGAGGGTCGTGCACAGGTAGCCTCACCTTAATTGACCTCTACAAATCTCACAGTCTCTTAACCTTCTAATGCTCCCTCTTTGACAATTGGCATAGTGGTTTTAGTTAACTAATTATTTTAATCACTAAATTAAGTATTAGAGTGCTTGTAATTATGATACATTTCATTGGAACGTTATATTATCGCTTGATCTTCTGTTTAGTTAGGATGTTTAGTGTTGAACTTTATAATAAAAATGAAACTTAGTGAAAAATCTCATTTTCGATACATGTAGGTTTAGGGGCTGGGTCTAACCCAGTGACCTGAGGGTACCTATAGAGCCAAGTTCAAGGACAAAGGCATGCCAACCACATGAGGGTCAGTTAGGGTTAGGGGCGAGAAACCTCCGCCTACTGACCCTCATGATCTGACCCTAGCCCCAAGCCTTAATTTGATACGGCATAAAGCGAACCTAATCTTAGGAAGAGTATAACAATTACTTAAAATAATGAATCTCATATAATCTCAAAAGAGCTAAATGCGATCAATAAAATCTTTAGCAGAGATATAAATATATTTGATCATACAACAAACAAAATTCTATCATATTTTAGGGGATGAAAGTTAAGCTAAGTGTATTAATCATATTCTCACGCTATTTTTAACATTTTAAGCATATTCAAGCATAAACAGCAACTTTCAATGTGGGTCTTGCTTTCAAGGGGGTCTGGGGAGATCAAGATGTAGACGATTTTACCTCTGTAGACATTTCGATATGCAAAAAGACTAATGCCATGAGACACATAAAAAAGTTTTCTTAGGAAAATATTTTTGAAGTTAAAATATTTTGACATGCAAGTAGTAATATATACATGAAATAGTCAAAACAAACAACATAAAATATATGTAAAGTGACGAAGCAATGTAGAAACAATGTATGAAGGTTAAGTATGGTGCCTTAAACAAGCAAAAGTATGGTAGCAATAACGTTGGTTAGATGATACTAGTACAAGCATACAAAAGTACAACATGCACAAGATTTGATAATAGCCAATGTAACCTAAAAACATTCTCAACTCCTTTAGAAGCCACACGAAGGATATGAGGAAAGCTACCCATAGCCCACCACCTTAAACCTTGACCTTCACATACGCTTATCGTGGGCTATGTCCTCAATTAGTCTTAATCTATATACTGTCTAATCACTTGGTTCCATCTCTTGTTTGGCCATCCTCTGCCTCTCCTATATTTAGGAAGGTTAATCATTTTATATCTTATCAGGGGTGCATCAACACTCCTTCTCTTCACAAGACCAAATCATCTAAGGTTGGTTTCTCTCATCTTATGTTCTACGAGTGCCACCTCTATTTTGTCTCTAATAACTTCATTCATAATACCATCAAATCTCATAAGACAACCTATTCACCAAATCATCCTCATCTCTACTAGCATTAATTTATATACTTGAGTCTTCTTGATTGCCTAATAATGTGAGTCATACAGCAACGCTGATCTAACTATCATTTGGTAATGTTTGCCTTTTAGTCGAATGGGGATCTTCTTATCACATAGCACTTCTAAAGCATTCCTCCACTTTTGCTCCCCTACTTTTTGTTGTTGCTTTGATGATTTCGTCAATATTCCCTTCATGCTAAATGATTGGGCACAAATTTCCAACTTCTCAACCCATTGTATTGACACACCCCAATGGTGACTTCTTCCCCGACCCCTTCCGTTCCATTGAATCCACATTTTAGGTACTTAGTATTTGATATACTTAATTTAAACTCTCTACACTCTAGGATGTATCTTCAGCACTTTAATTTGTTGTTGACACCATCCCTAGCTTCATTGATAAGGGAAATATCATCAATAAATAATATACAAAATGGTACCTCATCTTGAATTCCTTTAGCAAGCTAATCCATAACAATAGTGAAGAGAAACAGGCTTGGGGTTTACCCTTAATAGAGCCTAATGTCAATAGGAAAGTCATTAGTGTCCCCTCCTAAGGTGCTAATATTCATTTTCACTCTGTGATAAATATCTTTTATCTCTTAGATATTTGCAACCAACACTTCTTCCTTCTCTAGGCATCTTCAAAGAACCTCGCGTGATACTCAATCATGTGCTTTATCTAGGTCTATGAATATCAAGGGGAGATCCTTTGTCCTTTCACTATATTTACTATTCAGCTAAGGCATATCTAACACTTCTTTCTTCTCTAAGCTTGTCTAAAGCATATTCAAACATAATTATGTGAATACTTATTATTCGACCAGATATTTCAAAGTCAAACGAGCTAACTTTGTCAAAGATTTTATCAAAACTTAATGAATCTTATAGAAGTACAGTTACGTGCAGTTAGATCAAGATAACTCTATAAAATCCATGTAACCACGTATCGAAGTATGTAAATTGAATTGTGGCTTCATCTGAAGTCACCAAAGCATGAATATATGACTTTGAACCAACTTAGGTCTTTGAGGAAGTACGCAATCTCCTCCTTTTGTATGAAAGAAAAAAATTTACCTCGAGAAAAGTTAAGGCATATAACATCATAAAACACACTAGTACGTGGAAAGCTAGGGGCATAGGCAGATTATAGCATATGCAGTCAATATGTAAGTGCATCATATGGATTTACTAAAAATAGGAGTCTAAGCAAGTCCATATAATTATAATAAACTAGGATTTAAGCAAAATATGTCCATTTGAATTTAATCAATGGATAGAATAGCAAAAAATAATAAAAAAAGTATGGCAAACAATTTAAAAATGACATAAAAATAAATTGCTCAAACAAGCTTAAAAGAGAGTGTCTTATTTTGAGAAAATAAAAGGTGAATATACATCTTCATGTGTAATTAGTGGAGGATCCATCAGCTGCACTTTGGGCTGGCCAGGGTTCTGGTAGGACATCCTTGTTTGGTTCCTTTTCATATTGTTTTTCTTTGGTGCTAGTCACTTCTTCTGTTGCTTCTCATGACACTGTTTCCTGAGTTGCCCTCAAAGTTGTTTCCAATTTGCCAAAACTCATCATTGATCACTTTCAAAGTACCTTATGTAACATTCACATATGAGATAACTCCTTCGAATTCTAGAGCACCCCTTATGATGATCCTTACAAACCCCTGTGATATCACTCACAACCTTTCTCATTTCATCCTGACTAATTTTTCAAGCATTAAGTTCACCTTTAATCACTTTGAGATCCACCTTAAACTAAACTAACCAAATGGGAGGGATCACTTCAAGGTATGCCAAAGGTTTAAGATTTTGCAATTCTTCAGCATGGATCTATTTCCCATGTTCTAAAGGCTGGTGGATAGGGTTTAAAATAGATACTTTTGGGCGCATGCACATTGATGGTAGGAATCTAAAGTTGAGGCATTCCTCACCCTGAAGAGGAATATTGAAGGCTCTGAAGATGTGGGTCAGAAGATTTGAATAAAAGATGCGTGAGTATCTAGACATATTGCAAACACGACTCATGTATTCGAATACTAGTTCAGCAAAATCAACAGTGTAGCCTTCTATGATATAGAAGAGAGTCTTAAGGAGGATGTCACTCATGGTTTCTTTTGAGGAGGCTTTGGAATAGATGGTTTATCTAAGATGTAGTAGAGGATTCGAGGGTCGGAATAAACAGTACTGTAGGATTGTTTTGTATTTTTAATTTTGGCAGGATGGGCACATTTTCAGAGGCATATCTCATAAATTTCATTAGACGGGATTGAAGGAGGGAATTTTGAAGGTTTAGGGACAAGATTGAAGATTCTTTCAATTGGTGTAGTGGTGAGAGTAATGTTGGTGTCCTTAATTTGGTTGTATAGTAAGTCCTTACCATCTCTTTTGGCATAGAACAATCTAACCAATTAGGGCATACCTCATGAACAATGTCAACAAACCCATGCAATGTTTTAAGTTTTATGAAGGTAAACTGTGTTTCAGTTGTTGCTCCGAAGACCTTGGCGACTACTTTGATCTACACATGCTTGGCAAGCTCATTAGTACCCTTTAAGGGATTCTTCTTCTCAATTTATTAATCTATTTTCAACATACCCTTTAAGGGATTCTTCTTCTCAATTTATTAATCTATTTTCAACATACCATGTTCACCTCTAATAAAATTAGACTGATCTTCACAAAGTGGTTTCTTTAAAAAGTTAGCCAATTGTAAGTTTGATGGTACAAATTCCTAAGTAACATCACTTTAGCATGATCCCTAATAAAGTGATATCTAGCTTTAATATGTTTAGTTATGAAGTGCTAGACATGATTCTTCATGACATTTATTGCGTTCATATTGTCACGTTGGATCGGTACCCTTTTGAAGTCAAATCCAAGATCTATTAATTGATTAGTCATCCAAAGTATTTGAGCACAGTATGCACTTAGAGTTATGTATTCTACTTCGGCAATTGATAGTGCAACCAAGCTTTGTTTCTTTGAATGCCAAACGAGTAGGAAATGCCAATGGAATAGACAATATCGCGAATTGCTCTTCCTATCTACTTTATAGCCAGCTTAGTTAGCATCTAAATGTCTTTGCTGGCTATGAGATATCTAAAATTTCTCTTGACAACGATTAGATGAGATTCTTTTACTATACTTTGAAAGTGAGCACATAAACAAACACTGAACATAATATCTACTCTAATCATTGCCAAGTAAAGAATGAACCAATCATACAACTATAAACCTTCTCTGAGATTGGCTTACTACTTTGGTCAAGGTCTAGTTTTGAATTTGATGTCATTAGAGTGTTTGCATGCTTGACTTCATCAAGCTTTTACTTCTTTAAGAGTTCTTTGACATATTTACTTTGGTTAATGAAAAACCATCATGGCATTGCTTGATATATCTAAAGTCCTAAGAAGAAGTTGAGTTCCACATTATACTTGTTTTAAACTCTTTACTCATCAACTTTGAAACTCTTAACACAAAACATCATTATCCAAATAGAATATCAACCACACAAACTTGAATAATGATGAATATTCCCCATTTGTTTTAATAAAAAGACCTTTATCAATCTTATCTATTGTAAAGCCACTTTTCAAAAGCAATTTGCTAAGAGGTTAATGCCATGCTCTTTGGGCTTGTTTCAAACCATAAAAACTTTGTGAAGTTTGAAAATAGGGTTTGGAAATTGTGGATTTCTGAAGCCAGGGAACATATGCTTCTTAAGTCAAAAAGCCATTCAAAGAAGCACATTTAAATCCATTTGAAATAACTTGATTCCTATGTGAGATGCAAAAGCAAGCAATATATGTATGGCCTCAAGCATATGTATCACTGTGAAGGTCTTATCAAAGTCAATTCCTTTCTCTTGGTTATACTCTTTGGCAACAAGTCTGGCTTTGTTTCTTACCACAAACCCAGCCTTATCTAACTTGTTCCTAAAGACCCATTTTATCTGAATTACTTTTAGTCTAGGTATGAGAGATCAAACTTGGTTCCTCTAAAATGGGTTAATTTCATCTTGGAAGGCCAAAATCTAATCGGTATCTTGTAAAGCATAAGTATGATTCTCAGGTTATATATGAGAAACAAATGGGAAGAAGGCATAAAAATTTATCAAAAAGGAATGAGTTCATGCATGTGTGTTTATATTTATAAGTAGATTGTCCATGGGATGAGCAAATTTGTATTAGAAACCTCTTCTTAGTTCATTGAAGTGACTTTAAACTAGTTTAAGGATGTTGATGATGATACATTGTTCTCTTCATACTTTTGAGGCCTTACACAGTCATCAAGTGAGTTTTCTAGAAGGTCTTCATTGACCTCTAGCCGACTTTGATATTTTGATTCTAACTTTGTGTCTCATGAAGATGTGTATCTTGGTGGGTGACTTTGTTTTGCACCCCTTTATATTTGTCATCAACATATTTATTTAGCTGAAACTCATTAAAGAAAGATGTGCTTGCTCAACCATCATTATGTTTGTCAAAGATAATATAAATAGATTCTTCAATGACTTTTGGTACATTAGTTGTAAACATGATAAGCTATGCTAATTGAAGAATAGCCAAGAAATACACCTTAGTCATTGCACGCGTCAAACTGACAAAGGTTATCCTTACTATTGTATTAAATGAAGCCCTTACTTTGAAGGCTTTGAAATATGAGCCATTTGGTTCATCGCCTTTGAACAATTCATATCAAGTCTTCTTGGGAATAAGATGGATGAGGAATCTGTTTAGTATATAACTTGGTGTACTGACTGCTTTAGCCAAAAATGACTTTAAGAGGTCATTTTCACTTATCAAAATGCTAGCCATGTCTTCCAAAGTCTTGTTCTTTCTTCCAACCACACCATTTTGTTGTGGTGTTCTAGGCGTAAAAAGTTGTGTGAAATTCCATGTTTATTACAATACTCAATGCACTTATGTTTGTAAAATTCTCTCCCATGGCCGATCCGGATAGTTAGCACTAGTAAGTGCTATGAAACTTCTAAATTCCTATATAAATTTGAAAAATTTTAAAATCTTATGTCTTATCTTTCAAAAAGAACAACGGTGAATCTTGGGTAATCATCTACTATCACTAACAGATAAGTGCTACTGCCAAAGTTTCTTGTACGAATAGGTCCCCAAAGATTTGTATGTAATAGTTCCAAATACCTTGAAGTACAAATGCATTTTGAGTGTTCAAGAGAAGCACATATCTGCTTACCTCTAACATGTGCAGTACAAACATGATGTTTTTCATGCTTATAAGAGGGTAAGCCATGTGTCAAACCAATTTCATGTATGCTTGCATGTCCCTATCTATGATGCCAAATTATACATAATCAAGGGAAGCTTTTAGATAGGGAGAGTGCATTGATGAAATATGATCAAGATTTATGACATAAACAATATCTAGTCTAGAAACATGAAAAAAAATATCTGCAGATTTAACATTTTCAGTAGCACATTTAGACTGATCACATCAAATACGGTTGCCTTTATCACAAAGATGTGAGATACTTAGCAAATTGTACTTCAAACCATTAACTAGGAGTGCATTGTTAAAGGGGTTTAAAGGGTCCTTACCTATTTTTGTCAATGCCAATTATATTGCCTCGACTATTATCTCCAAAAGTTACTTTACCATATTTCTAATTGTAGATTTCATTGAAGATTGATGCATACCCAATCATATGTCTTAAACACCCATTGTCCAAGTACGAAAGATTGCCTTTAGCCTTCAAAGGGGCATGCGAAGGCAAAAATCAGATGTTCCAGCATCTTTTGGTGACAAAGTTTGGACCAAAGTGCTCAATGACCATGTTTGGTGGGACTATACCTTTAGGAACCCCAACTTGTCCAATCTTCGGTTGAAAATGATTTTTACATCTAGAATTGCCAAAGTGATTCTAGCTTTTATAGTAGACCAAATGACTTTGACAAATGCGAACAAAGTTTCTTTGCCTTCTTTAGCGAGCAAAGTGACTTTGACATTTATATGTAAAGTTAATTTGTTTCTTTTTAGAGAAGGAATGACTTTGGAATTTTTCATATTTGTCTCGTTAACAATGAAGCTTTTTTAAGACTTTTTCCTTTTTACTTGGATTAAACCCCAGGCCTTATTTATTAAGAGACACATCGAGAGTTAGTTTAAAAGAGACTTATTAGAGTCATTACAGTTATTTTGCAAATAAGTTTTTTGAATTTCAAGGTCCTTGACCTTTTCATAAGAGTTCTATAAATTTTCTTTTTCCCTTTTAGGGACTTTGTTTTTCTTTTTAAGGATTTTGATTTCAAATAAACACTCTTATTCATATCTAATATATTTTAACAGCCTTTGTGCTAGATATTCTTCTGTGAAAGTAAGAAGGTGTTCGAATGTTATCTTTCCGAATTATTCATCTTCTTCTCCCTCAAGGTTCCCTTTAGCTACAAGATAAAGGTTTTCCATCTCTTCTCCTTCACTTTCACTAACTGTCACTATCACTCCATGTTGCAATCATGATTTTCTTGCTTCCCTTCTTGACCTTCAACTGCTTCTCGTTTTCCTTCTTTATTTTTGGATAATCTTTCACCATAAGACATGGAAGTTTGTAACTAGGGATGGTGATGGGTCGGGTATGGGCAAGGTCGATTTGGACCCAGATCCATTTAATTTTTTTGGACCTGGAGCCAGACCCATCCCAGACCCGTTGGGTCTGTAATGATGGGACCCATACCCAGATCCATGGGTCTAATGGGTCCACGGGTCTTAAATGGGTCCCGACTGTTTTTCACATTAAAGAATATTTTTTTCACATCCTAACATGAATTATGAAGCGGATTAGAATACCATTTGGCCAAATAAAGGCTTAATCATCCAACTGAAGACCCAATAAGATGAACACCTCTAGAACAACCCAAATGGAGGAAGCCCCAAATCAAAAGGAAATTCTTTTGATTCTTGAAAGAACAATCCCCTAAAGCCTAAGCACAAAGGATTAATATAAAGGGCTTACTCTAAATCACCACTCTAAAAGAAATAAAGATTAAGAGATTTTTGAGAGAGAAAATGGCTTCTAGCCTTTTCATTCATTCATAATCATCAAAGCTGAATGTAATACAAGAGACGGGGAATTAAATAGCAAGATACCCCCTCCCTCATATTTAGTACTAGCCAATAGCATTACAAGTATTTTGTTCAATGAAATACAAGCTAATTGTACAATTAAAAGGGGGACCACTAGGGATATTGGTGTGCTGGAGTTTTGGCTGCACATTCCTTCCCATTGGTGATGTCATTCACCTATCCAAATGGGAGAGATTAAGGTGGGGATTTTTATGGAAGTCTTTTAGAAGAGTCTAACAGCTACCCACCGAATTTGGACCCTTAATTCTCCCATTTGATGGCCCAAATAGATCCTTGAGTAAAAATATGCACCTCCTGATCGTGTACGGACTATGGTTCGGTTAAAACCCCATAACTTGCTCGATTCTTGGAACTTGATGATGCTCTTAGGCTTGTTGGAAAATAGACATCTGGGGCTATCCATCTACACAAAATGTACCCAATACAGATCCTATTTACTCAGCTAAAAATGAGCTAGAAGTCAAGCTATATGTTCTGTCCAGAATAAGAAAGTAAGATAAAATAGGGTGACTTGGAGGTATAATAGCCAGGCTCCTTATTTAGGCTACTAAGTGTCATGCCACCTTTCCTAGGCTTTCTTTGGGGCCTCTTAAGGATACCAAACCAACAAGAACTTTGGAGAGCCAAGTGGTTGGGTACCACCATCATAGGTGACTAAGGGCTCAAGTTGAATCCAAGCCTTGATGTTGACAATGAGGTTAGGCTTCATGGCTTGCTTTGCATCAAATTACCACATTCTAAATACAAATAATTGAATTTAGAAGACATAATATTTAATAAAAAAGGTATTCTAATAACATATACCATAAGTAAGTGTTCTTACTTATGTGTTACACACTAAAAATAATATTTTACTATGAACCACGAAGACAGAGTCCACAAAACATAACATAATAGTTTGTTCTACGACCGACACTAAACAAAGTAACTTTAGGATTTACTAACTTAGAATTACTTTAACAAATTGCATTCGTCACTTTTTAAAAAAAATTAATAGGCCTTAAATGGGTCTTGGGTGGGTCTGGGTATGAATTTTTTAGACCAAGACTAAGACCCGACCCACATCCCTGGGACCCAGATTTGCTTAAGACCCATTGGGTCTTATTTGATTGGACCCAGACCCTCTAATTTGGGTTGGGTCTGATGCGTCTGGATCGGGTCCAGGGACCACTATTATCCCTATTAGTAGCCATAACAAGCACTTGAGTTCGTATAAATTTTGGAAAAAAATTTACCTTTGGAGATCCGTTCATTCTTCCTTTAAGTAGATCTCGTCCAAAGTCCTTTGAATTCTGGTTGTCTTTGAAACATCTTCTTGAATCATCTGACTGTCATGGCCAAAGATTCATCTTCATCATCTTTTGGTTCTTCAAATGAAGTTTTAAAGTCAACATTTTTGGACTTTAGAACAATTCTTTACTTTGGTGCTTGCTCATGACTTTCGTCTTATACTGAATCACATGAAGTTTTCCAACAAGACCATCTAACTTGAGGATCTTTAGATCTTAGGCTTCTTTATTGTATGACTTTGGATCCTGACTTACTTCTTAGAAGACATCACAACAACTTTCTCACCATCTCCCCACTGGTATATGTTTTTCCCAAATAATTTAGGGTGTTGTTGCTTTTGTGAATTGTATGTACATGTCATCGATAGATTCTCTAGACAACATCTTTAAAAGTTCATAATGAACATATAGATTGATCTTTGATTCACGCAATTAACTGGTTCCTTCATAATTTGTTTCCAAAGTGTCTAAAATGTCTTTAGCTATATCACATGTAAACACATAGTTTAACTCATAAGGCTCTCTAATTTTTGGCAACTTTCAGTTTCTTTCAGAGTGTATTTTTCTCTTACCTTTGGTACTACTTTGTCTTCTTTCTTCACAATACGAATGAAGACTACATCAGAGATGATTTTTCAAAGATCATAGTCATGGTATTTGCTAGAGATCTACATTTTTTCCAATGAGCAAAGTTAGATCCACAAAATATGGGAGGTCTAGTAAAGAGTGTCCTTGATCAATCTTGGTAATTCCTATGGTAGCCATGATCTTTCGCACAAAAAGTTTATGTTAAAGTGAGTGGACCTATTTCAATACCTATTGGATATTCCAAAGTTGAAGAGATGTCACCCTAGAAGGTAATGAATAGGGAGATTAATCAAAAATGAAAACCTATAAAAATTTCAAAGACACTTTGAAATGGATCTATCAAATTAGCACAAAATAGCTTTGACTAAAAATAGTCAAAAGTTCAAATTAGAAGACTTTAAACAGAATATAAATTCAAAAATAGTGGCAGGACAAAACACGTGATATTTTTACGGTATTGGTCGTACCAAACAGGATTAGGCAGCACCTAATAAGGCACTTCTTTTCTTAAATTTGAGCCACTCTATTTCTTATGCACTTAAGAAGTTACACAATCGAGTTTTCTGACTCTACAAAGACTTCCTCAGTTATTTTCAAAACTAGCTACATGATCTAGAGACACTGTCCTAGATCTGTCACTCAACTAAGTTCCTCTAGTTGAGTTGCTCACTAAGTATGGTTCACTTAATACTTAGCTATCCAACAAAGTTCCCAAACTTGTTACAAATTCCCTTTCATAGATTTAAACCTCAGAGATAGTTTTTAAGAGAGTATTAGATGTGAGGGTAACAATTAGGATTCATCATGCTACTTGCTTGAACTCTTCTTTATATAGCCTCCCAACCCTTTTAAGTCAATAATGAAAAAAATTGGCAAATTTTCTTTTAGTCAGATTTGGCATTGAACTAATCTTCAAACATGTTAGAGAGCCACCTCGAAAAAATACTATAGTTTTCATTTTGGGTTCTTGGTAGAGATCTTTAGTATGCTAGAACAATCTTAACAAGTTAACTAAGATATTCACATAATATATGCAACATATACTTTCCAAAAATGAACCACAGCTTTATTTAAGCAAACTTAATCCTAGAAAGAGTACATTAATTACTCACAATAATGGATCTCACAAAATCTCAAAAGATTTAAATGTGATCGATGAAGTCTCTAGCAGAGACACTGCCCAAATATATTTGATCTCATGATCCGACCAAATAAATGTACAATATCTAGGTAACAACCCATATAAGTCTACAAATTGGACCTTGGCTTTCATTCAAAATCACCAACACATGAATGTGTGACTTTAAACCACCTTGAGGCTTTGAGGAAGTCTTGACACCTCTCATTATTGCGGGCTAGACACCCTAATTAAATCTGTTCAGGCAAAGTTAAATCAAAAGGTAGTAATAAATTTCTTTTTTGGATGCTAAAGTTAACGTTAAATGTGAGTGATTGGGTTAAGGAGCATATATAAGGTTTGTGGCCAACATGAAGAAGACAACAAATTTACATGTAAGAAGAAGATGTAACATGGCACAAATCAACGTAATAATAACTAATGTTAGGGTATTTGGTATACGTGTACGTGTGAGATTACAATCTTATATACAATTATGTTATATGATAGATAGATTAGTAGATAGATGGATAAATGATTCTCATATACAGAAAGATTTATTTAGTATTATTAAGGGCAAAATTTCAGAGTTACTACATGTATGAAGAGTGGAAAGAATCAGTTATAAGTGTCTTAATCTTACATTTATAATCAATAAACTTTAGTTTACTTGTAAATCGACATAGAAATATGGTATAGAAAAATGGTTACTTTGATTTTTGTGGGCAGGGCCCACGGGGGTTTAGAAAAATAATGTTTGGGCCACAATGATATTGGGTTAGCAAACTGTATTCCCGTTGTTCGCTTTCATTGTTGATGGAATAGGAAAGTATTTGTTCTTATGCTGCACACTAAGCTATACACCCAACCCTAACTTGGAGAGTAAGCTATAAAAATAAAGAGTTAAAACAAGATATACACAAAATATGTAATAAGATACAAAATAATGTACAAATATGTCTTAACAATCCCACTCAAGTTTGTGCATGCCAGTCCGTGATGACCAACTTGCTCTTTAATAACTGAAATTGCGTATGCCTAAGAGCCTCAATAAAGATCTTACCTACTTGTTGTTCAGTACCAACATGAAATAGCTTATGAATCTTTGCCTCCAGTTTTTCTCTAATGAAGTGCTAATCAATCTCTAAGTTCTATCTTCATTTATGAAACATAGAATTTTTCACAATATGTAGGGTTCCCTAAATATCGCAGAACAACCACATTGGTTGCTTAGAAAATGTGCCTTAGGAAGCAAGAAAGGATCTCAACCAAGCCAATTCACTGGTTGCAAAAGCCATAGATCTGTACTGTACTTTTGCGGACAATCTTAATACCATAATTTGTTTTTTAGCTGTCTAGGATATAGACTAGCCATCAAGCATCACAAAATACCTAGTGAGAGATTTCCTAGGGAGGGTACATGCTTCCCCATCTGAATCACTGTAAGCAACAAGCTACAAATTATTACCGGTTTGCATGAGAGTTCCTTGACCCGCGGTGCCCTTTAGATATCGTAAAACATGGCGGACAGCTTCCACATGCTCTTCTCTAGGTGCTTGGATGAACTGAGGAAGAATATGAGCTACATAGGTCAGACTAACTTGATTATCGTAAGATATATCAAGCAACCAATAAGTCTTAGATATCTAGTGGGATCTGCCAACAATCTTCCTTTTGCTAAGGCAATTTTATGATTTTGTTCCATAAGAAATTCAGCAGATTTTGCCCCCAAAAGACCACACTCATCAATAATTGCTAAAGCATATTTCTGTTGGTAAAGAAATGTACGTTGTGGTCCGTATGTTATTTTTATGCCCCAAAATATAACTGGTTAAGTGACTTTAATGGTAAGACACATATTGAGATAAGCTCTGAACTGTCTGCATGTTTCAAAATCATTACCAGCTAGCACAATACCATCAACATAAATAGCACAACCATGAAGAATATCTCCTTTACGATAGGCAAATAAGGAGTAATCAGCATAGGAAGGAACAAAAGCATACTCACAAAGTTCTGAAGAAAGCTTGGAAAATCATTGCCTTAGAGCTTGGTGCAACCCATAGAGAGACTTCTTTAACCTACGAAGTATTTACTTTTTGACCCATCCAACTATGGTGCATGAATTTGCAGATACCATAACTAGGAAAATGAATTATTAAGCCTATTGAAGTACAGTAGAAGTTAACCTTTTGGACCAAATTTAAAATTGGGCATGCACCATATGCAAGATTCCCCCAAAACTAGTTGAAAAGTGATATGGTGGGACCTACAACAATCTTAATCTCGAGTAATTTGAAAAATGACAAAACCCATACCTGCCCCTTTCTCTTTTGTTTATTTTTTTCATCACTAAATGATTCTTAATATGCTCTTTGTTGAATTCTCCCCCTTTGCTTTAATCTTCACTAAATACTGTTAGCTACCCCACCAAATCGTAAATTTTCCCTACCTTCTTCATCGATTTGTTCTTCCTGGTAGTGGGCCCACATGGAATGTGGTTATTCAGTTTGGTTGAGGGGAAATCTTGCACGTAAAAGGAGAAAGAAGGCGGTATCATTGTCTACAGGCATTTGAGTCCTACAATGCAGAAGAAGGGGAAAAAGAAGGTCGATGAGGTGAGCTTTTCAAATTGTTATCCTTTATTGTTGATGGGACAAAAAAGGTTAGGATTTTGTGGTTATTTTAATATAATGGGAAGGATATCAAAAAACCCTAATTGACACTTGTTGCACTGAGATTAATGTAAGACAAACCCTAATTAGTGAATAATTAAGGTTAATTAAGTAGTGATACAGGTGACAAGATTGTTAGGTTTCTTTATTTTCATGTATGATATGAATTGTATATTTAGGAATATGCATGTGCTTTGTTACTTTATTGAATTGTACATATAGGGGTCATTATTCACTTAACTTTGTTGAGTGATGTAGTTTGTGTTGAGTTAGGTAAGGGTTCATGATTCTCTATGTTATTGAAATAAGTTATTTGATTATGGATTTGTGTGCTATTATACTTTATTTATGGGGTTGTTATTGAGTTGCATACAATGTCTATTTATTGGATCCTTCAAGTCTTTTATTGCTAAAATTGATGTAGATGCAAATTGATAATGACCATAGAGTTCTAGTTGTGCACTTCAAAGAAAAAAGTATACTAATGCCCCCTATACACTTGGATAGGTTGGTTGTCAACTACCCGAGTACATGAACTTCTTTTGTTGATCTCCCACCAAGGGTAGGGCTCAATACCTATTAGAATGTGATGATGGGTGGTTGTTCTTTGGTGAAGATATGGTCTAGAGTGGTGGGAATATTCCAATATGCATTAAGAAAGGGAAATGGGCCTCAATGTATTATTATATCGTAATGACTTTGAGGCTTTAAGAAGAAAAAGGAAAAAAAGCATTAGTACTATCGCGCCATCCCCCTATTGCACATAGTAAGACTTTAATGATAAGTCCTGATAACCTGAAACTACTTGAGGGCCATGAGGAGATACTGCTGGACCTAATTTGTCCCTCTATTGATCTAGATAACTTAACTAGACTTACTGCTAGCCAAGCAAATAGTGGGCTGACAGTTTGATTGTTGGCTAAGCATAACAACCAAGCTCTCAACCCAAATCAGTTAAAGCACCTGACAAAAAGCTCTTCCTAAGTCAACATGTCCCCTATCCCTATTTTTAGAGAGAAGACCCCTTACAAGGAGTTAATTAGACTCTCCCAACTTTCCTTCCTTAAAAGGACCTCTTCCTACTTCTCATTAAAAAAGAAGAGCTAAAGTCTCTCTCAACTGAACCCATTTCTCCTTATAAAGAAACAGCATAGTCAGTCTCCACATCTTCCACTTCTCATTCTAAAAAAAGACGTCAATCTGTCTCAATTGAACCCAACTCTTCCACTTCAGGAAGACCTCTAACTAGGAGTTAAGTCCATTCTCCTAAACATGTCACCCCTACTTCCATAACAACAACTTCATGTAGGAGCCTCCTAACTTCTTCTACATCTCCTTTGATTTTTAGTAACAATTATGCCTCTTATACATAAAATCCCAAAATAAGAGCAATAAATAGAAGCCAACAAAGTAGTATGCTCATTAAACCCTTATCTATTCCTAGTAGATCTCAACCTAAGCTGGTTATTATTGACATTGGGTTAGAGGCATTAGGGGCATATGATTTAAGATTCATAATCCAACCAAGTACCATTGGTGAGTATGAAGATGATCTTGGTAGAGATTATGAGAAGGTTTTAATGGCTGATGATGTAGACAATCAGGAAGAGGTGAGTAAAGCAGAAGGCTCTGTTAATGAAAATGAAACTGATTATGATAGAGCAAGGATATAAGTGTTTGATAAGGTTAATGAGGAGTCTTTAAAAGAGGAAGGGACATAAGAAGATAATGATAGTGGCAGTGATTTGATTAGGGATGAGGATTCTAAGGGTGATGAGGCTCTCATGCCTAATTTTGCTGATGCTTACTTCATTGATAGTGATGGACATCTGGTCAAAAAATACTTTAGCGAGATACATAGAATTGGTTTGACATTGTCTAGGAATAGAGAAAAACAAAATCTCAGTGGCAGTGGGTGATATGTTTGTAGACTAGAACCATCGGAGTGAAGTGATAAGAGATTATACTATTTAAGAAGGCTTCTTTTTAAGGAGAATTAAAAAGGATAGGTTTAGAAACATTACAATATGTAAAAACCTTGGTTATATGTGGAAGATTCATCCTCTAAGCTCTCTGATGGTGTAACTTGGCAGATTAAATTTGGGAATGATAAGCATTGTTGTCCCAGGCTTGATAGAAGCTTTACGACTTCTTATTCGTGGATTGCAAAGTCATTTTATGGAGAGCACAAAGTAAGGCTGAAGTGGAAGTTGTTGATTTGCAAACTTATTAATGAAGAGGTGTGGATTAAATTCACTAGATTATATTGTGTGAATAGCTAAGAGGCTGATAAGCGATTAGGTTGAAGGTAGACACTGTGATGATTATACCAAATTACCACAGTATATTAAGAAAATTAAGGGCATGCTCTTTTAGATTTATCATAGGTACTTATCATTATTATTTAGTAACATTTAGGGACATTCAGTATAGTTCAACACCATTAAGTACTTATAGAAAATATTTATTTATATTTTCTTATACCATTAAGCATGTTTTAATATGATTCAATATGTTTTAACATGATTTTAGGAATAAGCATCCATAAGGACTTCTCATAAGTTAAAAAAAAGCCCTAAGCTGGAAAATGCAAGGCCCATTTGTTCACAAATATCTCAAAATCCCAATGGTAGTCAGCTTTCCAAAATCCCAATGCTTCTTAAATTGGCCTTATAAGGGTGTTCTTTTAGTTGCTATTTAACTACATGAGAAAGAATGGACACTTCCACTTGGCATATGCAGTTTTTTAAGAAGAAAACAAGGGCAACTGGTTACAACCATGAGGCATCTTCATATATACTTCCTCTTCAAGATCCCTTTGCATAGACATTATTCACATGCATTTGATATAGCTCCCAACCTTTGGCAATTGCTACTGCCAAGAGATATTAAACACTGGTCATCTTTGCCTTTGGTACAAAATTCTTATTATAGTTAAAAGCTTCAACCTTTTGATCACTGCGACACACTAAATGTACTTTTGTAGTGTTGTATGGTCCCATTTGAGTTATTTTCACCCTATAAATCCATTTATAATTGATAAGTCCCATTCCTTTAGTAAAGTCTCAAATGTCCTTGTTTCATTGTTTTTCAAGGTTGTTATTCTCAGAGCCATAGCTTGGCTCCACCTAGGATCCTTCATAGCCTCATGATAAAATATAGGTTTCATAACTTTAGTAATAACAACAAAACAATTTGGGTGAGAGGCCGAAAATGCAGTACTCATCACATAATTCTTTAACGGATAAAGCATACCAGAGGATTATTTTTGGAGTGGTGTAGCAAGAGAGGTAGGGTCTTTGGATAAGGCATTAAAACAAACATAACTGTCCAAGTGGGTCGACGGTTTCCTCATGTGTTGTCTGTGTCTAGGCTCCTCTATTTAGGCTTTTTGTTCAAGCATATGCTCATTGTTGGACGCTGGCCCTAAGTCATCAACTTGAAGAATTGTGGATCACCCCTTCTCGTTGAACCCAGTCAAACACGCGTCATGGCCTAAGCCAGTTTCGGCCTCATGCATGCTTTCTTCCCCAGTTGAAGTATCCACATAACTTGCTTCTAAATTCTTATGCACAATATAACCTTGCGCTTCCCTGCTTTCTATTGTTGTATTAGAGTCATTGATGGGGAAAACTTCTTCATGAAAGATGGTATCTCTACTCTTAAAAATCACATAGGTGTCTAAATCATACAGTTTTCATCGCTTCTTTCCATAAGGATAACCCACAAAAACACATTTCCTGCTTCAATAGGCAAATTTATCTTTTCCCTTTAATCAGTTTTGAGAAAAACATAGGTTTCCAAAGACTTTGTGGTGGTCACAGGAAGGTTTTTTTTTTTTTTAAAAGGATCTCATATAGTGTTTTTCCTTGCAAGAGTCTACTTGGAGTCCTATTGATCAAATGGGGTGTGGTAAGCACACATTCCCCCAAAAGTTCAGTTGGTTTGAAAACGAAGAGCTCTAACTACATTCAAGGAATGTTAATACTTTCGCTCCACTCTTGCATTTTGTTGGAGTATCCACACAACTAGTTTGATGGGTTATACCTTTTCCTAAATAAGAACTCTTTATAGGTACGAATTTGAATTCCATTCCATTATCAGTTCTAACCACATTAATTTATTTGTTAAACTGAATTTTGACCATAGAAATAAGTTCTTTTATAAATTACCAGCTTTGCTCTTCTCTTTCATAAAATATGACCATATTACTTGACTAATATCATTAACTACAATGAAAAAATGATGTGCTCTGCACAAAGAGGATACTCTATATGGGCCATGTATGTCACAATGCACAATTTCAAACAAATCTTTAGTTTCATGTCACCAATGCGAAATTTAATTCTTGCTTGCTTGGCATGAAAAAAAACATTTCACATGTCACTTTTCTTCTTAAAACAATCAGAAAAACCTAAACACTTAACTAAGGTGGTTGCAAGTTCAATTGATGGGTGCCCCATCTGTTTGTGCCGAAGTTCACTGGATCTAACTACATTGGTATGATTCTTCACTAGTGCCCCTTTATTGTAATTGCTCAGCCACACCAATCAAAGTCCTCAAAGTGCGGTCATGTAAAGCCCAATAATCACTAAAAAATGTCACAGTACAATTGAATTTTCTTGCTTACTCTCTTAACAAAGATGAGTCAATTAAGTTTTAGGCATCTAGAGTACTTTACTTAAGCCCATTATTCCCCACCAAGGCTATAGTACCTTGCTTAGTAGGCACTATTTGATTACCAATGGGCAGATCAATCAAAATAGGAGATATATTTTTAGAATTCGTTGAAGGCTTAAATCACCTATAATGTGTTTTAATGCACCATTATTAAGGAGTTCACCTGATAGTTTTTCATGCCCATTTTTAGGTTTATTGATGAGGCCCATAGGCCTCTACGCTTGCTTGGGCAAGAGACCTAGAATGGTGATTTGAAATGATTCAGCCTGCATGCCTTTGGTTGCTAATGGTTTTGAATGAGCAGTGATGACAATGGGGCAGGTATGAGGTGGGTTGAGTCGTACCCTCACCCATACCCATTTTTGAAAATCATACCCATTCCAATACCAATCGGGTATTAAAAAATAAAACACATACCCTACCCATTGGGTCTAGTGAGTTTACGGGTTGTATTTGAGTTCACATAGAGAATGAAAATTAATACCCATAGGCAATCCATATACAAGTACGAAGTATATTTTTGTCATTATAAGATTACAAAGTTGTGATATTTTAGGAATATATTATTTGAAAATGTGAAATTAAATACATTATTGACTAATTTTTTGGTAGACGAGTTTGGATTGGACCTGAATCGGAAATATGTTAAACCAAAATCATTTTCTTATCTTACTATAAAAATAGGTACGGCTAGGGTATGGGTATGTGGAGGATGAGTGTTGTACCCATACATGTACCCATACTCGTACCCGTTTTCCAATACTTACCCCATACCTATTGAAAATTCATTTTCACCACCACTTGGTTTTAATAAGGGCAAATTTTTCAGGTTTTAAATGGGTATGGGTTTGATTACCATCCCTATGAATAAGTTGAGATTACATGTGTTGCCTGTCCTTCACTGTCTCTCACTTTATTGAAAGCTGCTCGGCCGCCACATCGTCCTTAATTGTCACAACCACCACGTTAACAGCTATGAGATCTCCAACCAGGTAGGTACTCGATTAATTCGAAGCAATTGGTCTCCTCGTGATCAAACCTAGTGTAATGTTTGTAACCTTGTCAGCCCTTTGTAGAGTTTTGCTAGTATAGTAAATGTTGTCGTTGTCTCGTTCCTATCTTCTCTTCCCAGCATGCTATTTTCATCGTTTTCCTCCTAATTTACCATGTTAAATAGCTTGTCAATGGAAGGCATATGCTCAAGGATAAAAATTTAACCCCCCGAATGTTAGAGCATCATTCAAACTTATCAAAATTTGGTGAGCCTTCTCTTTGTCCACCATCTGATGAGTTTCCCACCCACTCTGCATTCACACTTCCCACAAGTGGCACCAAGGAAAACACACATAGTTTTTCATCCCATTCCAACATCCTAAAAAGCTTTGAGCAGAAGTCCATGACTTCCACCCCTTTACTTGCATTAAGCCAACTTAGTCCTGTGTTGATGAATTTTTAGGGTGTTAGATACTGCATATTACTTCTTGAGATTTTGCCAAATAACTTTTGCGGTTTCAGCATAAGCTATGCTCATATGAGGTTTTGATTAGTGGCGTTAAGTATGTATGAGCAAATCATTGAATTTACCATCTCCCAAGCTTGTAACTCCATTGTGTCTTCTCATTCCTTCAGCGTAGATCTTTTTAAAGTTCCTTCTATGAACCCTAAATTGTTCTTCATTTTGAGAATGATTCTCACCACTTTCTCCCATAGATCATAATTTTTTCCAAATCACAAATTTTTACCAATCATGGCGGAACTTAGGTTTAACTTTTCTAGGAGTTTTTTTATAAAAACGTCAAGGCTCAAATACCATGTGGAAAACTAGGGTTTGGGCACAATGATATTTAACTAATTGCATTACGTGTTGTCAGCTTTTATTGTGGAAGGAATAGCAAAATATATACACTCACCCCCTACCCCAAGCCATACACCTATCCCTAGCCTTGAGAGCAAGTTACAAAAATATATAGCCAAAACGACATATACACAAAATATATAATAAGATAAAAAAAAAGATACACAATACTCTTAGTTGGGGGGTTTACTAGTTTATCTGTATGGTTTCCAAAATCTCAATGTTTTGTTCTCATGGTAGGAAAATTTTGAAGAAACTCAAGTTAGTTTTCTTTAAAGGGGAGCCATCAGTTAAAATGAGAATGTTAAACATCATGCATGCTAACTATGTGGAATGAAAATGGTAAGCAGTATTAGATTCTTATCAATATTCATGTAAAGTGTCATTAAGCAACCAATTCATGTTCAATCATGATGGTGAAATCAAGAAGCACACTTCTAAACCACATAATCAAACATTTTTATTTACAAATGGGCATAACTAAAATATCAAATTCAAGCAAAAAAAAGTTACCTAGTCTAAAGACTCATTATTAGAGGTTTTTTTTTTATCTTTTTGTTTCACTTTTTTGTTTTTTTTAACGCATGCCAAACCTAAAACGCAACTAAAACTATGAAAAGAAATAGAAAGGAAAAAAAAAATTAAATGCTTAACCAAAAATGCTCTAATTATCCCTAAATGCATGATCTAATAAGCAAACTATTCACACAACCACATCCTACACATATTCACAAATGAATACACAACTCCCCCATGCTTGAACAAAGCATTGTCATCAATGCAAGCACATTATAATGAAGAAGGAAGGGGAAGGAGAACTAAAAAAGTGGAGGGGGAGACGGAGGAGGGTGGGCTTGAGATATATGCAAATCACGCCAAGTTTCAAGACAAGCCACAAAGTCCTGGAAATATTGTCCTCAATGCAAGCTCATCGTGCCGCTCCTAAACAAAGTCACAGAGGTTGGCTTGTTTAGTTTGGACATAAGCCCCTAAAGAGTGTTGCTCCTCCTGCATAGACCGGGGGGTAGCACGTATATCAGTATAGTCCTAGGAAGAGGAAGGTCAAGATGAACTAGATGTGCCTAAATGGGGTGGTGGAGGAGGCGGGATGCGGGATGAACTAACCTGTCATCACCGACATAAATTATAGATTTTTCGAGTTTAAAAGAGTAGCTTGGTCAATATTTAGAAGAGGTGTAAGCCTGTTTTCAAGGTAAATCCAACACATACGAGCACCCTCAATCGTACAAAGCTTCATTTGCTCAAGGGCCGCCAAAGCTACCCTTTCAAACCTAGACACTCTGTCATTAGGGTTGGATTCAATATCCATTGACCTAGCTATAGGGGTGATAAGACCCCCAATCACCATCCTCTTGGTAGAACCAGTAGCTGCACTCAACAACTAATTGGCAAAGAAAGAACTAGGGTCAAGATGTGTTCCTTCCAACTTACAATGTAACAAATGCAACTTGGATAGAAGAGACACATTCAAACTGTCCTCACGAGCAAACAATCCACACATAAGAACACTTTTGGCTACTCTAATGCAGGGGTTTCTAAAAATAGTGTCTTTAGAATGACTAGCATCTTATTGATAGTTCCCAGTTAAGGTATACCCAAACGCATTAAGTTTAAACTTGCAAGGCACATGACGTTAGTGTAAATCTAAACTAAGTAGAAAATCAAATATGCTGTTACACTTACTCAAATTCAACTCATAAAACTCCCTATTCAAGTAAAATGAAATATAACTCTCTTGACATTAAGGACCACTCGTGACTTTAACATACAAAGTACTTAAAAATTCCAAGTTAGGGTCACGATATGTATGGTCCCGAGTCTCCAAAAATTGACCCATGCCCCGACGTGCAAACAATCAACAAATGTCATCAAGCAATCCCAAACTAGTAAACAAATCCTCATCAAAACAACGAGTAGCTACAACAAGCTTACTACTCAACGCATTATATTTAGCAGCATGCTCAGGATCCGTTGAACCAAGCGCGTTAGGAAGATTACCTCGGTTGCACATGTTTGTGGTAGTTTGAAAAATCTACAAGGGAGCTTGACTCTATGTCCCCGCTCCTTGAGTAGTCGTTGTTGTCTTTTTGGGTGCCATAAATATGGAATATAGATGGTTGCTTAAAAATCCTAACTTCGAAGAATGTGATGAAAAGAAGGGAAAATGAAAATTTTGGTGAAAAAAAGAGGTAACGGAAAGATTTTGGAAGAAAAGATGAAAAATTAAAGAAGAGATAGTGAAGTTGGGGTGTCTGAGATGTGGGTTATGGATAGAGATGAATGGGAGAGAAAGAAGAGTAGAAAAGAGAAATTCGGAGATTTGGAGTTTAGGTGAAAAAAAATGTAGAAAAATGGAAAAAATTTGAGTGAAAATGGTGAAAAATTAAAGATGGAAAGGTAGATGTTAATGGAGGTTCTAGAGAGAGGATAAAGTTTAGAGAGAGAATGAGTCAAGGTTGAAGGTGAAGTATGAAAAATTTGGGTCAAAAGACAAGGAAAAACCCTTGACCATGGAGAGCAGGCCCGCCATGTACGATGGTCACCACCAGGGAGGGTTTGTGGTTGGCTCTGTTTCAAAAATTTTCTGGATTTCTGGGCTGGGCCTCCACGGATCATGTTGGACACAACTAAGGGTCCGTGGTATCGTCTGTCTAGAGTCTCTAAAAGTCTCTTATCACATTTGTTCGATCTTTTTTTCTCTTTTCTCTCTTTTTTTGTTTTTTTCTCTTTTGTTTTTTTTTGTTTTTGTTTTTTTAAAGGGAAAGGGTGCACTATATATAATCAAATAAAAAGAAAAGCGATTAAAATATCTTGGGTTGCCTCCTAAGAAGCGCTCTTTTAAGGTCGGGAGCTTGACCTTCACCATTATACGGGCGCAGGATTGGTGAGTGTGTGGATAGTGGGCTTCTTAATTGGTTCCCCCACATCTCCCGACTCCCTCTTATCACGAACGACGAAGTTGAACTCTTACAATGGAAGGTACCACCTCAAGTAATCAGGATGGAAATCCTTCTTGAGCATCAACTAGCGCCAAATAGTGCGATCCATATACAAAATAATCTTGTAGTGGACTCCATAAGATGAGCCACTACCAAACTCAATTCCCAAGCCAAAATCATACATAACTCCATCCGCAGGAGGCAAAGACATTAGTACTCGAGCAAACTTACAATAATTGCTCGTAGAACCCTCATTAATAGCACAGGGCTCATCATTGGTTATGCCAGGTGGCGCAGGGGCAACAAATTCCACCTTAGCATATTCATGGGGGCCTTAGTAGAAACACAATCAAACATAGGAAGGTCAGTAGAACACAAATCATCAAACTTCTCAATCTCATAAGAAATAGTCACCTCATCACAAGCAAATAAAGAGAGGTAAAAATTTTAGTCTTCTAACAAATTAAACTCAACATGACACTCCTCCACATCAAATGTTAATTGCCCTCCCTTCACATCTATCTTACAACCTGAAGTGGATAAGAAGGGGCTTTCTAGAATAATCTGGATATAGGCATCTTCGGCCATATCGAGGAAGAGAGAGTAATAAACTACCCAAAATCACCTACTTTTACGGAAACATCCTCCAAAATACCTAAATGGTACTTCAGGGAACTATTCGCTAATTGGAGTAAAATAGGTGTTGGTTACAACTGCCCTAAGTCAAGCTTCTTAAAAATAGAATAGGGCATCAAACTCATACTTGAACCAAGATCACCAAGCCTCAAACCCTTAGGACGCTCTAATCGACCTCTCAAGATAACACATTTACACTATTTAAGAGGATTAGGCCCAGGCTTACTAGGAAGTATACCTGGGGTTGTTGATGAAGATCTAGCTTGTTGGGCAATTTGGGCTTCCAACATCTTATCATGAGTAGTAAGCACTTAAACCTTAGAGGCTAATTGCTTGATAAACACATCTTGCTTTTGTTGTGCTAGAAGCATATTCTCCATCATGGCCTCTAAATTAGATTTTTGAGATGCTTGTTAGGGGTAGGGTGGTTTTTGAAACCCAAGGGGTGGTATAACATTTGATTGAGGCATAGTTGGGGCATTAGAACCGATATGAGAAATTAGGGTGATTCCTCCAACCCAGATTACAAGTGTTGGAAAAAGGGTCATTAGTTGATCTAGGCTTATAATTGTTGACGTAATTGACCTGGTCACTAGCATCATGGGAAAATGGACTCCCTACTTGGCAATTCATAGTCAAATGGTCAACAGAACCCTATATTTCACATGATGGGGGAGGGGCACTTGAGCTAGCAGAATTCACATTCAAACGGTCCAACCTTTGAGTCATAGGATCTACTTTAGCAGAAAGCAAAGTAATAACATTAAGTTCTAGCTTACCTCCAACCCTCTTGGGTTCTTGGGTTGGCTTCTCTCATTGGACTATTGGTAGTTATTGAGCGCCATCTCCTCGACCAAGTTATAGGCCTCACCGTCTTCTTCATCAAGGTGCCACCTGCTACCGCATCTATTATAGACCATATCGGTTGAGTGACTCCATTGTAGAAGGTTTGAACAACCATCCATCTTTGGAGTCCATGATGTGTGCATAATCATAATAAATCCTTAAACCACTCCAAAGCTTCGTAAAGTATCTCAGCCTCCCGCTGGGAAAAATTTGTGATTTGATTCCATAGGCTTGCCATTTTGCTAAGAAGGAAAAACATGGCAAGGAAAGCCTTGGTGTCCTCATCCCATGTGGTTATCGACCCCGAAGGCAATGAGTGGAGCCACGCCTACGCCTTGTCCCTTCATGAAAAAGGAAATAAGCGAAGTCGTATGGCGTTGATTGAAACTCTATTGAGCTTCAAGGTATCACACACCTCTAAAAAGACCGAGCCGTGTAGATTTGGATCCTCCATCGAGGTGCATCCAAATTGAGATTGTTACACCATGGATATGAGAGCTGGTTTGAGCTCAAAATTATGAGCTTTCGTAGTTGGCCTCACTATGCTTGAAGTGATACCATGAACACCCGATGTTAATCTCCTCCATCTCCTGCCATTGTTGAAGAGGCTTCTTGGGCTTTGAGCTTTTCCTCCTCTAACCTAAGCTTCTTCATCTAGAACAAAAAGTCCTTTCTATTTTCGGATCAAATTTGAAAGTAAAGGGACTTCACATATAATAGGGGAAATCCTGCAAGCACCATCACAAACACTACTAAAGCAAATAAAAAATAACAAAGACAAAGACAAAGAAAAACACTTAGTCAATCTATAAATGATGAATTCAATATTCACAAATTAGTCGCCGGTAATTGCACGAAAAACTTGGTACTCCAGAAGCGTGGGGGTGTTGTGGTTTAGCTTAAATATTGCTCTCACAGAGACCAATGCAATCTGCCGAGTTAATCCTTTTCAAAATGCTAAGCAAAATATATTGCGTTGGGTTGTCTTTTAAAATTAATCTAGATGAATGCTAATTTTGGATTATGAATTCTATCAATTAAAAACGGTTAAGGGTTTGTTTCACTAACAATGAACTAGATCCGGCAAATAAATTATATGGTTACTGAAATTTGGCTGAACCAAAGGATGACAATCATATAATATCCAATTGTTTCTTTCAAAATGAACTGAATTATTTAGACTAAACAAATCACCATTCTTTCAAAGGGTTCTTGGCTGTAGTTTAAAATTGAAAGTCTAAGTGATGCATACACGAACAAATTCAACTCACACTCAAAAGGGGAATGCAAGTTAGCTAAGTTCAAAGAGAACTTAAGCTTGAGTTAGGAAGAATCCAAATGAATGAGTACAGAATAAAGTGTATCTAAACCGATTCTTGGATACAGAAATCACCGCCCAAAGCAAGTCTAGTTATGGATGCACGTACACTCAACTCACATTCAAAGAGAATGCAAAGTTAGCTAAGAATGCAAACTAAATTCTAGCTTGAGTTTGAGTGAATATGAAAACAAAATAAAGGATAGAATGAATCTAAACCTATTCTTGGATACAGATATCACCACCAAGAACAAGCTTACATCCCTTAAGCTTTATTAGGATACAAAAACACCACCTAAATAAGAGTTAAGACTCACTTGATCACCACCTAGCTCAGGCTAAGTTAGGATAAGCTAGTAAAGTGCTTTAACAAACTCAAAGGAGCAAAGCTCAACTTCATGCTGAGGAAGCCTCTAATTAAGCTTAAAACTAGCTTACAGTCTGTTTAAGTACAAAGTATGCATAACTAAGCTAATTACATTGAATGAGTTTATCAAAGCAAAATATGAAAGACTAAAATCATCCCTAATCTCTTCAATTAGCTCTAAGAAGGCTGCTTCCACATGGAGGAGAGAGAAAAAGGCTGCTGGGAACATGCACTTTACGGCTAGCCAACTGGAATGCTCTTACCTTTCCTTCCATACTTGCTAGTGGTTCCACACTTCACTAGGCTAAAAAGCATCCATGATGGTGTTCTTAACCACCCTTAACTTCCAATAATGCAGCACGATGTGATTGGAGGCCTGAAAATTGGGAGTAACCACCTAGACAGCCAACTAGGTGCAAGGAGCCATTTTGGCCGATTTTTATGCTTCGGATTTCTCTTCCTTTGAATTCACTTAGACATGATTTCCTTGCTCAGGGGAAATCTCAGGATGTTTAAAAACCCCCCTGTTAAGAAATCTGGGTTAAATCAGCTTTAAGTAGCTGAAAATGCCACAGTTTGCAAAAATGCCTTGAATCTTCACGTTGCACTTAATTTAACTTGAATTTCTTTGATGGTCTTGATAATTAAATTTTTCGGGAACCAAAATATGTAAAAATAGTGGATTTAATCCTCAAGGAGGCCTAAGTAATTTAATAAACAAAACTAGGCTATTTTGCTAACTTAAACCCAATACATTCTGTTTTGAATCCTAACAGAATGTGGGTATTTCCTTGAGCTTTGGCTGATGATTGTGGATGATTTGACTGTTTTGAAAGCCTAAAGCATGATGCATTGAGGGTTCTCCATCACTAAGTTGTCAAATTTCCTCTCAATATGCAATTTTCTCTCAAAAATTACTTTGTTAAGTCTATTCTTGTTGATCGATTAGTGGATTTTACCTTTCAGCACTCCACCCAAGAATTTAATAATTTGCAAGAAATTTTTCCCTAAACTATTCACAATATTCATAGTACAAGATCGATTGAAGCATTCCAAACAAATTATCAAATCCCAAGACTAAAAAACACTACTCACTCATGATTATTAAACAATCAAAATGAAATTAATATAAACATCATAAAAAACAAGAACTATTCTGGTGGAATTTAAAAGTAAGATGAGAGAATTGGCATAGCAAATATGGAGTTCTTGGCAATTCTTCAATCTCTAAGTCTCCAAATAGCAAGAAGTCTTCCTTCTAATCTTTCTTTTTGCTCCAAAACGATAAGAACTATTTGATAGATTTCTAGGTTAGAAAAAATTAGGTCTCTTTTTCAATCAACTGAGCATGCCAAGTTATAGCAACCAATAATCATTCTCAACCACAGAACTGAGGAAATCAAATAGCTACAGCTGTTATAGGTCTGCCATGGACTGTGGCCGCCACCACCGACAGTCCATGGAGGCCTTTGTCTTTGTTGAATCTTATTCTTCTTTCTCTTAATGGGCACAGTGACTTGGAGACATTTAGGGTAAGCCAAAAACTTGACTTTTGAGGGTCGATATTTCTTAGACCGTTGGTAAACTCCTCTAAGAGCCACTCACAGGAAAATCTCCCCATGAATCATCCAATTGAGGTAGTGGACGAGGCATCCAATCTAGCACTGCCAAATTCCAGCTCACCTATATTCTAGATAACCCCTTTAAAATTGCACCACTAGTTAAGATTTCGTTGGTTAATTTCCTTATAATCCTATTTGTTAGTGCATGACCTGGGGAAGGGCTATTCTTTTGCTTAATCCTTGTAACATTTCACATACTTAGATTAAGGATATGAGTACTTGATGCTTAGTATTTTCTAAAAATGCCAATTTTTTTTAGCTGTCTAAGGAGGGTGATGAAATTGAATTCATCCCTTTAATTTAATCATTGGTGCCTCAGCTTCTGAGGATTAAAGGGTGGGTTGATTTATCTCTTTTGTTCAATTGTTCTCAAGTTTGAGTCCATCACTAGAAGATTTAGGGCTTTTCTCTCTCTTAGGTTATCTTGGAGGAGGCTGATCTTCATCAATATTTAGGGCTCACCATCAAGGGTTAAACCTTTTATTCGATCAATGTTTTCACCATGGGTCATTTAGTATCAGAGCAAAACGTTCCATCCTTTTGGCAAGCTTTAAATCCATTAATCTTTGTGTTTGATTTGCTTAAATTCTATTCTTCTCTCTACTATTTTGCCTTTAGTTCTCCCTATCTAAATCTCTTATTTTAGTCTACAAAGAACCCTAATTATTGCCTAAACATAATCCCTAACCCAAACACTTCCCTAAAACTCCACAAAAAGCCTTTACAAAAAGTCCATCAACAAATCACGCAAGTAGAAATTTGGCATGACCTCCTCATGCTGCCTGGCACAACCATGCCCCTTTTCTGCACTTCTATTCCTAGTCTACAGATTTAGCATGACCACTGTGTCGCTGAGCATCACCGTGCCACTTCTTTTTTCCCAGTACCTTCATGAGGCTTATGAATAACCCTAAGACCATTCATCGGGAGATTTGCGGTGGTGTATTTTGATGACATCTTAGTGTGTAGTTATGATGAGGCCTCTCATGTAGAATATCTTTCTCAAGTGTTCTGAGTGTTGAGGCAACTAAAGTTATAGGCCAAGCTTGAGAAGTGTGAACTTTGCACTCCTCAAGTTGTCTTTCTTGGCTATGTTATGTCTAGTGAGGGAGTTGAAGGTGACTAATCCAAGGTTAAGGCTATCAAGAGTTGGCCTACTCCCACCTCCATCATGCAAGTTTGAAGCTTCCATAGGTTGGCCTCTTTATACCTCTACTTCATCAAAAACTTTAGTTGTATTATGGCTCCCTTAACTGAATGCATGAATAAAGGAAGCTTTGAGTGGACAAAAGATTACCCAAAGGGCCTTTGAAATGATCAAGGATGGGCTATGTTTAGCTCCTATCTGGGCTCTTCCCAACTTTGATATCCTTTTTGAAGTTGAGTGTGATGCTAGTGGCTTTTGAATTGGTACAATTCTCACTCAAGCCAAGCGCCCTTAGCCTACTTTAGTAAGAAGTTGAGTAGTTCAAGACTTAACTGCTCCATTTATAACAAGGAATTCTATGCCATTGTTAGAGGCTTGGAACATTGGAATCATTACCTTAAGCTGAAACCCATTGTGCTCCATTTAGATCACAAGGCATTATCCTATGTCAATGGTTAACACAAGTTGAACACAAGGCATGCCTAATAGGTTGAGTTCCTTCAATCTTTTAGCTCTTGCAAGCACAAGAGAGAGAAAGAGAATGTGGTGGACAATGCATTGTCAAGGAGGTATGCTCTCTTCTCGGTCCTGAAGCCAATGTCCTTGTATTTCATTCTATCAAAGCTCTAGACAAACAGGGTGAAGAATCCATGGTAAAGGATACCTCTACCTTTAGCTCTTTCACTCTACAAGATGTTTTCCACTTCAGAGGAAACAAACTTTGCATCCCTAAAAGTCCTCTAAGGGACTTGATTATCAATGAGGCTCATGGAGGAGCCTTAGCCGTCACTTTTGTATTAACAAGACCCTTTAGATACTCAAGGAGTATTTTTATTGGCCTAATATGGGAGGGGATGTTCATAAGGGCAACATTTGTCGTATGGTCAAGAGTCACTCCAATCAAGACCTCTACACTCCTCTTCTAGCTCCAATAAGGCCTTGGGATGATATTTACATAGAGTTCATTGTGTGTCTCCCAACGACACTACAGTGAAGAGATACTATTGCGGTGATAGCGCATCAATTCTTTAAGATGGCTCACTTCATTGCTTGCCACAAAAGTGATGATGCTACCTACATTGTGGACCTCTTCTTCCAAGAAATTGTGAGGCTCTATGATATTCCAAGAACCATAATCTCAAATAGGGACACCAAATTTCTGTATTGCTTTTGGAGATCCTAATGGAGAATAGTGACGACTAAGTTTCTCTTTAGAACTACTTGCCACCCTCAAACCGATGGACAAATAGAGGTGACAGATAGAACTCTCACAACCTTACCAAAGGGTATAAAGAAGAAAAGTTTAAGGGATTGGGATGTCAAGCTTGCCCAAGCTGAATTTGTTTACAATCGAGCTCCTTCTGATGCTACCTCTCACTCCCCCTTTGAGGTGTGATATGACCTAGATCCTCTTACTCCCATTGATCTTATTCTAGTTCCTCAAGAATCACCAGTGAGTTTTGAGGCTGAAGCCAACGCTAAGGAGATGAAGTGCCTAGATGAGCAAGTAAGGGCACTAATTGAAAAAGTGAATGAGTAATACAAGCTTCAAGCCAACAAGAACCGTACTCAGCTTAAGTTCAAGCCATGAGGTCTTGTGTGGTTGCACTTGAGGAAAGAAAGGTTCCCATCAAGGGGGAAGAAAAAGCTTATGGCTATAGAAGATGGTCCGTACAAGGTGGTATAAAAGGTTGTGGAGAATGCCTATAAAAGAGAGCTTTCGGGAGACATGTAAATATCCGCTACCTTTAATGTTGGGGATCTCAATCCGTACCTTAAGATGATGAAAAACACAATGAAGATTTGAGGGTAATCCTCTTCAAGGGGGAGAAGTTGATGCGGAGCAAACTCCAAGCTGGGGCTTACTCTCACAAGCAAGGGTCTTGAATCAAGTAGACTCAATGTTAACTTTGGGTCAAGGACTATGTCCTCCTAGGTCAATGTTGACTTGGGACCCTTGAGGAGCTCCAAGTAAGATTAGGAAATGTGGTTGGGCAATTAGTAGTCCTAAATAAGGAGCTTAGCTACTTTATGCTCCAAAACTACCTTATTAGCTCATTTTTAGTTTTCCGGGCAAAACACCTCATCTCACTTCTAACTCCATTTTGGAAGCACAAACAAGCTCTACCTTGGATGCGTTAAATATATACATATAGACCCAGATGTTTAGTTTCCATCAAGCTATAGAATGTCTCCAGATTCTAAGTATCAGGGAAGATAGAGGGAGAAGATCGAGCAAGGACTAGTACAGGGTGTGAAATTGCATGTTTTATATTGAGGAATTGGTTGGGCTAGCAAATGGATGAATTAAGGGCTAATATTTCTTAGATAGCTACTGGCCTCCTCTAGAAGCCACCCATAGGAAAATATCCCCATGACTAATCCAATTGAGGTAGTGGATGGCTCATCCAAGCTAGCATTAATGCAGCCAAAATCTAGCTCACGTGTATTCTAGATAACCCCTTTAAAATTGCACCACTAATTAGGATTTCTTTGGTTAATTTCTTTGTAACCCTATTAGTCAGTACATGACTTGGGGAAGGCGGTACTCTCCTGTTTATTTGCTTGATCCTTGTAACATTTCAAAGACTTGGATTAATGATATAAAGTATTTTCTCAAACTCTCAAACTTCTTTATCTTTCTAAGGAGGGTGGTGAAATTGAGTTCATCCCATTAATTTAATCTTTGGAGCCTTGGCTTTAGAGAATTAAAGGGTGGCTTGATTTATCTCTTTTGCTCAATCGTTCTTAAGTTTAATTCAATCACTAGAAGATTTGGAGTTTTTCTCTCTCTTGAGTTATCTTGGGGGAGATTGATCTTCATCACCATTTGGGGCTCACCATCACGGGTTCATACCTTTCATTTGATCAATGGATTTCACCATGGTTCATGCTCCTGCATGGGTTATAGCTGAGTTATGTTCCTCTTATTTCACTTAATGGAGTCGAAATTCAATGTATAAAAGAGGCGGATATTCAATGAGCGGTTGAACATTAGAAGTCTTTGTACGTATATTTTGTGTTAAGGGCTAATCCCTATGTCAAAGTCATTGATGGCTTCTTTAAACAATTGTGGGGAAATAAGAGGGTGCATTTTTATTACTAAATTTCATTTTATCCTACAGAAATGATATCTTGAAGTAGACTTTTAAATACTTTCATTAAAAAAGAAAAAGAAGTCTTGTAATAAGGCCCTAGCCTATTGAGAAGCCTATTTGCGAGGGTGGAATAGGTCATATGCATGTATGGGTAAGCTTTGTTCTGGATAAGGCCTTAAATTTCCTTTTAGCTTTGTAGGAAGGCCATTCACTGCGAACCGTGCCATATAAGACAAGACTAAAACTTAATTTGTGCCAGTATTAATTAAGAATGATATATAATAGGAGCTCCTTACAAAAGTGGCTTTCGTGGATAAACTTGGTGAATAGGATGTTCATGGATCAAATATCCCAATCAAAACAGATCTCATTTTGAGTACCCAAAATTTTGGGTTGGTAAAAGCATGAACCAGAATCGAACCAAAAATTTTGGGCACTCAATTTTTGGGTACTTGAAATTTTTGGTTCAATATTTCATATACCCAATAACCCCGTTTTCACCTTTTTTATGTTGTGATTTACAACTTAAATATTTGGGGCTAGTTCTCTACCGAACGGATTAGTGATGTTGCCATTGTTTTTTCAATTTATATTGTTCCTAAGAAGATAAAATAACTGAGCAATATGTGAACAAATTGAATATTAACATCCTTGCATGAATTGTAATTTGAGCCCATTGGGTGAATATCAACTTTTCCATCGTGAAACAAACCTACAGGTCATATCAAGTCAAAACTAGGGCTGTCAAAAATTAACTCGACATGATTATCGATCCGAACCAAGCACGAAATTAAGTGGATTAACATTTTTTACCTGTTCAATTAAATGGGTTGACACATTTAACTTGTTTAATTAATTGGGTTAGGTTTAGTTGAGAATTTAGACACGAAAAATATCTATTTAACCCGTTTAATTAAGGCCCTATTCTTTTCGTAATTTAATGGACCCAATCCACTCCTTCCCACTCTCACCCACTCCTTCCCGTCCTTTCCCACATCTTCCCACACTTTAAAAAAAATACCACTCCTTTCCACTCCTAAATATAACTATTATTTTTCATATTTTGAAAACTTTTATAATCTATGTAATTGTGTGTATGAATAATCTGATAATAATTATGAAAAGTTTTATTTATTCTTCAGATGTTATGGAAATATTTGTTAGTCGTGCCAGAAATTGTAGGTGACAGAATTTTTGTTATATATATTGAAGAAATAAATTTTTTTGCTTTGTTAAGCAAATGTTAGTTTTTTTATGACCAATAGATATTTTGGGTTTGATGCTTTATATGGAAGAGATGCTTAAATTTATTTTTTTTTGCGTTGGTTACGAAATATTTGATAGATCATCAAAGCGTGGATGATTTTCTGTATGTGTAACAAATTTATTTTTCGTTCATCGTAATTTGGGACCAAATTTGCAGATTTTTTTTGACATAATAAAGGAATGTGTAAATTTTTTTTACGTTGTTTGTAATTCATGACAGTAAGTGTAGATGTATTATACATGTATTCTAAGCGGATATTTTTTTGGTGAGTGTTAGTAATAAAATATTGGAAGTTTTTCACACAAATTGTAGATGATTGTTTTTTGTATGCTAAGGGGCTGTTCATTTCATTGGAAAATATGGACTGGTAACTGGGTGAAGTTGGTTGAGACTGGTAGAAATAGGTTAAAGTAGGATGAAATGAGTATTTTTTTATTGAAGTAGGTTGAAGTGGGTATTTTTTTTGTTAAAGTGAATTGAAGTGGGTTAAAGTATGTTGAAGTTGATTTTTTTTTTTTTTTGAAGTGGGTTGAAGTGGGTTGAATTAGGTTGAAGTGAGTTGAAATTGGTTGAATTTTTTTTGTATGATGGGTAGAAGTTTGTTAAAATAGTGAGAAATGGATTGAAGTTGGTTACAATGTGTTGAATAAGGTTGAAGTTGGTTGAAGTGGGTTGAAGTAGGTTGAACTGAGTTGAAGTAGATTGAAGTGAGTTGAAATAAGTTGAAGTTTGTTGAATTTTTTTTTTTTTTTGTATGATGGATAGAAGTTGGCTAAAATAGTGAAAAATGGGTTGATGTTGGTTAAAGTAAGTTGAAGTGGGTTAAAGTGAGTATTTTTTTGTTGAAGTGGGTTGAAAGGAGTTGAAGTAGGTTGAAGTGGGTATGTTTTTGTTGAAGTGGGTTGAATTTATTTTTTTTTGCATGATGGGTAGAAGTTGGTTAAAATAGTGGGAAATGGGTTGAAGTTGGTTGAAGTGGATTGAAGTTGGTATTTTTTTTTATTGATGTTCGTGAAGTGGATTGGTGTGGGTTGAAGTCGGTTGAGGTTGTTAAATTTGGATTTACTAACGAAAAGAACAAGGCCTAAACATATGCCTTTTTTTTCATGGTTCGTCTTTGGTCAATATATGAAAAAAATATATCCATAATTTGTTTTACAAATAACGAAAATTACAACTTTTTTGGGGTAACAACAGTCACGAAACAATATTTTGTATTTGAGTCAATACAGAAAAAAAAAATTTCAGTCTAATTTTTTTTTTCATCGGTAATTACTATCACCAAAAAAAAATTACATTAAAAAAAAACAAAATACGTAACTTACATCAACTCTTCTACTTTATTCAACTCCTTCCAACTCCTTCCCACTCCTTCTCACTCCTTCCCCCCTTTCCCACACTTAAAAATAAATACAACTCCTACCCACTCCCACCAACTCCTTCCCCCCTTTACCACTCTCACCCATCCTACAACTGAAATTTCTCAATGAAAGGAACATGCCTTAAATGGGTTAAATAGGTGGGATTGTTTACCTAATTACCATATATTTTTTAGGTTGAATTGTGAAAACGTGTGGTATAATGAAGTCGATCTTTGTTGTGTGATTGTGGTTCATGTGCATTATGGACAATGGTTGCATTATGATGATATATTGAACTCAAAAGATTGATTTATAGTGTTTGATAATTATATTTTGGTCAAAATTTTAGGTCGGTAACCGGATAATCTGAATTAACCTATTTACACTAAATGAGTTTATGGGTAAATTTTAGGTCAATCTGTTTAAAAAAAATAAATGGGTATAAGTTAAAGTTTTTAGCCTGTTTAATAAACAGGTTCGGTTCAGTCAAGATTTTTTTCAACTCGTTTAAGTTCGACATGAACACCAACTCAACCTCACATGGCCTGTTTGATAGCCCTAGTCAAAACTCCATAATCCAAAGTTTCGAAGACTTCAACTAACAACAAATAGAGTCACCCAATGATCATTCCAAAGTGTCTTGGCCTCTGTTTTTTTTTTTAAAAAAAAAACTTATAAGGTTATCGTGTACCGAAATTCAAAAATTGTGAATCATATACGAATTGGTAACCTAAAAGAACTATCGCTTTCGGTATGCAAATTGAAAGAGCTTGAATTTTTGGTTTAGGTACCTTCAAAATTGATTTAGGTAAGGAATAATTGGTTCAAGCTTTTGGGTTTAGTTAATTTTGAACACTATTGGGGATTGATTGTCTAGGAAATGGATTTTGAATAGAAACCACAAAGATTTGCCCATTGTAAGATGTTTGGTAATCAATAAGTGGAACGCCACAACAAAAAAAGTGTAACTGTTAATGGAAAAGAAAAGAGCCTGTTACAAACGACCAACACTGGGAAGTGCCTGTGAAGGAAGTGACTACAAAAGTTGACAATGCTGAGCAAGACAAATTGAAGACATTGTTATGGTGAACTCTATTCTCCAACTACCATTGGGTTTATGCATCATCCCATCGGCTGGACTTACGTTACAAAACTTCGTTGGTCACTTAACTATTGATCATAGACAGAGTGGGGTTTTACAACATGTGAGGTCTGAACAACCTTAATAAATAGGAAGCTATCAAAAGTTTCCTAAGCTAACATAATTGTGATGTTTTTGGCATCCTTAAACCAAAACAACATGATACGAGGATGCATCCTTAAACAATGGGTACCGAGGACTTTTGAGCAATAACGACCCAACAAAGGGACAAATATACTAGATCGCTTTCACTTTGAAGAAGGAATTGGTGTAACAGGAAAAAGATGTACACCTATTGGATCTTTACACTAAAATGCTCCTTTTAGCCACCAAGCATAAAGTACAATACTAGTTCAATATTCATTCCCTCCATGACGTTTTTGGTCTCTTCAGAAAGCAATCTAACAATAGATTGCACGTCTTTAGCATAAGAATCTTACAAATGAGAGACAATGGGTTGGTCTTCACCTTAAATGGACCTGAGAATGGCTTCGAATTCGTCAACCACGGGACAAAGGTCTCTGAGCACAAAATAGAAGACATGCAAGGTACAAAACCACATGCATTGCGCAGCTTAAAACTAACCCTCATTCATTTGACTTGCTTTAGTGAATAAAGGGAGCTTACACCATAGGCTTAAGCATATTCAGATGGGTCTTGTTCATGTTACGGTTCATGCAACAAAAATGTTCCCGAAGAAAGCAGTGAGAGTAGGAGAAAGGAGTTCTAGTACAAGTTGGTTAGGCTTGAAAATAATGAAGGAAAATGCCAAACGACTTGAAATATAAAGAATCAACTATGAGTACCTTGCCACAATTAGATGCACGAATCAGCCTGCCACAGGGGACCAGTGGTATAAGTTAGGGTCTAGTGGTTGCTGTCGGCCCAAATTATACTATTGGGTTAGTAGGTTTCAGGCTGACATAATTTTATGTTCTTTTTTCCACCCAACTACTATTTTTTTGAGATTTTGATTTCCCAACTAAGTTTTCATAATACATTTGTCAAGTGTTAATCTAGAAATTTGTAAAAACCCTCTTCTTTAAATTTGAAGTTGAATATCTCTCCCTCAATAATATTATTTCAAATTTCCAAATCAAGAAAATTTGGAGGGGAGAAGGTCTATTTTCATAGACCTCCTTTTTTCTTTTTCAATTTTTTCAAGTTTTTTTCACAAAAATTTGAAATTTTTGGACTCTCTTGATGGTGCACTCAATGTTACACCAAGTATTAACACCCCAATTTCAAGCATAAATTGAATACTTTATTAAAAAAACAACAGACTCAAGAATAAAAAAAAGGAATTCATGATCTTTTGTCAATTAGTATAAGGTGCGCAAATGAAAAAATATCTAAGAAACATTGTCCACCAAGACATCGTTGAAATAAAACGAAGTGTCTAAATTGTTTGGTAGACAAAAGGCATCAATAAATATAAAGGGGCATTCTACTTCTATGATAGTCTTTCTCCTTCGGAGCCTTTTCCATCAATTAAATCTCAAACGGTGACAAAAAACTAGATGAGCTAGGGCCCATCCAATGAGGTCGGCCAAGTGACATGGAATTTATGGGTTGCTGTGGATTCTTGGCCAACGAATGATCTAGTATCTCAAAGTGGTCAAGAAATGGTAGAAACCCTATTACTTGTGGAAATCCTACACTATAACATAGAACGCCACCAATAGCTTGGTTATAGTGGTGGTAAGAAGGATGGTCCTGCTGGAAGCAGCATCCATGAAGGAAAAACACCCAGACCCCTCAAAAGGGGCAGTCTTTTTTATCAGCTTGTGAAATCAACTTGACATTACTATTATCCAACATGACGAGTGACCACTACACCCGTGGATTATGGCACCTCTAGAGATGTCCCAAGGGTCTGTGAAGAAGGACTCATTGCCACCATATACTCAAAGTAGGAGGTTGTGAATCCCAAGTAAGAGAAGCTTGTCGCTAACAGTGACAAGAAGTTCCTTACAATATGCATCAAAATTAGCGTAAAAAGGCTCTCGTAAAGAAAACAAAAGAGAAGTAAAAGGCAGTGCAATTTTACCTCAACTAAACCATCTCCCAAGCGATAATCATGCCATTGCTTAGTAAGATAAATAGTGGCCTTGAGCCTAGGCACCACTCGAATCATGACTATGCTCACTTCTCGATTAAAATTACAAAGGAAATAAGAAATACTAAATAAAAACATGATCCAACAACAAATGGATAAGCAAAAATCATATCATTGCCAGCCAGGAGGGAAGTCTTGCAACTCGAGGATAGCAACATCCTTAGTGCTCCGCCCTAAATGTACTAGTTTACCTCTCTTAAAGATCCATCATAGACAGCTGCTGGATACTAAAATAAAAATGCAAGTAAACATGAGGTATAAGTTGAAAAATAAGAAAGAGTAACAAGAAACAAGCAAGAATCTTACCTTTGTGTAATAGGAGGCATCATATTCTTGCAAGCAAATGTTGATGTATTCTTGTCTCTCTAAATGATAAACATAATTGTCCCATAGTATGCATTCTACAATAGCCTCCAAAGTTAGAGAAAAAGTGAACATAGTCCACGGACAGGGGCCTTGGCCTTCTAGTTGCCATCAAACCCAATCACCTAGTGACTCTTCCTTGCTCACCAAGATACTAAACGTACCCAAAAGGACGTTCTACACTCTTTGTCTAGAAAGAAAGGGTCTAAACACTTGCAATGGAGTAGGACACTCCTATCATCAACCTAGGATTCTAAAGTCATTTCTAATCAAACAAAGATAAGTATATCAAAGCAATTTTACAAAAAAGCAACCTGATAAAAAAGGCTTGCTTACTTAACGGGTTGGCCATTCAAGGCCACCCAAAAGCAATTGATATCTTTGTAGGAGGGGCCTATCTTGGTTGGCTACCCCGGATCCACCACATCATAAAAGGCACCCTTTTAGTACGCTGTGGATGCCTAAAAAAGGCATCTCAAATTTTATAAACTGCCTAATGACAAAATTATGACCCAATTTGTTTATTTAGCGGCCCAACAAAGTAATCGTCGATTCGAGCCTGAAAGAAAAACAAAGAAGGAAAAACAAAAGAACCTAAAAGGCCAGCTAAGCTCAAAGTAACAGTGTTCGACGTTCAGTTGAGATCCACTCTAGGGGCCACAAAATTATTAAGTTTATGTATTAATATTCTTCAATGAACAAGCTTTCTAAAGACATATTATACACCAAAATCCGACAAGCAATGAGAAATATATGAGTCGATTACTAGGACATGTGTTGAAAATGACACATGTTCACTAGTTCACTTACATATATTTCCACACTTATAAGAAAAATTATTAAACAAGTGTCATTAGAAAATAGACTCAATAAGATTTCAATACAAAAAGGAATCACTCAAAATGGTGGTCAGACATGAAAGTTATAACCAAAACAAAATTGTGTTGTTTGCAGCCCCCAGAACTTTGGCGATTCACTTAATAGGGAACTTAATCAAGCTCTTAGTATTTTCTCCCTCTCCGAATCCTTTTCTATCTAAGGTGAGTCCAATTAATAAGAATTCTACCTAAATTAACTCACTATTTTAGATTAACCTTAATGATATGAGGATTATTTCTCATTTCTCAGAACTGATTCAGACTATCCCCTCAACCACCATAAGTAGGCAGTAGTCCCTAGGGTTAGAGGTATCAAATTTGCATCAACACACATCATAAAAATTGATGATCGAAAATGAGGGAGGAAAACATCATATTTTTTGGGAGAAAGTCCTACAAGAAATACTTTACATATTGAGAGCGTCAAGGGAGACAAGTAGGTCAATCATTAAAAGGCATCACTTTGTTGGGTTCCCAAGTAAATCAAGTGGGTCGTCTTGAGGGCGAAAATCCAATCTTTCTCTCACTTTTTCTATTTATTTTCTTTCTCTTTTGCCTATTGATTCTGAATTTTGTAAAGATGTAATCTTTCAGTAGTGTTCCCCGCCTACTATAATATGTTGAATTATTTCTTTTGATTTTCTTTTGACTAATATTATACCTTTGATTTGTGTTATCTGACATGATTGATACTAATATACTACATGACTTTTTGATAGTACAATTATGACCTAATTTTCCATATTGATTAATAGAGGTCGTCATTACTAACGGGCAGTGATGTGATGCACTCCATCATGTCACTGTACCATCACCCTGAATCTAGATCCTCGGTTCAAGCCTGTGGAGACAAGATGGTCCCGCACTAAGGATTATGCGGAGGCCTTTCGAAAACCATTTTAAAGCAATCCAGATGGCCCTTTTGGTATCTATTTTGGTTGTCCCTATTGGTTTATGGTTTGCTTTGAGGAGTAGATTTGATTTATAAGTTTTTCCCAATATTCACTGTTGATTGTTTTAATTAAAGTTGTGTACTTTTCTTATTTTATTTCCTGTCGTACTTTATTTTTCTTGCATTGATCAAAGTGGTTTGGATCTCGACAATAAAACTATTTGGAATCAGGATTCAGCCTCATTTTTTACTTAAAAGCCCTGCTAGGTTCCTAAATCAGACTTGTAGCCAGATTCCTAAGCCAGGCAGTGGTTATTGCAAGGATCGAGCCAAGGGAGCTGGAGCAAGCTCTTGCCTAGGAACCTGACTGGGTTTTCGCTTCGATCCAGGGTTTAGCCCATTGCGTTGGACCTGCAGTTTTTACTGCAAGCTACCTATCTATGTAAAAAATAAATCTAATTCAATCAAATAATAATAATAATAATAATAATAATAATAATAATAATAATAACAATAATAAAAACACCCAAGAAACAAGTCCGACCATTCGTGGGGGACCGTACCCTGGGATAGGTCCCTGGGGTTGTGTGGGTCATACACACCCTTAGTGTTAGGAGCAACTTGGGGAATACTCCCGAAACCCAAGCTAGAAAGCAAAGCAAAAACAAGGTTAGCAAGTAAAACATCTTGATACATAGAGATGAGCAAACAAAACAAAGAAAGTCCACCTCAAGAAACTTCAAAAAGCCTTCTAAGGCTAATGCTCAGAAATTCTCCTTATCCCACCTACCAGTGGCTCTTGCATACTTATGGAGGTCTTCATAAGTTGTGTGCAGTAGTTAAGATTTCATATAATGTCCTCCAAGTGCACTGCAATGCAAATGCATTGGTTGCCCTTATCGGTGAGAATTGCACAATGAAGCAAACTATGCCATGAAAAGGTGGAAGAGCTCCTCGAACAATGTGATATTTCACACTGGCTAAATCCTTAACCCTTCCCCCTCTTACTAAGACTACAAAATGCTCTTGTAAATTCTGGCCAATACGAGGTATACGAGTATTGATTTCAAATCCAGAGGTTAATTGTACTCTGGCAACTTTACATAAGGTAGAGTTTGGTTTTTTTGGGCGGTGATGGTGGAAAAATTGACAAATAAGTCACCCTTACTGCCATTCTACAAAATTGCACAAGAAATTTGCACCTCATACGGCTCATTCAATTTTTTCAAAGCCATTGGATCCCTTCGATAATTCTTTACGTCCCACAGGTTTGAAGCTGGTCATGAGATATGCCATCAAATGAGCCCGCTAAGACCTTCTTGATCAACTAGTATTGAATAGCGTTATCTTTCACAAGGTACCTCTTAGTTACGGTCCCTAACAGTTCAATAGGTCTTTACCAATCAAGCTTGAAGTCAAACTATATCTCAAAGAAGTCAGCTCGAATCAGACCCACCTTTGCATGTAGAAATTTGAAGAGGTTATTGTTATCTCCCATGGGGGAAAATGGAAGGTGTTGGTAGCATAAAAAAAAGCTCTCTACTAGAACCTTAAGGACGCAACATTCAGATGCGATTCAAACCCTAAAAATGTTGATCAGGGAGTTGGCGACGCTAGGGAGTCTCTAATGGATACACTCGGTATCCTTGGGGTTCTGTAAATATTCATGCGCTATTTATTCTATGAAAGTAGGTGCTATCAACAAAAAGCCACAAACACAAATCATTAGATTAAATCTAAATAAGAATCATGTATTTTCAAGAAAAATACCAACTTAAGGTAAACCTTCTACTTCTCGCCAAGCAATAATGGAGATGTGCTGGTGCCTATAGCTTAGAGGTGTCGATCCAATCACTAGGTGTCCAAGAACTAACCTATATTCATCCTATAACTATTTATCATCACCATAATGACAGGAAGGGTACGATTAGTCACATGCCATAGTCTACATGTAAGTTGTTAAAGTCAATTTACAAACTATAAGGGTAAAGTTTAAAGCCGCTACAGCATGCAAAGGCCTCACAAATAATTTCTACATTATTTTAGCATGAACATGGCATAGTCAAAAGCTAAAATTTACAGAAACAACCAATAAGTAAAAAGCAAGCTCAAGTTTCACTCCTAGTAATTCTTTATACTCAAGAATCATCCTAAAGATGCAAATTTTCCTATCAAACTGCTCGACGTAGATGTCCATACAAGCTGACCACATAAACTCTTAAATTCTCCAAATAGGCATAAAATTCGACTTTTGACTCAAAATGCCCATATTCAAGTAAACAATAAAAGAACAAGCAAGAACAGGGTAATAACTCTTCAATTGATGCAAAAACAGAGACCTTTGGAGCTTGAGAGAGGTTACCAATGGCATCTAAAGAGAGAAAGTGTTGAAAATCTGGAGGAAAATGAAGAATTTAGTCATGATGTCCTTTTATGGTATGAGCGACCTTGTGGAAGGACAGGCCCAACAACTACTGCTACTCAGTCTGCTAGAATCTGAAACATTTTGTTGGATTGTTGTGGCATGCCAAATAATGCCGCCACCTTAGTAGGCAACTTAGCGACAACCCTAGTTATACCACTTGGGTCTAACTTCAAGCGAATTGCTTCCTCGGTCATGAGTAATGTTCATCATCTGCGGAAACTTCACCACATAGCCATACCCAAAAAAAGGTAAGCAATCTTCTTAATTTAGAAACCTTTTTCCAACCTCAAATATTTTAACGGACCCTTATACCCCCAAATATCTTTTTTTTTTTAAAAAGTGACAGAGCCCTTACACTTTAAAAAGATCCTCCGCAGTAAACCCTCTTTGGTATTCATACTATATTTGCATTCACATTTCAATTATTTTTTCTAACAGCTCTTAGGCCAAGGCACAGACCTTGCATATTTGAAATCATATTTCTCAAATAGAACTTTAGCTCTTAGGATAAAGAAAAAACCCTAAATATTTTTAAATCATTTTTCTTAAACGGGAGTTTAGCTCTTAGGGAGGCACAAAACTTGATAATTTTAAATCATTTTTATCAAATAGGACTCTAACCCCTTGGGATTCCAAATATTTTGAATCATTTTTCTAAAACAAAATTTTAGCTCTTAAGGCGAGGCACATACGCAAAGTATTTTAGAATCATTTTTTCTTAAATGAGACCTTAGCATCTGAGGGGAGGCACAGTCCTCAAATATTTTTAAATGCTTTTTTTCTCTAATATGACTCTAGTTCTTAGGCCAAGGCATAGAACCCTAACATTTGAATTGTTTTTTCAAAACTGGACTTTAGCTTCTATGCTGACACAAATTTTAAAGATCTTTAAATTGTTTATTTTCCTCAAATGCGACTCAAGCTTGGGGGGCAAGGCATAGAAAAATTTAAAATCTATTTTTACCATATGGGACTGGCTCCTAGGGTGAGGCATAGATCTCGAGCATTCTAAAATTGGCTTTATTTCTCAAAGGAGACTCTAGCACTGGGCCAAGGCATAAACCCTGTGCATTTTTAAAATACTTTTTTCCTCAAACAAGACTCGAGTTCATGGGGGGAGGTGTAGACCCCAAACATTTTAAAATTGCTTTCTCCCTTAAAATGGAACTCTACCCCCTGAAATGAGGCATATTCCTAGAATATTTTAAACCATTTTAAATTTTTTCGCTCTCAAATAGGACTCTAGTTCCTTAAACGATGTGTACATGACAAAAATTTAAAACCACTTTAAAATCATTTTTCTAAAACAAAACTTTAGCTCCTAGGGCGAAACTGTAGATCCTGAAAGCATGCTTGCATTCACCTATGCATCTACATTCATCCTTGCCTCACATTACATACTTTGTGCTTCACCCTAATGGTTTCGACTAAACTAAAGGCTCCTGTAGACACACAATTTATGTTTTTGAGATTTAGATTGACTGCATGTTTTGTATGTTGTGTGCATTGTAGCCTGGTGATGATAATTAACTAACCTGCTGAGGGTGAAGCAATAATATACTTGGACTCCCAGCGACTAGCTTGTAAATAAAAATATGGTATGTAGAAAAAACAATTGCTAAAAAGTTTTAAAAAGCATTTGCGAACCCAAAAGTTTAGAAATTAATTTCAAAGAGGCAAAAACCTTTGGGGTTTGCGTAATTTGCTAGCATGGGAGATTGAATTCATGACATTGAGCATGAGTGAATTAGATAGTAATTAGTGGGAAAGTGTATTACCTAGTGATACAACTCTCATGAAAAAATCTCTTAAAGTAGAAAACATATGGATAGCGACGTGATTAAGGAGCCACTAAGGATAGGTGGTTGGGTCCTAGTGCAGGCTGTTGGGTCCTACCTTGCTCACTTCATAAATCCCATGTGATTGTTATTCATGATTGTTGTAATTAGGTTAATTATATGATTTCTAGCCTAACTGATTTTCAATCTAGCATTTTTGTCCTATTTCATGAAATTTGATTAAAAGAATTGATTTGATTTTGTCCTTGATTTTATAGTTTGAGATCTTCACCTCTCATTTGAGGACACCTTTTACCACGTAGAGAAAAGTATACTCTCATCTCCTTTTATATAAAATTTTCCTCCAACTTGGTAGTAATAAACCTCTATTCTCTTCTTAAGATTCTTCAAAAAGTTCTCTCAAGTAGACTAGCTTTCGTCCTATCCTATCATACTTAGGAGGAAGGAATCAAGAGAGCATTGCTTCGTCATTTTACTCTAGTTGAGGTAGTCCTCAAGGCCATAAACAAAGATAATAATGTGTTTAAAACTTTTCTTTTAATTCTTAATCATGCTTCTCTTTGACCTTTCGTGAATCTTTGTTTCATGTCTATTTATTTGGAACAATAAAACAAAAGTTTATTAATAAAGAGGGCACTAAATTTGTTGCTTTATGTTATTTTCAATTTCATTATAAAAATGCATTGCTAATAAGCGATCACTAAATGTATTCTTCATTGTTAATCCTCTCACCAAATAAGGCCTAAATTCATAAAGACGTTGCTTGTGTGGTGCTAAAAAATGGAAGCTTGAATACATTCCTTTCTGGTGGACGTTGTTTTTGAAGAGATCGATCTAATGATGGTTTTCACCATCCAGTATGTTGTACCTTTGCCTTCGAATATGGCCTTATGCTCACTATCATAGAGTCACTCTTAATAATTGCTCATTCTGGATTCGGACTAGTTTTATAGAAAACACTCTTTTTTTCCTTCTTTAAAGCCAAATCCTCCTTTCTGTGATTGCCCTTCCATTTGAGGATTTGGTTGAAAAAGGAATTAGATAATTTCTATAGAATTATGGGTTTTTATATTACTGTAAAATATGTTGGCAACTCTAAAATTGAAGCTATGATTCTTTCTGCGACATAACTCCATGAAACCACCACTTAAAATTCACCCAACACATCCTTCATAAGAAGGCCGTTTGGGGGGGGGGGGGAGCCCATTTAACCTCGGAGAGCCCTAGGCTAAAAGCCTTACATATTAACGACCACTGGTGGCGTTTTCAATCATGTACTTGCTGAGAAGCCCCAAGACCATGGAAAGTTGAAAGGTTCAGGGGTTCACATTAGGGACCTTTGTAAAAAATGGTCCTATTTTACAATTGGTCCTAGTTCTCTTGATGATATCACCAAGAGGGTAATGAAGCTGAAGAAGATGTTTTCTTTTAATAAGCAAAGCATGACTGGGAAGTTGTTATAGAAGCCTGCATTTTCTTATTTGAAAGTTGAGTGTCATTGGATTGCCTATCCATTCTTCTCAGCTATGTTCCTCCTCGTTTATAATATTCCCCTTGATTCTTTTTCCCACTTATTCGCACTTCCCACTCGTAACCTAGTTGTTACTAGTTCAAGTCTACAAAGATTTTGGGGATGCTCTTAATGGAAAGGATGTGGATAAATACCCAACCAAGCAACCCCATGAGTTAGGCCCTTATCATTGATGGTTCTGTCTCTATTGACAACAAGGAATCCAATTGTGAGGTTCGGGAAATTACACCAATGTAAGTCACACTTATCTCCATCTCCCATGGAGGATGTTTTGGCAAAGAGGAGTGGTGACAATGTTCCTCAACTAGAATATACATAAACATCCCTTAAGGACTAGCTTGAGCCTAATGGCCATCACACCTATTTTCAGCCTACCTTTCTAAACAATGATTGTTGGAGAGAAGCCTCTTAAGATTCTAATGAAGTACTAGTATCCGAGCTATTGAAAAGGTCCTCTGAGGGTACCCTCAGGACTTATATCAACTGTCTAACTTATCCCTAAACTCTTAAGGGGAGAGATTATATGAAAACAATGGGTGGATTATCAACTACGAACTGAGTTAGCTTCTTACTCACCTGGTCCCGCTTCTGAGTCTCCTTAGGTCATAGTGTGAGCTTTATGCACCTATCATTAAGATTTTAACTCTCAATGTGGCTAAGATTCTTCGCCAAAAAAAGTTACGACTATGCCATTTATGCGCTTACGACTATCCTTTTAAGGAGAATAAGAATTTGGGAAGGCTAAGGCTATAATTACTCTTCTTTAGGAGAAACTTCTTAACCAAGAGGTCGAGCCCAAGGTCGCCCTAGATTACGCCTTAGAAATACAAGAAAGTTAAGGAAAAAGAAGGGGAATCCTCTTTTCGGCTTCCTAAGGCTATAGAGGCTATCCTTGCTAGGTCCTTTGAAGCTAGGCTCCTGGACTTCTCAAAGAAGCAACTAGAAAAGCTAGAGTAAAGATACATAATTCTAAGAAGGGAAGAACTTGATGTTTTTTATCTTTTCTTTTGATCTTTGTATCTTTACTTTTGTGGAATTTTATTGAAATTTATAGTCCTTTAATAAAGTATGTTATATGAATTTTCAAGTGTCTTGTGCTTTATTTAGAAAAATTGCCAACATTCTGCTTTGGGAAGACTTTTGACACATAACTCATGGTTTATTTTGAGGCTCAAACATGATATATTGAATATCATATGTCGCTTTATTAATTTGTAAAAAACGTCAAAGAGGAATTAAACTACGAGAGTGTTATAAGGTTTCTTACTCTAAGTACAAAATTGATTATTGATTCTAATATTGAATAAACTCCCTAGCTAGATGAGCTTAACCATAATATCTGTTAAGATTGTGTGCATGCTAAGTATTTGGTATCTCATTGCCCCTCAGAGTAAGAAGCTTGTAATTACCTAAATAGACTTCTTGCTTGATAGTGCATGGACCTTTTTAGTTTGCTCCCATCTTGCTTGGATACTTTCCAAAGCCTTGATGCCTCTCAGGACAGAGTACCTTGGCTTGAATAGCTTGTGAAAAGCCTTTTTGTTATATCTTTTAACTATCTTTTCATTCTAGAGTTTTATGCTAGCAAATTCCTCTCTAATTTCTAGTAACAAGTCAAGTCCTTGTTGTTGTTTATCCTAGTTCAATTAGGATTGTGAGTCTGAACTGTAAGGATCATGGCCCCTATTTTTATTGGAATGAAGACTTTGCTGCCATAGGTCAGCATAAAATGGGTATTTTCGGTGGAAGTTCAGACAATGGTTCTTATTGACCATAGAATTCCAGCCAGTTCATCTTCCGAAGCTCTCTTAGCATCTTCAATCTTTTTCCTCAGGGCTTGATTACCATCTTGTTAGCAGTTTTAGCTTGTCTATTAGCATGTGGCCTAGCCATAGATGTGCACTCAGTATGATCTCTTATCCTTCATAGTAGTTCTAAAATCCTTCCGATTACTATCTTTCTTTATCCATAGTAATACTGGTGGGAGGCCAAACCTAGTTATGACATTCTTCCAAAGAAAAAATTTATTCATCTTTGTTTGATGATTGTTCTCATATGTTCTGCCTCCTTTGACTTGGTGAAGTGATCAACTATCACAAACAGGAACTTTTCTGGACAAATGCTAAAGGAAAGGGCCCTAAGATGTCCATCCACTAGTTAGTAAAGGGCATAGGCATTGTGATGGCTGACATCTCTCTTGCAGACACATGTATTCTTAGAGAGAATTTCTAGCACTTCTCATATTTTTTAACATACAAAGTTACATCCTTAAGAATTATTATCCAATCAAGCATGCTCTTGAGATTACCAACATTCTTCCTTCTACGTATGCTCCATAATCCCCCTTTATGGATTTATGTTAGGATGTACTATGTTTTTTATTTGCTAACTCAATTTAGGAGAGGCCTTGTTCATCCCCTTTTGAATGATTCTTCGTGGAAGATAGAATACCAAAGTACTCTTGTCTTGAGCTTTCTAGCCTCTATAGGATCATCAGTTATCCTTTCCCCTTTTAAATACAGTAGAAGTTCTATCATCTAGGAGTCAACCGTAGGAATCATGTATGCTTTTAAACTTCTATACTTTTTATTTCTTATCACCTCTAATAGACCATCCTTAGTGCATTAGTCTTTGAAGAACTTTCTAGCTTCCTTAAATCCTCTACCTATTGGTTTTATAATCTTACTATGTTTGTGATCTTAATGGTTTTGAAGCATTGCAGGAATTGCTAAATTTTAGCTAGGTACATACCTGATCATCCCTTTTCCTTTGGCCTCAACCTTGCCTCTTGCTCTAGCTGACTAAATCCTATGATTCCGTAAAATCATTACGTTCTTGGCTTCTATTATAAATGTGTAAGCTACCCAACATGGCTTTATACTTAACCCTATTGTATGTTGTTAGAAATGGAAACTTCAAGTCACACCCAAACTTCCCTCCTTCAAGTGAGATTATGATGAGTCCTAACCTGATCATGTCGTATGGAAGAACCATTTACATAAATTGTCTACCAATCAATGTCAAGGACTTTTTCTTTATCCTTAAAGATCCATTTAGTTAAGAACTCTGATAGTGTTTGTACCTTGATTGATGTCCTATGTTTATATCAAATTCGGAAAGTCCCACCACCCATAGCAACATCCTACATGAGCACTTATACTTTTAATCATCTTCTTTGATGATCCTCTATCAAGACCTTAACGGTATGTGCTTAAAAATTTTCTATGAGCTTTCTTGATGAAGTGACTAGCACCAAAGTTAACTTTTCAATATTGAGATAGTTCAATTCTAGTTTAGCTATTATATGGATGAAAAAGTAAACCAAGACTTGTCTCATCTCCTCTTCTCTTGGTAGTACCACATTGACTATTATGTCTAATGCAGGGAGATAAATGTTTATTGCCTCCCCAAATATTACACTTATAAGTGCTGGCATCCCTAATAGATGTTCTTTGAGTTGCCTAAGCTCTTGCTCAGCCTCTTCTGTGCATTGACAGACCTTAACTAACTTTAAACACTTGCAGAAGGGTAGACATTTTTTTGCAAAACTTGAGATAAACCTCCCTAAGGCCACCATGCAACCTTTGAGTTTCTGTATTTTCTTCACAATTTTAGGACCTTGCATCTCCAAAATTACCTTAACCTTTTCTAGGTTTGCTCATATCCTTCTCTCATTTATCATGAAGCCTAAAAACTTCCTAACTCTTATCTCAGAGGCACATTTCTTAGGATTAGACTCCATTGTTGAATTTTCTAAGTGTGCCGAAGGTTTCTCTTCGATTCTCAAGATACTGCTCATTGAGATTTAATTTGACTATCATGTCATTGACATGGACTTCTATGTTTCTTCCGATTTGTCTGCGGAACAGCTCTTGTGATATGTGATGCTTATTATGTTAAGCACAAGTGGCATAGCCTTGTAGTAATTTAGGCTCTGGTATGTGTCAAATGCAATATTATCCTGATTTAGTTCCCACATTGATGTTTGATGAAAGCCATAATAGACATCTATGAAAGAAAAATATGTATGACCACTAGAGGAATCTACTAACTGATCTATCCTAGGGAGTGAAAAACTGTCTTTTGGACATGTCTTATTCAAGTCTATGTAATCTATACACATTCATAAGATCTCGTTTGTCCATTTTTACCACAAACACATTAGCCAACCAATCAAGGTAGTAGCCTTCTCCGATCAACCCTACGTCCAGCAGCTTGGCCACCTCCTCTGAGAAAACATTATTTATATCTAGTGTAAAGTGACTTCTTTTCTACTTTACTGGCTTCATCGCAAGATCTATTACTAACTTATGCACCATAGCATCTTGGTTTATGTCAAACATCTCCTAGGCTAGATATACAAGCACATCAACAAATTTCTCTATGAGGCTCCTCAGTTTTCCAGCAATTCTCCCCCTAGACCCACTCCTATCTAAATAGTTTTGCAACTCCTGTCCCCTAGATATGTACTAGACTCCTATATTCACCTATGGCGAGCTTACTGCTTGCCTTATATTTTCCTAAGGTGTTATGGGGAGATAAAATTCCTTAATAGGGTTGGACATCCTAACTAAGCCTACATAACATTCCATAGCACAATTCTGCTTGCCGCATACCTTACTTATACTTCTGTTATCAGACTCAAACTACATCTCTGGGCTAAAGTTTAATAGTGTGGCCTTAAAGAATTTTGTGCTAGCCTTCAATTATGATTTCGTAGGTTGAGGTCTATCACAAATGAATCCAACATCATCTACTTGGTTGAACCCTTCTCCCTCACATTAGTGGGCAACTTTATCACTCCCTTAGGATAGAGAATATGCTTAAAAAACCCCTATGATAGGATAGGAAGCTAGTGCTAGCTCCTTATCCTAAGGATTGACTTGGTAAAACAAACATAAAACATTATATGAACAGAATTATTAGCGTCGACTAGCACTCGATTGACTTCATAGTTCGCCACTCCTACTTTAACCACTATATGATAAGGCCACAAGCGAATAATGGTATTATAGCAAATCAAGGTCATCTCCCACAAGGACTGGGCCAAGCTACTGGGTTGTATTCCCTCAAGATAGGTTAAGCAGTTAGCGTATCAAAACTTAACATTGAAATTAAATTAATTAACTATCTAATATCACAAAGAAACAATCATGGAATTAAACAAAACAAACAATCACCCAATCCATGCGCCAATCAAGTACTTCCTCCGTAATTGGTTGCTTTAAAACTAATAATCGAAGTATCACAACCCTCCTTCATGGTGAATTGAAACACCTTAATCTAACCAATTGTCATTTCTCAAGGCTCTCGATTGGTTTAGGTTCATTAAGCATGCGATCATTAAATTCATGGTTTTTCGACTAGTGCGACTTTCTTAAGACTCCACACAATCAAGTCAAAGCCTAGGGTTTCGGTATCAAATTTCACCTTTCAATTCTTCACCCTATACCCAAAACATGTAAGAAAGTGAACAAATCCCTCACAAGTTAATAAACACCTAGGATCTAATAAAACGATCCAATAAATTCTAATGTAACAAAAGACATCAATACAAGATCGAGAAATTAACTAGCGCTTGCATAAACCCCATATTAACACAATAAAACCTAATCCAAATTATAAAACATAAATCCTAAAGTGAGAAAAGAGAAGAGAATGGAAGAGAATTGCTCAACTAAAGAATGCGCTCAATTATTGTTGCAAACCTGATATAGAATCTTTGTAAAATCTTCTTTCAATTCACCCTTCCTTACTATAATACAAAGAATACGCTCAACTATTGTTGCAAACCTGATATGGAATCTTTGTAAAATCCTCTTTCAATTCACTCTTTCTTACTCTAATCTAACGTAAAACCTAATCTAGATCGCAAAAAGGATGGCGTATGAGATGAAGAATGAGGATGAAATACGACCTATTATTGCGGTTCTTAATGCTACCAAACATTTAAAAAAAAGCGTGGAAAATGAACAGTCGTGAAGAAATCGTGAAACCTTGGACGGAGGTACCCACATAGATAGACTGTGCAGACCACCACGATTCGTGGCCTCCACCATGGCCTGGCCATGGTGGCCTCTAATTGGCTCCATAATCCTATAAATTATGCTCTTTTGTTGAACTGGACCAAGTGACCCAAGAACCCAATTGGGTTCCTAGCTTACACAACCTGTTCAACCAGTTCTAGGCCATTTGTGGTCGATTCAAACAAAATCATGCCTGATTCTTGACTTCTTACTTCTTTTCCATCTATTTTGAAGGCATGCTAAGGTTTTCTTGGCTAGAACATGCAAAATATCAATGACTCTGAACTCAAACATGAAGAAAAAAGAAGAGGCATAAAATCACTAAAAAACACATTTATCCCTAAAAATGGAAGCACAACCTTCTAAAAGCCTATACAAACTAGGAACTTATCACTCCCCCATACTTAAACTTTTTCTTGTCCACAAGCAAACATTAATGTAAGGCAACCCAATAAGGGGAGATGCATCTACAATCAATTCTTCCTCAGGTAAGGTGATGAGCAGCATATTATAAACAAGAGTAACAATCGATGGGAATCCCAAATAGTGCACAAAACATTTCGAAATTAGGAGAAGGTGAAAGTTTTAAACGAAGTATGAGACCACTAGCTTGACACCAAACATGATCATCCCAAAGTAGTCACAAAGAAGATCCCATTCGCACATGGAAATGAGTAGAACTAAATAAACTGGTAGAGCTTTACTTTTGCGAAATGTGGATCTCTCCTACTCATGTATTTCACATATATCACATGGATTCAATCAAGACCCAATCCAAGTAAGGTACCCGCCATAGGCTTGCCAAGACTCTCTAATCTCCACCATTAAAAATGCAATATGTGTATAGTGATCAAGACGGGTTCATAAGGGTTAAAAATTGGGCTAAAGGGTTAAGGAAAGGAAGTAGACAAATAAATTTGGGCAATGTGGAGTTAATAGCCAAGTAGACTAAAGAGCAACCAACAACAAGCCTATAAACCAAAAAAACTTCCCCACACTTCAAACCCTCTTAACACAATGAACGTACACCCATTAAACAAATAGGAAATGAGTCGACAAAGAAAGGACACAAAAGCTATGTACATATCCAATGCCAATCATTTATTCATTTTTTTTCTTTTTTTCTTTTCTCTCCTTTTTTCAGCTTTTGCCCTCCCTTTTTCGTCTTCTTTTTTTTGTGTAAAAGTGAAGAGAAAAGAGAATTTTAACTATTGAACAGCATAGGATGCACCAATTTCAACTCATTTCGAATACATATGAACATAGCCCGAAGAAGAAGGGAACAAATCCACATGTATAGTGTTATCGCTCTTTAACAAACCAACGTACTAAAGCCATTGCAAAGACCCCAAAACTGCCCACAAAATATATGAAATGAAGTTCCATATGCTTGGCTCAAAGACATGAATACGTGTACTGCCAAAGGCTAAAATGAAAGGGATAACAACAAAGACATATATAAGCTTAACAGGGCTAGCAAAGGGAATAAACATGTATCATAAGGTAGGCTATTTGGCATTGTGGCTAAATTAAGCAAAGAAAGAATGCCTCTATCACATCATCAAATATGCACATGGGAATGTGGCTTTAAACAAGAATCTAGACAAGTTCTAGAGATGCAAAACGAAAGCATCACACACAAGAAGAAACAGGAGACAAAGTATGATGAATTAGTCTAAAAAAGGCCCCAAGTCTCACGGGATATCTATCAAACTATCATCAGAAGCATCTCAAACCAATCCTTACCATCCTACATGCAATCCTATAAAGCTAAAATGTAACACACCATTGCAAATGAAAGGAAATCTAAAACCACATGCTCTTGTTATGTACCAAATTGTTATATTTTATATGTCTTTATCACCTACTTTGAGCTCATATAATAATATAATATTTAGGATTTTTACTTGTTTTGTTTACTTTTGTAGGTAATAAGTCTAACCGAGCAAACGCGGCAAAAACGAGCAAAGAAGGAAGAAGAGGAAAATTGAAGAATCAAGGGCACAGGGCAGGCGATGGCGGTCGCACAGTTGACGGCCAGGTTGTCGCCAACCTGCAAGAGCAGCCTTAGTTTCCAACGGGTGGCAATGCTGGTGACGGCTAGTGGTTGCCTTGGTGCCAACCGCCGCCACCCTCTGCTCTTCTCGTTCCTTTTTCTCCCAACTCGATTTCTATTTAAAGGATCTTTTTGGAGGGACCTTGGGGAGAGCTTTTTAGGAGGTTTGAGAGCTAGGTTTTAGTTTAGGTTAGCCACTAAAAGCCCCATTAAAGAGTAATAAACTAAGAGATTAGGATTTGTATTTTGGTTGTTTTGGATTCAAGCTTGTAGATTTTCATTCAAGCCATTCAAGAGTAAGTTTTATCTTCTTTCTTTCTCTCGCTATTTCATATTTTGTTCTTGTTTAGATTTTGTAAGTTCAATTCTTGTGTTTGACTTTATTTGCTTTAAATGTTTAGTCTTTATTGTTAATCCATGTTTAATTAGTTTGTTAAAATATATTAGTTTCATTCTCTCTCCTCCTTAGTTCATGTTTATTTGCTTGTTAGTTAGGCTAGTTGTAGTTAGGTTTAATTGTGTTTTATGTTGATTGGTAGCTAGATTTTGTTGGCTAGGATTGTCATTACGCTTTCAACCTAGAGCTTTCTCTCATGCCCGCCTAGTGTTTGATGAAAGCTTGAGAGAGCTTTCATCCATATTTTTGGGCGATTGACTTATGTCGACAGGCGTGGCCAATTACTTAGTGTATGAGAGAGAATGGCCAAGATTTAGACATAGTAATAGTCCCAATTCTAGCTAGGTTCAAAGCTTGCTAATCTCGTGGTCTAATTAGGCTAACCCCATGAAAATAAATGGTTAAACTAATTAAGCTAGCTCATGACCCTTGACAAAGGGCTTGGGTGGTCTTCGATGGTGCAACTGACCATCTCTAGTTGTCGGTATAGGCTAGACAGGTTAGTGCTCATCTTGATTGCTTGGCTCGTCAATTGGCGAAATCATAACTCCAAGCCTCTTTTAGTATGTTCATTAGCTTAGTTAGCATGTCGTTTTTCCCATTTTCATTTAGCCTAGATTGAAACACTTGAGCTGAACTCCAGTACTTGAAATCCAATTCCCAGTGTACGACACCCCGAGTACTCGATAATAAACCTTGCACTTGGGGTTATAAATATTAAAACTTAAATTCTTTCTATCAAGTTTTTGGCGCCATTGCTAGGGAGTTTGTGGTTTTCAATATCAAGGATTACTGAAGTATTCGAGGCCAGGCTTTTAAAAATCCACAAAAAAAAAGAAAAATCAAAAGTTTGAAAAAAAGAAAAATCAAAATGGCTATTTTCCATTTCCCTCAATATGAACATGAACCTTTTTCGTAATATTTGTCTAGATTAAATGATTACCATGCTCAATATGTGCATTTCACATACGATGAATAAGAAATATGCAATGTTGCATTTGAGAGGATAACACATGAGACCCGAGCCACCCTTGAGTCCATGTGTTATGGTGGTTTGTGCTCTTTAGATGTTGATGATATGTAAGACTTGTTTGAATCTCTACCTTGGTATCATTGGCAACATAAGAGTACTAGTGAGTCTTTTGTGTGCCCTTCCCCCCTTCCATTTTGTTGACACGCTCAATCCCCATCTGTAGATCAATTTTGGGTACATTTCATCACCATTCTTCTAACCCTTATGTTGTGTGCTCTTATTGCCAATCTTTTGACCATGATACAAATTCTTGTCCCTATTATGATATTTCTGATGAATACTATGCTATACTTAATGCCATGATAGAGACAATGAATGAGCGACATATGCATTTTGTTAGTGAGATGAGGGAGTACAACCTACTGCATGAGACTGACCCTAGTTTATATTCCCTCCACTGGAGGTTGGTCTCTATGATGATTATAAGTCTTTTGCCTCCTTAGAGCCCAATTTTATGGTTCATATACCTTTGGCCAACCTAGAGGAAGCGATAGACCATCCCTAGATTTCTCCACCATTTGTTGCTTGATCTTTGTCTAATGCACCTAGAGGCACTACCATTGGTGACTTGACCTTACTTGCCTCTCCCCTCTCTTTAGCTCAGTGCACGAGGTTAGAGATGGGTGAGTTTTCTAAGGGTGATGCTAGTTTTGTTAAGGATGATTTGCTTGATTGGTCGAAAGAACTTACCTTGATTGAGTCGTTTCTTGAGAAGGCTCCTTTTGAGGAGTTGTGTGATGATGGTATGGTGGTTAGTGCCGCTCCTAGCTTTGAGCATGTGGACTGAGAATGGTCCCCGATGGACTGGTCCATATATTGTCTCATGTGTTTTTCCCTATGGTGCAGTTGAAATCCAGGACCCTAAGAGTGGTGCCACCTTCAAAGTGAATGGCCAACGTTTGAAGCAATTTCTAGAGTTGCCAAGTAAAGAAGATGTGGAGCGTCTAATACTCCGCAAGCCGAGTCCTGATCGATGATTATAGCTCGAGTGTACTTAGCACCCGACCTTGTTTGCTAAGAAATGTCTTCTCTTCCTCTCTCTTTTTCTCCTTTTTCTTTTCTCTTTTCTTTTTGTATAGTTGGCTGCTTTTCGTTTTCTCTTTTGTGTGCATATGTTGTATATTTGTTTTTGAGTCATGTCTTTAGTTTTGCGTTTTATTTTTCATTTTGTATATTTATTTTTCTTTAGTGTGTATTTATGTTTTATGTTTCCTTTCACTTCCAATGAGGACATTGTCTGATTTAGGTGTGGGGATGGGGAAACTTTATTTTGAAGAATTTCCTTCAAAAAAATTGAAAAATTGAAAATTTTTGAAAATTCAAAAAGATTTTTGTTTTGCTTTTTGGGGAATATATGTGCTATTCTGATTGGCTATGTTCTCTTGTACCTTAGTGTTAGGTTGTATATAGATGTGGTGTGCATTGATAGAACTTAGTCCTAAAGTACAATGTTTGTATACGATCCTAACCCCCGACATTAATTCTAAACAAGATGAACCCGTGAGATTTTAAGCGTTATAGGCTAATTCATCATTTTTAGTCTTACATTTTTCTTTCATGTGTGACTCTTCCATGATTACATCTCTAGAACTTGCTTTGATTCTCTTTGAAATCACATTTAGCATATGTATTATGATAATATGATAGAGGCATTCATTTGTTTTGTGAACTACATAGCCAAATTGCCACCCTTGTTTAGAATGTTTTTACCCTTTGCTAGCCCTTTTGAGCCTTAATTTTTTTGTTGTGAACCCTGCATGTTAGCCCTTTACCTAAACACATTTCCTATTCCTAAGCCAAGGCTAATGGGGGCAACACTTCATTACTTAGAGGGTTACTTTCGAGTATTTTATGACTTTGGTGGTTGATTTTGGGATGAATCCTGGTGATCATTTGGAAATTGAGTTATTTTTCTCGTGAACATGCCATTCATTCATTTTCTTCTTTTAAAAACGGCAAAAACAAAAGCAAAAACAATGAAAAAAATGGGAAAAGTTTCCATTGAAAAAAAAGTTCGAGTGTTGTGAACAAGAGTGTCTGGCATGGATGAATCATTGTATATTCATTTCCAATGGTCACTTCATAATTTCTTAGGGGTATGTTCTTATTTTGTGTTTGAGAGATTGAGTGCTTATTATAGTTGGTGTAAGTGTTGGTTGCTCATTAGCTTCTTGGCTTTTAGCTTCTCATTTCCCAAATAATTTATCCCTCTCTTACCTTTAACCCTTAGCCCCATTACAACCCTCAAAAGTGGGATTAAGGGTTCTTGACATGCACATTGTGTTTGCATGCGATCTAGTACTTTGGTTACTTAAGTGATGTAGTCGGTTGGAATATGTATATATTTTTCTCCGGTGTTGTTTGTATAAACTTTTGTGAAAAAATCAAAAAAAAAATTTGATTTTCTATTTTTGTTTACTTTTATAGATTTTGTGGGTACATCTTCTGCAACCCTCACGAGACCTTCCTCGTCTACTAGGAGTAACTCAGGGGTTTAAAGGACTTGTTGCACATGTTAAGTGCAACTGTGATTCCTACGAAAGTGAGTTAGGATTTTATTTTATTTGTCCAGAATTTTTTGTTTCATTTTACTCGAGGACGAGCAAAACTTAGGTGTTGGGATATTTGTTCAACCAAAAATTATGATATTTTATACCCTTTTATTATCTAGTAATTTCTCAAAATAAATTATTAATTTAGGAATTTAATATGATTTTTGTTTGTTTTGTAGGAATTTGAAGAATAAATAAATTGCTTTGAAAAGAGAGGAATTTGAATCAAAAGGGGTTTGGATGGCAACCGGCATTGGATGAATCAAAGGTTGGATCAAGAAGATGAGGACAAATGGATCAAATAGCCTAGCACAGTGACCCAGTCCGACAGTTTCTCTTCCTTCGCCCATTCTCTCTTCTCCCTATCCATCTCTCTCGACCCAGTGGCCCAGTACTCATCTTCCCAGGCCTAGACGCTTACCCTTGCCAGGCCCCCCTTCTCACTTAAAAAAAAACCACATTCTTCGCACGTGAGCTCGTGCAGGTTCCCCACCATCCCCCGCTCTTCTTCCTCCCCGATGGTTTCCAACCCAGGAAACCCAAAAGTCACAGCAAAAAAAAAAGAATAGGGCTATGATCCTTCTTCTTCCTGTCCATTCGTTACCCCCTCTCTTCCCTTATCATTTAATCTATCATCATGACCATCATAAATCCAACCATTTCAAGGTGTGAATGAAGGCAATTATTTAGGGCCAATGAACCGGTTGTTTGGTGGCTTTAATGGAGGTGGAAACAGAGCACAGAGGGGTGAGCAATAGCATAGATTAGAGTACAAATTTTCTAGATCGAATTGCTCATTCCATCTTCGTTTTTCTTTCCTCTTTCCTGTTTCAGAATTAAGTATTAGTTCTCAAATTGATGTAATTTTCGAACTTGGGTGTGTTGAATTGCTTGGAAATCACATTTGAACATTAAAATTGATCACGTTTTGGTTCAAAGTCCTTGTGTGATTGATCTACTTTTGCTCTTGTTTCACTTCACCTTGCTTTTGTTCCATTTGAATACCCCTCCAGCCATATTTCGAGATGGGATTTGGTTCTGCTATGATTGTTTCTGGTTAGGGAGTTGACATGGTCATGGTAAGGTTGTTGTCCTATACCTGATTCAAGTGACCAAGTCATTTTCTAATACTTTGGTATCTTATTTTCATGAGATGATTCATTGCCATTTCCCATTTATTGGTCTGCTTTCACAAGTTAACTTTCACGCCATTTACATGTTGCCAATGTTAATCTACAGCACTGGTTTAATTTGTTTAAGAATTGATTTACAAGTTAACCTTAGTTATGTAGCAATCGAATTTCATAATCATCTCTGAAGATCGACACTCGTAAGTTTTACAACAATAAACCGTATACTTGTATTGACTCACTTGACTTGACCCCTTTTTCATCTCCCTTGTTTCCACCACCCCCTCTTATTTGCATGATTTTCATGGGTCCCTAGGTGACATTAGAGGATATAATCCCTCCTTTGCCCCTTATTATGCATACCTAGAAGACATGCCCAAGACCATGGGAAGTATTTTCTTTAATCATGCTTTTGATTTTTCTATGGCATTTGATAAGTTTAAAAAGGCACTTTCTTTCTTTGCTATGATCTTATTAGTGTGATGTTATTCACGTCATTTTGAGATTCATGCAACGGCCTTTGATAAGCTGTTACAAGCTTTGACCACATCCAAGTTGAAGATTTTCACCTTGAGAGATGAGGAGGAGTAGTTGATACTCCTCAAGCATCCATAGCACTATCTTAGAGAGGCATAGTTTGGGTACAATAAGTACCCGACCGGGTATAATTGTTCTAACTCTTCTTCCTTATTTTTATTTTCTTTCTTTTTCTTTTTGTTTAATTGTGGATGTTAGGTTGTGTTTTTGTTGGTGATTAATATTAAGGCGAAACTTAGGATGTCGTGCAGCCAATTGATAGCTATGATCGCCTTTTTTTTGCATAGTTGTGTTTTGTTATTAGTGGCATCGATGGATTTGTATATATTCGTTGGTGGTGGTGGTGGTGTTGGTTTTGTATATATGTGTAGTCTTGTTGTTGATTGGGTGAGGTTATGTTTTTAGGTGAGTGTGTTCATTTATGTATATGTGTGTTTGTTGATTATTCTTGTGTGTTTTGTTTTGTTTCTTGTTTTGTGTGTTTAATGAGGTAGGCTATGACTCATAGGCTCCTAATGAGGACATTGTAAGATTTAGGTTTAGGGGTGGGGAAGTTACATATCCTTTTGAGCATATTTCTATGAAAATCTTTCAATCTTTGTATAGTTTTTCTTCTTGGCTTTGAGGGACTTTTGTGCCTATTTTATTGGGTTTTTTTTATCTTTAATAGCTTGGTTGCTAGTTTGTATATAGGTCAAACATGTATGAGGGAACACTTGTCTACAATTTAGTTTCCGGTTTTTCATAATAACCCTACCCTATTTCACATGTGCGATTTTGTGTCTACATTGTACACTTGACCATGACTTTTGGTGTTAATTGTTGAAATTTGGATTTGGGGACATTCTACTTGGTTAAATGACTTTCGGCTTTGTAGTCAAAATGAGAAAAAGAAAAAAAAATAGAAAATGATTTTTTGTCTACATTGTACACTTGACCATGACTTTTGGTGTTAATTGTTGACATTTGGATTTGGGGACATTTTACTTGGTTAATAGACTTTCGGCTTTATAGTCAAAATGAGAAAAAGAAAAAAGATAGAAAATGGGGTTGCAAAAGAGCTTTGCTCCAATATATTTGGACTCGAATAAGTGCTTTACATATCTAAATAAAACCCCTAATTAAGAAAGAAGTCCAAATATGTGCTAAGTTATTCCTCCGAGAGTTCAAGGCCTAATAAGCCAAAAACTACCCACCTTGATGAAGAAGCATAAGAAGAAAAGCGAAAAAGAAAAGACAAAAAAAAAGCAAAAATGTGATCTAATAAAAGGGAGTCATACGCCAAGTGGGATGGCCTTTTTTCCCAATTTCAGCGTACCATTAGCAGTCAATACACTTTGTACGAATAACAAAGGTGTACAAATGGTGCCATTGCATTGCGTGCGGTGAAAAATGAGAGCCAGGGTGCATTTGTAGACTATGGGTGTCTTGAACATATGTTTTACTTGTATATAGCTTAGTGGGAATGACCTAATAATGTGATCTAATAAAAAGGAGTCATAATGACCTTTTTGCCCGATTTCAACATAGCATTAGGAGTTAATACACTTTGCACGAAGCACAGATGTGTACAAATCATATCATTGTATTACGTAGGGTGAAAAATGAGAGTCGGGGTGCATTTATAGACTTTGTGTCTTGGATGTATGTTTTGCTTGTATATAGGTTAGTAGCTAGGTTGTCAAGGTGATAGAATCAATCAAGACATGTACATATTTTCCCTTCTGCCTTATATATATGCTTTGCTTTTGAAAAAAATCCAAAAATATTTCAAAGATTTTCTATGTATGTCTTCTGAAACCCTTACGAGACCTCACTCGGCTACTTAGGGTTTAAATGACTTGTTGCATAGGCTAAATGCATTGTGATTCCCACAAAAATGAGTTAGGTTCCTAGGTTAGTCTTTCTTTTGTTTTTCTTGAGGACGAGCAAAAGATAGGTGCGAGGGTATTTGTTAGGAACTAAATTTTCATATTTTACATGCCTCTATCACCTAGTTTTAGCTTGTATAATAATATAATCTTTAGGATTTTTACTTGTTTTGTTTACTTTTGTAGGTAGTAAGTCCAACCGAGGAAATGTGTCAAAAAGGAGCGAAGAAGGAAGAAGAGAAAAAGTAAGAATCAAGGACACAGGTCAGGCAACGGTCATGGCACAGTTGACAGCCCTCGCAGTCGCCAACCTGCAGGAGCACCCATAGTTTCCAGGGGTGGCAACAGCTGGCCGTCGCTCAGCCGACGGCCTGTCATGGTGGTGATGGTCGATGGTTGCCGTGGCGGCACCCGCCGCCACTCTCTATTCTTCTCGCCCCTGTTTCTCCCGGCTCGATTTCTATTTAAAGCACCCTTTTGGACAAACTTTGGGGAGATATTTTTAGGAGGTTTGAGAGCTAGGTTTTAGTTTAGGTTAGCCATTAAAAACCCCATTGGGGGCAATAAACTAGGAGATTAGGATTTATATTTGGGTTGTTTTGGTTTCAAGCTTGTAGATTTTTATTCAAGCCATTCAAGAATAAGTTTTCTATTTTCTCTTTCTCTCTCTATTTCATATTTTACTCGTATTTAAATTTTGTTAGTTTAGTTCTCATGTTTAATTTTAATTGGTTTAAATGTTTAGTTTTTATTTTTAATTTGTATTTAATTAGCTTGTTAGATTAGATTAGTTTCATCCTCTCACCTCCTTAGTTCATGTTTGTTTGCTTGTTTGCTAGCCTAGTGTATTTAGGTTTAGTAATGTTTTGGGATGATCAATAGCTAGACTTTGTTGCCTTGGATTGTGATTAGCACTTTGATGGCTCTTTAGTCTTCGATTAGGCCTAACCACACCCAATTTATGCTTTCAACCTAGAGTATTCTCTCATGCCTGCCAATTGTTTGATGAAATGCTTGAGAGAACTTTCATCCATTATTTTGGGCAATTGACTTATGTCGAAAGGTTAGGTCAATTAGTTAGTGTGAGAGAGAAAATAGTCGAGATTTGGACATGAGAATAGTTCCGATCCTAGCCAAGTCTGAGGGTTGCTAATCTCATAGTCTAATTAGGCTAACCCTATAAAAATAGGTGGTTAGGCTAATTAGGCTAGCTCATAACCCTTGAGAAAGGGTTTGGGTGGTCTTCAATGGTATAACCGACCATCTTTACTTGTTGGTATAGGTTAGGTAGGTTAGGACTCGTCTTGATTACTTGATTCTTGGCCAAATCATAACTCAATGCCTCTTTTCATAAGTTTATTAGCTTAGTTAGCTTGTCTTTCTTTTCATTTTCATTTAGCCTATAGTGAAACACTTAAGCTGAACTCCAGTACTTGAAACCTAACTCCTAGTGGGCTACACCCTTAGTACTCGACGATAAACCTTACACTTGGGCTTATAAATATTAAAACTTAAATTGCTCCTATCAACTCTAACTAGTATGCAAACTTAAAACAAAAATAGAAAACATGAAACTACCCTCCCATGTGCTTAGACAAAGCATTATTCAAAGTAAGAAAAGTAAAAGAAGATAAAGGGAACAAAAGATAACGATCTCACCACTCTAGGTGCTAGGTGTTACTAGGCTAAGACCTCTTGACAAATGGTGTATATGGATCATTAGCCACTTCATCTCGAGCTTAAGACTCAGCTCATAAAATCATATGCTGCAAAGCATGTAGGAGCCTGCCAAACACCACGACATGGGACAAGCATGGCAGTAAGAGAGCATCATGATAATCAAAGCAAAGAAACTTACTGCTCTCTTCAACAAACCGAATTCCATACAAAAATAAAAAAATAAATCAAAGAAAGTGTTGCATATGATTTTTATAGGCTTGTTGACTAGGTATACTCAATATCAATCGACGAAGGCATTATACTCACTAAAGTAACCTAGGGACACAAAATTATCAATATTCCCACCAAGCAAATTAAACATGTTATCTTCATAGCCCAAATCCATCATAGGATTATCAATGGGTGCATCAAGGTAATGCTCAAGGGAATGAGACGATAGTGAAGAAAGAGTGGAAGCATGTGAATGATCAAGGGTCGGGGAGAATATAATCACAACCAAGGCTATGAAACACCTCATGCATAAACACATTACATGACCACTATCAAGAAGCCTCGCCTAGGTCATGCAATTTATTAAAAGTTTCTTCTGAAACATGTGTCATCAAAAACAAAACTAGCAACAAACCCAAAAGATACACCTACCTCGAGCCTCGTGCACTGAGCTAAAAGAAACAATGTCAACATTGTCCTTAGGTTAGGCAAAGTCAGATTAAGCATAACATGCATAATAAGGACATGAATTTATGTCATGGTCATAACAATTACACATGTCACTCGAAAAAGGGGCATAAAAAGATTTAGCATAAAATGCATAAGGATCAGGGAAGTAATGTCCATAAACACAACTACACTTCTTAAATTTAAATGAATCCCAAGCAATCTATTCAAGGAAAATACTATGCTTCACCAATGCTTTTACCACGAAAACCCTAATACTCCAAAAGAGCACAGATTTCACTATTGATACCCTCAACAACACTGTCTAAAATTTCCTATTTACCTAAAATAATAACCATATTGACAAAGAAAAGCATGCGAATGCTTAAAATACCTCCAAAGTAATTCATGTTCAAATTAGGAAAAAAATGAAAACTTGTCATGTTTAAATTTTTCAAATTTTCAATTTTTGGGGTTTTCTTTTCAAAAAGAAGCAAATTTTTTAGTTAAACCTATCATAAAAAATTGCAATATTCAACACTAGTTCCCGATAACAGCACCAAAACTTGATAAGGCCCCAAGAGCATAGTAGCGTTATAGTAAATCAAGGTCGTCTACCACAAGAACTAGGTCAGGCTGCCAGGTTCTATTCTTTCCAAACATGCTAAGCAGATCAAAACTTAAGATTGAAATTAAAATAATCAACTATCTAATCAAACGACTAATTAGTCATGGAATTAAGCAAAATAAACAATTACCCAATCTATGCATCAATCAAGTATTTCTTCCTCAATTGATTATTTTGTAACCGATAATCAAATTAACACAACCTTCTTTCCCCGATAATCAAATTAACACAACCCTCTTTTGAGGGGAAGTGAAATACCTAAATTTAACCAATTATCCTTTCTCAAGGGCTCTTGATTCATTTAGGTTCACTAACCATGCGATTATCAAACTTGTGGGTTCTCAATAATTGTGACTTTATCAAGACTCCATGCAATCAAGTCAAGTCCTAGGGTTTCGATATTGGATTTTACCTTTCAGTTCATCAACCAATACTTAAAATATTGAAGCAAATGATCAAATTCCTCACAATTCAATGAACATCTAGGATTTGATAAAACAATTCAACAAATTGCAAAGTACAAATATCAACACAAGATCGAGAAAGTAAATAGCACTTGCATAAATCCAATATCAAAATAATAAAAGCTAATCCAAATTACAAAACATAGATTCTAAAGTGAGAAAAGAGAAGAGAACGGAACATAATTGCTCAGCCAAAGAACACACTTAAACCAAGGTTGCAAATCCTACACGGAATATTTGCAATATCTTCACTTCAATTCTCTATCTTATTCTAACCTAATCTAAAACCTAATCTAGATGGTAGAAAAGATGTTGAATAGGATTAAGAATAAGGCTTAAATACGAGTTTTTATCGTGGATCTTAATGTTGCCAAACATTAAAAAATGCTAGGAAAACGAACAATCGTGAAGAAACCGTGAAACTACTAATTGAAGAACCTAACATGGGCCGGTCCATAGCCTCCACCATAGACTAACCGTGGTGACCTCTAGTGGGCTGCAAAATCCTGCAAATTCTGCTATGTTACCGAACTCAACCAAGTGACCCAAGAACCCAATTAGGTTCCTCTCTTGCACAACTAGTTTTGGCCAATTCTTGGCCATTTGTGGTTGATACAAAGAAAACCATACCGGATTCTTCGCCTCTTCTTTTTCATTTGTTTTATAGGCACGCTCAAGTTTTCTTAGCTAGAATCTGCAAAATATCAACAACAAATTCAAACTAAAGAATAAAGCAAAAAAGAGGCATAAAATATCAAAAAATCACACTTATCCCCAAAAAACCAAGCACACCGTTCTAAAAATACTTGCAAATTGGGCACAATCACAATGGGATCATCATAAAAGTAGTCTAGCAACCTATTTTACTGAAACACCATTCTTAGATGTGTGCTAGTCTTAAATTATGATGGGATTCCTTTCAAGGGCCTTAGATGCCTCTTCAATGCTACTTGATAGCTCTACCAATAGTGGTCTCTTGAGATTATTTGTACCACTCATCATAGTTATTCCTTTATAAAGTCAGCAATTTCTTTAGGGATCTGGTTGTCTGGCAATCTTCTCCTTTTAAAGGGCCTATCTCTTATATAAGCATCCAGATAAACATTGCCTACCATGTTCTAAAGCACTTTGTCTGGGTCCCAATAGTTTTTAATGTAGTTGCCATGATGTCTATAAAAGTCATACCACTTGTTCTTATCCTTAAACTTTGTTCTTTAGTTAATAGCCCTCAGTACCCCCAGTGGAATTTTACTTTTAAACTCCATCAAGATTTACCACTTGGGCACTGCAATGTTCTCAATTTAGGCATTCTAGAATTTTTCTTCTTCACCTTGTTTTCCTGTAACTCTGGGTGATAAGTGCTGATCCACTTCAAGTAATTGCAAACCTATTTTACCAAGTTTAGTAATTTAAATAATAATAATCTAATGTATCACTACTCTCTTCCAAGTTATAATGAAATGCCTAGAATCAATCAAGCCGCCACTACCATGGTTTTTAATCAATCTAGACTCATTAAGAATGTAGATTATCAATTAAGCTCTCTTAAATGGTGAATCTTTCTCAATAATTCACAGAATCAAGTCTAGCCCTAACTTTCCGATATCAAACTTCACCTTTTAATCCTTCATTCAATATCTAAGTCAAGTAAGTAATTGGCCAAATCACCCACTTGGAAACAAACCTCTAGGATAGATTAAATACGTAGTTAACAATGTTCAAAGACTTCAGCATTCACAAACAAGCAAAAATCATTCAAAAGCAATAAAATCCCTAGTTTGTAGAAATCTACTCAAACATGATAAAGAAATCTAGTTACAAACTAAAGATCAATCTAATTGAGAGATGAGAAAAAGATAGAGAAAGAGATGCTTCGTTTCTATCGCGACGCACTAATATTTCGATGCTTGCCTGATTCGTTGCTCCATTGCAAATCTTCTTCTTCTTCCTTAAATTCTCTCTAAAGTGGAAAACACTAATCTAGGATAGTGGATTGGATGAAGAATGATGGCTGAAAACAGCTTTTATCATGGAAAACGCATCAGCCAAATACCAAAACGCCTGAGAGTCAAAAGTTGAGAAGAAAACAAGGCAAGTCGGCGAAAGGGGCCACCACGGTCCATGGGGCGCACCACAGCCAGTCCGTGTTGGCTCCTGGTCATGTTGATTCTCCGTCGTTTGTTCTGCTGCTTCTCCTGGGACCTCGTACATTGTGGTTATGGCCACAGTTGGTCCATGTTAGGTGTCTTTGAGCCTCTTTTGACTTCTTCTTTGATCCACAGGGTCTCTAAATCTTCACATAGCTTGGCTCACAAAGTCAAAATTTGTAAATACTCTCAAAACACGTGAAACCAAGTGCAATACTAGAAGAAAGGGCATAAATCATACAATTAAGCACACCAATGCCCTAAAATGACTCCCAAACACTCATGAAATTCTAAGCAGATATGACATTCATCACTCCCCCATGCTTAAACCTTTACTTGTCCTTAAGCAAACACGAGATAAAATCAACAAGGAGAGATGCATCTAGGACTCAAAAACATAGCAACATCCTCAAACTAGGCAACACATAAAACATCACAAGTAAGAATAACAATTAATGGCAACCCCAAATAGTGCACAAGACAATTCAAAATCAAGAGATGGTGGACATTTTCAAAGAAATATGTGACCAAGCGACATATCAAACTTGATCACCCCCAAATAACCACAAAGCACATCATAGAAGCACAAGGAATTGTAGAGCTAAATTGACTGGTAGAACCTCCCTTTTGAAAAATGTGAATCACTCATACTCATGTGTTTAAATTATAGCATAGGTTCAACTTAAGACTCATTCCAAAGATGCAATCTACCATATGCATGCCATGACTCTCAAATTCTCCACCACTAAAAATGCAATGTGTACATAACAATCAATTTGACTTTACATGGATTGTAATGTGGGCTAGAAGGGTTAAGGAAAAGGAGTGGACTATTAAATTTAGACAATGTGGAGTTATGTAGCCAAATGACTAAAGAGCTAACCAACAAGTCACCAAAAAACCATAAAGTTTACCAACAGTCCAAACCCCAACAATACATTGAACATAGCCCAATTAATCATGTAGGAAATGAGTTGGCAAAGAACGGAACTCAAGCTATTTAGTGCCAATCACTAAGATCTTATTTTTTTCTTTTCTTTTTTTTGTTTCTTTTTCTTCAACATGACTTTTTTTCTTCTTTTTTTGTTCTTTTTTTTAGAAAATGAAATGAAAATATCAACTATTAAAAGGGAAAGACGCGTGAATTATCAACTCACAACCTAATACACATTTACACAACTTAAATAAGGGGGAAACACAACTAAATGCTCAATAGCATCAATTCCTCAATAAACCAACATACCAAAGTCACCTTAAACTCAATTATCCCCAAAATCACCCATTACATACATAGATGAAGTGTCGCTCCATAGACTTGGCATAAAGATAGGAACATGTGTTTAGTCAAGGGCTAATATGAAGGGATCACAATAAGAAAAAGATTATAGCTCAATGGGGCTAGCAAAGGGGATAAATATGTAATACAAGGGCAAGCTATTTGGCTATGTGGCGGAAGTGTCCAAGGAAAGAATGCCTCTATCATATCATCAACTATGCACATATTAATGTGGTTTTGAGCAAAAATCTAGGCAAGTTCTAGAGATGTAACATGGAAGAGCCACAAACATGAAAGAAACATGAGACTAAATACGATGAATTAGTTAAACTAAGGCTCAAAGTCTCACTAAATATCTACCAAAGTCTCAGCAAGCTCATAAAATGACTCTCATGTACAAACATTAGTGCCAATGACTCTAAGGGGCAATGTAGCTCTTAATCAAGGTAAGAGTCAAAACAAGAAATGTTTGTAAAACCTTCACAAATTTTAGCGCCATAAGGGATTACACATCAAAAGCTACTTGAGCTCATGAAAAGTAACATGCCTAGTAAAGCATCATAAGTGGAATCTCAATCCAATTCACACCATTGCCCCATACAATTCTATATGCAACCTAAAATGCAACACACTAGTGCAAAAGAAAGGACACCTAAACCTACATGCTCTAACTAATATGCAAACTAAAAGTCAAAATGGAAAACATGAAAGTACTCTTCCCCCTATGCTTAGATAAAGCATTTTCAAAGGAAATAAATGAGGAGAAGGGAAAGGGGAAACAAAAGAGACCAATCTCACCAAGTTAGGTGTTGGGTGCACCTAAGCTAAGGTCTCCTATCAAATAGGGCACATGGAGCATCAGGCACTCCATCATAACTTTAAGACTCGACTCATCAAATCAGACATCGACAAAGCACATAAAAGCTTGTCAAACGTCACAACATGGGATCCGCAAGCATGATAGTAAAAGAACTTCAAGATAATTATAGCAAAGAAAGTCAATGCTCTCTTCAACAAACCAAATGTTATAGAAAAATCAAGAGAGAAATCCAAGAAAGTATTCCACGTGATTTCTCTAGGCTCAATCACTAAGTACATACAATATGGGTCAAGGGACACATTGTCGCCACTAAAGTAACCTAGGGACATAAAATTATCAACATTCTCACCAAGCATATGAAACATGTGTCCTCATAGCCCAAAGCCATAGTAGCATCACATGTCATAGGATTAGTAATGGGTGTATCAATGTAATACTCGAGGGAAGGAGAAGGTAATGAACAAAGAAGGGAAGCATGAGAATGATCAAGGAGATTGGGAAGAACACTATGATCAAAACCAAGGTTAAAAAGCTCTCATGTACAAACACATCATGTGACCCCTCCAAAGGAGTCTCAACTAGATCATGCAACTCATTTGAGGCATCTTCTAACTCAAAAAATACATCAACAATACTAAACCTAACAACAAACCCAAAAGGCTCACCCACCTTGAGCCCTATGCATTAAGCTAAAGGGAAGGATGAGCCATGTAAGGTCAGGACAGTATCAGTATTATCCACAGATGATAAAGGTAGGTTATGCATAGCATGCATAATAAGGACACATATTTATAGCGTAGCCAGAAGAATTACACAACTCACTCCAAAAGGGCATAATAAGATCTAGCATAAAATGCACAATGATCAAGGAATGAATATCTAAAAACGCAATTAGCCTTCTCAAAATCAAATGAATCCTAAGTAATCCACAGAAGCAAATATGATGCCTCATCAACACCTTTACCAAGAAAAGCCTAATACTCTAAAAGGGTTTGAGCTTCATTATTCACACCCTCATCAACAATGTTCAAAATTTTCCGCTTGTTCACACAATAATCAGATTGAGCAAGAAAGACATTCAAACGCTTAAAATATCTCCAAAATAATTCATGTTTGAAATGGAAAAAATGGAGAATTGCTAATGATTTTTCTTAAATTTTTTAATTGTTTAATTTTAAATTTTCTTTGTTTTTGTTTTCCCAAAAAAAAAACATAATGCTTAGTCAAACCTATCGGGAAAAACCTAACATCCAACACTAGTCTCTAACAACGACACCAAAAACTTGATAACGCCGCAAGCGCACGGTCTTGTTGTAGCAAATCAAGGTCATCTCCCATAAGGACTAGGTCAATCTTTTGGGCTTTATTCCCTTAAGATAGGCTAAGCGATGTAGATAATTTGAGAATTCTAACCTAAATAAAATGTGAATAAATTGATAGAAGATAAAAATCTAGGAATTGATTTGCGAAATGATCCACTTTAAGTAATGGCAAACCCATTTTACCAAGTTGATTAATTTAAAGAGTGATAATCTAATGTATCACTACTCTCTTTCAAGTTATAGTGAAATGCCTAGAATCAATCAAGCTCGTACTTTTGTAGGTTTTAATCAATCCAGACTCATTAAGCATGTAGATTATCGATTAACCTCTCTTAAATGGTGAATCTTTCTTAAAAATTCACACAATCAAGTCTAGTCCTAGTTTTCCGATATCAAACTTCACCTTTCAAACCTCTTTTCAATATCTAAGTCAAGTAAGTAATTGGCCAAATCACCCACTTAGAAATAAACCTCAACGACAGATTAAATATGCAATCAACAAGGGTTCAAAGGATTCAACAATCACAAACGAGCACAAATCATTCAAAAGCAATGAAATCCCTAGTTTGAAGAAATCTACTCAAACATGATAAAGAAATCTAATTACAAACTGAAAATAAATTTGACTTAGAGATGAGAAAAAAGATAGAGAAAGAGATGCTTAGTTTTCGAGGTCATGCATTGTTCTTTTGATGCTTTCCTGATCCACGGTTCCCTTGCAAATCTTCTTTTTCTTCTTCCTCAAACTCTCTCTATAGTGGAAAGCACTAATCTAGGATACTGGATTGGATGGAATGAAGAACAATGGCTGAAAATAGGTTTTTACCGTGGAAAACGCATCGGCCAAATATCAAAATGCATGGAAGTTGAGAAACCGTGAAGAAAACAAGGGGAGTCAAGGAGGAGGCACCACCACTATTGGTGCGACCCACCATGGCTAGACCATGGTGGTTCCTGGTCATGCTAGTTCTCCCTCGTTTGTTCTACTGTGTCTCCTTGATCATCCTAGACCATGGTTCTGGCCATGGTTGGTCCATGTTAGGTGTCATTGAGCCTTTTTTACCATTTTCTTTGATCCACAAGGCCTCAAAATCTTTATTCTACTTACATAACTTGGCTCACAAAGTCAAAATTTGTAAATACTCTCAAAACAAGCAAAACTAAGTGTAATAGTAGAAATAAGGGCATAAATCGTACAATTAAGCACACTAATGCCCTAATAACTCACAAACACTCATGATATCCTATGCAAATATGACATTCATCAGGTGCTCAATTTGCATAGGATTTTTAGTATGTTTTCCTTGCCATTTTAGGGGATTTATGTGCATATATTAGTATTTTTATCCCTTTTTCCTTTACACTTGGGTTTTGTGCTTGTGTTGTGGTTGTGTAGCTTTTTGCTAAGAGAACTCGAGTGGACCTTAAAAAAAGATGAGATAAGCTAAAAAAGCAGGTTCAATATTGACCCGGGTGTACAAATTAGTCAACCTGGTTAACTTGCATAACTAATTCAATTTATTAAGGAGCAGAAAATTGCCTAGCTAGAACGCACCAATCCTGGTCATGGTTGCTGCGTCGGGCTCACTGTCGTGGGATCCATGGCTATTGTAGTCTATGTGACCATTTGATTTTTACTCAATTTTTGGCGATTTACTTCTTTTTTTATTGCGTTATATAGCATGTTTTCAACATCCTCCTATTATCCATTCCTCTATCTAGATTATGATCAGACTCAACTAAAGCAATGGAGAGCAAGTTGAAGAAAGAGACTCTAGGAGGCTCGATCAACTTTCCATTGACAAGTTCGAGTGTGCTTGCAAATTGTCTCTTCCCTTTTGTCTTCTCTTTTCCCCTTTGAATTTAGAGATTTTCAATTAAGTTTTGTTTTACAGTTTTTATCAATCTAGAGACTTGCTAGCCATTTGGTATATATGCTTTGTGTTTTACACTTGAATCTTTCAATGCATGTTGATTTTCAAGCTTTTATCTCATTTTAAAGGTCTAATTTGCAAGCACGTTGCTTGGTCATCCTTTTGTTTGATTTTGGATGTTGGGTGAAGTACTGTAGGTGGAACTAGGTTTCAGAAAATTAGAATCAAAATTATTTGTATGATTCTTGAGAAAGATTCACCATTTGAAAAGCATGTGACAATTCTTGAGCTTAATGGATCTAGATCAATTGAAAGCCACGATAGTAAGGGATTAATTAAATCTGTAGACTTCACTATAACTTGAAAAAGAGTGTTAGTACTTTGACTATTGCCCTTTAAACTAAAGTAGGTTAGATTGATTGATCTGCAATTCCCTCAAGCTATTTATAATGCGATGACATAGAATCCTAGATTTTTATTTCCATTTGATTTAGTTCTAGTTGTTTTTCTTATCCTTGTTGTTTTTATCAATGCCAAGTCTTGGTTCACTTAGCTCACGTAGATGAGATATAGCTAGGTAGATTGACTTAGTCTCTATAGACACAGTCTCAAGGTACTACAAATCGACAATGCTGCACTTGTGTGCTTCTTCACCAATTAATTTTTTGGCACTGTTGCCAGGCAATAGTGTCAATTTTTGGGTTTTTCCTAATAGATTTGACTAGGGATAGAAGCCACATCTGAGTTCAAGGCATATCTGATCTGATCTGAGACAAAATTATTTGATTTTAATCCAAAATAATAGTTCCAGTCCAACTCCAATAAAAAATAATTCGCATCCAACTCGGATTCGAATCAGATTTAGAGGAAGGATAAAATTTGATCCAATTTTTCAATTTGATCCGGCTTGTACAAAATTTGTGAAAGTTAAAGAACAGTGTATGAGAATGGATGAACAGAGCAAGCAGGGTATTTGTGCTCTTACTTTTTTTCTTTTTTATGAGTTGGACTTATGTTGTTTGTGAGATATTTCAAATGTATCGTACTTGTCATTGTTAGGACACACTGTCAGTTTATTGAATATAAAATATTCATTTTCTTTTATTTCTCCTTTACCTTAAATGTTTAAAGATTCGGTTAACGCAATAGAAAAGAGCATATTATCGGAGCAGCAGTCATATATTTGGAAAAAATAGTAAAAAATTTATTATAAGGTCAAATTTATTAGAATGTCAAATTAAAAGAATCATTTCAGATCGGATTAAATCTGATCCCAGTCTGACCTTACTCAGATCAGATTCGAAGGTTCCCCTTCAATCCGTCGGATCGAATTCAGATCGCATTTTCAGATCTGAAATTAATCGGATTTGGACTCGGATGTTCCAACATCCAACCCGAATCAAGTCCATTGACATCCTTGGATGTGAATAAACATTTTGTTTTTCTTTGCAAAAAAATTTGAAAAAAGAAATATGGCAATTTTCCATTACCTCTAACATAAGCATGAACCATTTTAGCAGCATTTTTATGTAGTGCATTTTTTTTTGGGCTGCATATGGTGATTGTATTGGGAAATGGAAATTCTTGCATTATGCATAAGGGTGTAAATAGTGAGACATGTGCTCTTTTGGAGCATTGTGAGTTTCTTACTAAAAATGTCAATGATATTTGGACTTTTCTTAAATGGGTCACATGGGATACATATGAGTTTGAAAAGCCTTGTTATCCATCTTAGATGTCCCATCTCGATCTTAGTGTTTCCCATGTGCAATCACATCTTCAATGCTATTGTTCACCTCCTCATGGTCTTCCTTTCTGTTCAATTTGCCAGTCATCTGACCATGATATGCATTTATGTCTTGTTATACAACTTGTGGTGAAATTTTTAGACTTGAGACCATGATGCAGATTTTTAAGTTTGATATGAGGTTGTAACCTATTACATAAGACCAACCTTAATCTTGCTTAATGCTGGTTTGTGTGATTATGGTGAGTTCACATTTCTTTTAGAACTTGGCCTAGATCACAAGTTTAATCCTCCTATGACCACTCAACCTCTTCTTGCTTCACCTTCCCCTAGCTTACTTAGATGCATTATTTATGGTCCTTGTAGTTTACATGATCTCCCTTTACATTTTGCTCAGTCGATGACCGGTGAATCTTATAGGTTTGATGCTAACTATAATGATTATATTTGCATTGATAATGATACATTCATAAAGGGGCATGCTCTTAAAAAGACTTCTTCGGAGGTGTAATGCAAAGAGGTTATGAATGTTGCCACTTTAAGTATTGTGTTTGATGATCATGTGTCTCCCTAATCTCATGTCTTATTCTATGCCTCTCCTTCTTGTTCAACACCCTACCCTTTTGTGGAGCCCATTACTTATGAGATGTGAGTCATGTTATTGATATGAGCTATATTGAAAACTCGTGGATGTGCTTGAGAGAAATGGTATTGTAGATGAGTCATTAGGTACTTTCAAAGTGCATGACCCCTCTTTAGACATGTAACACCCCAGACCTTCTTAGGTCATAGGCAGTTGCAAAGAACGACTTCAAGGATTAAGGACTGTCTCCCCAAATCTTCACAAGTATGTCTAGCATGATTCGCACTTGTTCACATGTTATTTAGGAAAACTTCCAAGTAGGTCACCCATCCCAAGGCTACTCATTCACATCTTTTGATGATATAAGTAGTCACTCTAATTCTTTTAAGCAACATAATCTAACTATACCTAGGGTGTTACCATAACTCCCACTTGAAAAACATAACGTCTTCATTGTGCCATATCAATCAACTAACTCATGAATCCTCTTGACCCCCATCCACTTCCAGTATCATTTCGCTGCTAGGTGACTGCCTAGGGCTCTCTCATCCACTAGCATAGCTTACAGTTACATGTCAAATCGAACATCATCTATAACGTTCCAACCACTCTCGAGTCATGGACAGTTATTAGGAATAGCTTCAAGGATAAATGAATGGCCCCACAAATCGCTACGAATTTTTCCAACATGTTTTGTCCTTACTAACACATTACTTAGGAAAACTTGTTAGAAGTTCTCCCATCCCAATACTTTTTCACAGTAAGCCCACTGAAATATATGATTCTTAATAGTGCAATAACGTAAATGAAAGGTGCATCTTTTGTGATATATATAGTTACTTCAAATCCTTTAAGCCTCAATTTTGAGTATACTAAAGGTGTTGCAAACACCCATACTTAAAGAGCACAATGCCCCTGTTATGCCTCACAAACCAATCAAGTTATGCCTCATCTTGATGGCAATCCACTCTCAGTATCTTTGCTTTGCTAGGTGACTATCAAGGCCTATCCTATCCACTGACATAGTGCATGGTTGTAAGTTTCCTTTGATATCATCTGTAACATCCTAGCCCTTTTAGGGTGGTAGATAGTTTCTACGAATAATTTTGAGTATTGACAAAGCACCCATGAATCATCATAAGACTTTCCAATGTGCTTCATCCTCACCACACGCTATCTAGGAAAACATAACAGGAGGTCACCCATCCCCAAATGACTCCATAGTAAGCTCGCTTAACTATGGACTTTTTAATGTTGGGCCCCCTAAAAAGGAAGATACTCCCTTGGTGATATAAGTAGTCATTCTAATCCTTTAAGCCATACAATCTTAAGCTTAAGTTGGAGTGGATAATGCTCCATGTGCCTTTTGGAGCAGACCTTAACCTAGAAAATTTGTTTCCTTTGACCTCCATTACATTCTCTTTTTTTTCTCTTTAAATAATGTTTACTCTTAGAATTGTGGAGGTAGTTTTCATGTTTCTTGTTTTGGTCTTCAATTTATGTACTAATCAGAATATATAGTTTTAAGTTTCCTTTCATTTACATTAACATGTTCCATTTAGTCACATTAGCATGCATCTTTAAGTTCATTTTAGGAATGGTGTGGATTGTTATGAATGGACCTCTAATGGTGTTTCATCTCTAGGCATGGTAGCTTTAAAAGGCTTATGCAAATTTCATTATATAGCCATTCGGTGTGAAGTTTTGTGAAGATTTGTATTTTGACCATTGAGTGAGAACGATTGCCCTTGGTTCCTTGGCATTAATGTTAGCATGTGCTACCTTTTATGTGGTAGTTATGATTACGGTAGTTGTCCCTTGACACATTAAGTCTTGAGTAACTAATTATTTAACACAGTGTCTTTTTCTTTCAAGTGTGACTTTTCAATGATTGCAATCTCTAAAACTTGATTTGTCTCTTTGAGGCTATATTTAGCACATTCATCATGACATTATGATAGAGATATTTTTTGTGATTCATAGCAACATTAACTAAATAGCTAGCCTGCACTATTTGATTTTCCCTTTACTAACCCCTTTTAAGCCTTTAACAAACTTCATTAGCTATGAGCCCTCCTATGTAGCCCTTAGTCAAGACACATTTTCTTGTACCTTAGCCAAGTATGATGTAGCTTCACTTCAATATATGATGGGTCGTCTTAGATTTCTTTGTCTTGAGGGTTGTCTTAGGTTCTTTTGATATGGTGAGGGAATTCAGTTTCTCTTGTATACGTGACCTTTCCCCTCTTTGTTTGATGGTTTGCTTTACATATGGGATTTGAGTTTGAGATTGTGTTTATGTGATTTTATCATTGTGATTCTCTAACCTTATTGAAAAAAAAATGAAAAAAAAAACTCAAATTTTAAAAAAGAAAAGAATCTAAAAAAAGGAAAAATGAATAAGAGAGTTTAGCAACGTTGTTTTATATATGTTCATCCTTTTATGTCTCAACTCATTTTCCAATATTTCCAACAGGGTAGGCTCAATGTGTTGGTGTAGCATAGTGATGAGGTGTTAGTGTGGGTGTGCTTGTGCTTGTGTTGTTGTTGGAAGTCAGATTGCCTCTTATCCTCTATAGCTTTAGCACCATATTTTCTGAAGTGTCCCCCTCTTGCCCTTGACCATTCACCCCCTTACAACCCTCAAAAAGTCCTCTTTATATCATATGCATATTGCATTTTCAGTAGTGGAGAATTAAGAGGCCTATCAAGACCATGGTAGGTTGCATAATTGGAATGGAGTTTTAAGTGGACCATGTCATTATGCTAACACATGAATGGAGTGGTCCACATTCCTAAATTAAGGTGGTACCAATCCATTGAGCTCCATCTTTAAGTATGTTCCAATTAGAACTATTATATGACGCTGAGGGTAATTATGGTTTAACGTTTATGGTCTATAATATCTAAAACCTTCCATAATCTTCCCCCTCCCTTCTATTTGTCGAATATTTTATACACTAATACAGTTACCTTTAGATGCTCATCTTGTGTTGTGATGCTGCCAAATTCCTACCCTGAGGAGCTTATAATGATACTAAATGCACCTCTCCTAACTCATTATTATCCTGGGCCTAGCTTTGCTTAAGGACAAGCAAAGGAACAAACATATGACAGTGATAAGTGCCCCATGGCATATGATTTTTGGGAGGTAATGCTTGCAATTTTTGGGGTTTATGTGCATCTTTGAGTGTTCCATAAACTTTTTTCGCTTTACACTCGGGTTCTATGTTTATGTCTTGTTTTTGCACATTTTGGTTAGCTAAAACCATGTGTACCTAAATGAAAGATAAGAATAGCCTAACTCTAGGCAAGTTTAGGCTTTACCTAGATGTACAATTTGGTTCATTAATTCAAGTTACATAATTTACTTAGTTTGACAAGCAATGAAAAAACTGTCTAGCCATAGATGACCACAAGTTGAGTGTGGTAATGGCCACGACCATGGTGGGATCCAAGGATAATAGCAAAGCCGAGTTATGTGCTTCTATCTAGTTTCTACTTAGATTTTTAGCAATTTGCTTCTTATTTTTTGCATTATAAAGCATGTTTTCGGCATCCTCCTATTGTCCATTCCACATCTAGAATAAGATTAGATTCCACTGGAGTGAGGAGAAGCAACTTGAAGAGGGAGATTGCTAGGATGCTCAATCACAAGTGCTAGTGCACTACAGAAGAGGGAGATTAGATTTATCTTTTTAGTTTTTATTGCAAATGTCTTATAATGTTTTGTATTGTAGTTTTTATGATCTGTAGATTTGTTAGCAATTTGTAGATTTACTTTGTGTTTTTGTACTTGAATCTTTCAATCTGTGCTGATTTTCATTTTTTTAAATTTTTGGGGTGTACTTCGGAAGCATGTTGATTGGTTGTCTTCTTGCTTGATTTTGGATGTTAGATGAAGTATTGAAAGGTGAAACTTGGCATTAGAGAACTACAATCGAGCTCGTTTATATGAATTCTTAATAAAGATTTGCCATTTAGGAGAGGTGTATGATAGTCCCTAAGCTTAATTAGTTGAGAATGATTAAAAGCCACTAAAATAAGGGATTGATTAATTCTAAGCATTTCACTATAAATTGTAAGATGATTGCGATATTTTGATTATCATTGTTTCAACTTAATCGGCTTAGATTGACTAATGTGCTATTTGCTAGAGTGGTTCATAATGTGGTGAAGCAGCTTCCTAGATGTTTATTTCCAATTGATTCAATTATAGTAGTTTTTCCTATCTTTGTTTTTCTTTTTACCAATCTAACGTCTTGATTCACTTAGGCTACCTAAATAGGATATAGCATATTGATCCAATCTCTGTGGCCAGAGCCTTGATGACTGCAGTGCCATACCCATGTGCTTACGGATCAATCAATCCATCTTACTAGAATCTCTCCTTTCTAGTTGGTGTGGTTTCCATTTGCTTCTGCTTGAAGATAGCCCTTATCCTTATTTAGGACCTTAGAGAGGGTTTTGAAGTTCTTCTAGTGAAGGTATACTCCAAAGTCAGGATATGTGACGCAATTCTAGAAAGCTGCTAGGACCACATCATGGCTAACATTGGTGATTGACAAGCACTCCTTATTGAGTCTCTGGATGAAATTTGCTAAGGATTCTCCCACTCTCTGAGTTATATACATGAGGGTTGAACTAGACTTTATAGGTATATTGCTTCCCACGAAATGTGTTAGGAGCTTTATCTTCAAGTCTTCCTATGACTTTATGGATGAAGTTGGCAGCTTCTTAAACCACACTTGTATAGCCCCCTACAGATAGTTGGAAAACACCTGCACATGATTACTTCAGTAAGAGAAGGCACCAAATACACTTGAATTATATAGGCATTCATATGTTCCTTAGGTTAGTATTTTTATCATAAGAATCAATCTTTAAGATAACTTTTTTAGGAAGAGGAGTATTTATGATGTCAATGTCAAAGTGAAAACTTCTATCAATAGTAATCTTACTAATGTGCTGATCCTTATTCTTCATCTCCTTCTTCTTCCATCAGTAAGGTTTTACACTGCTTCTACCTTCTTCTAATTCCCTCTGGGGTGCTTTCTATCTTCGTTAACTTCCTTGCCCAAGTCTAACATTTCCTTCTAGCCAAACAAAGGAGATATAAATGATCCTTAGCTTATTTTATAGTAAAAGGAGAGTATGTTCTCAAGTCTCCTTCAAGGCTTAAATTTCCCTCAATAAAAGACCTAGGGTAGTGTTGAAGGCTTCATTGACCTCGTTCTAACTAGCTTTATAGCCAACCTTTTGTACTCTTTCTGATCTTGAGCCACTAGTCCTTCCTTGGGTGGTATTATGAATATAGTCTTATGAGAATTTGAGTTTTCAAAGGCATCCTCTACCACAAAACACTAGGGTTGGCAATGCCAATTTAAAATCTGAAAATTCCAATCCATTTATAACCTCAATGAGCAGTGAAAATGGATTTTAAATGGGCATAGGTGGGTATTGGGAAAACAGATGAAGGTATGGGTATAGGTAAGGGAACAAGCCTCACCCACCCCATATCTACCCTATATCTATACCCATTCCTTAATAGGTAAAAGAAGAACCTTAGTCAACTGCTTTCTTGGTTCAAGTTTGACCCAAATCTTTTTTTAGAAAAATTTAATCCAAAAATTGGCTTGATTTTGCATTTGTAAATAGTAGACCTAAAATATGACAACTTTACAGTCTTTTTATTATATAAGTGAATATCATATTCGAATATGCATTGCATATGGACATTAATTTTATTTTTCTATATAAACTCAAATACAACTTGTGAAACTTGATAAATATGACTATAGGTATTAGCTTCCAATACTCGATGGGTATGAGCTTCTAAAATGGATACGGGAATAAATTTAGATCAACTAACCCCAAACTCACCCTATTGTCATCCCTACATAACTCTATGCATGAGTTGTTCTCCAAGTGTGGGATCGACTCCCACCTTTTTCTTTCCATTGGAAGATCTCTTTGGAGACATAACTTTGTAGGACCTCATAGGTGACGCCAAATGGTTTAGGTTATGGTATAATAAATCCGTGCTGGGCAAGTTGGACAAGAACCTAATAGGGAATGATGCCAGCCTTATGAACCTACAAAGAACTTAATAAGGAGGAAAGTAGTGTTTTTCCTTTAAAGGCCCTTGACTCTCAAGTAAGAAAGGCAATTGAGAATAAGGGCATATTCTTTTCGACTTATGATAAGTACATCTTAGTGAAACATGCTAAAAGTTGTTAAAATATGCAGAAACATGCTAAAACATGCTAAATAACTGAAGAAAATATAACTAGGTATTTTCAATAAGTACTTAATAATGCTGAATTTTGTTAGAAATTGCTGAAAGTTGCTGAATGCTGATAATAAGTAATTATGATAAATCGAAAAGAGCATATCCTAAAGAATTAGAGCAAAGAAAAGCTTAGATTGTTATACGGCAAAATTGTTTGCCAAATTACATTCCTTAATGTTGATTCTAACCTTGCTTTTATAGGGTTCAGAGGAAGTCTTAGAGTTTCCTTCCTTAATACTTTATCTCATTAAATACTTGCCTCTTTGTAGGGATTGTATGAAATGTAATCTCTTCTTCTTGTCTGCTGCAACTTATGTTTAGGTGGTCATGAAGTGAATTGAGTCAAGTTTCCGTTGAGCTTCCCATGGAATGTCTTCCAAGGCTCAAACGCCAGAGCTTAGTTAACAACTCAAGTTTTCCGACTGAACTTCATGCAATCCATGGCTAAAGTTTTTAATCACACCTAAATTACATTTTATATCTATTATAATAATGAGCTAAACCAATACTTAAATTCATTAAATAGATGTTCTTCAATCGTTTAATTCAATCGTTGTTCTAAAAGTTATATGTTACTAGTTTAAGTAGTTTTCGCCTATTTAAACAACTAATTTTGCCAAATAGAGTACAACACGCAAAAAGGTAATAACCTAAAAATGTAAAGATTCCAATTGGATGACTTGTTAATGTGTACAATGTATCCCAGAAATCTCTAGTGAGAGACAGAGAGCTCTCGAGAGAGAGAGAGAGAGAGCCCTTCTTCATAGATGTGAACCAAACCATTGAAATGAATCAACCACCATATCCCTCTTGCACTCCCTCCTCTCACTACCACAACTTCTTGTTAATGGCTGCAATTGCCCGATTCTTTACGTTCTTTCCCTCAGAAAGTTCAGATCTGAACACCTTGTACCATGGATTCCTCTTATTAGTAAGGATTTGTTCTACCTCTAAGAGACTCAACCTCTATCTCGTACTTTAGTTGTGCCAACTGAATCCTTCAATTTCACTCAAGATCCTTCATTTTGTGAAGATATCTACTTTATGGCATCCCCATTTGCATATAATTACTCTCTTCTTCTCAAGAACCACGTCTACAAATTGCTGACAATACCCTTATCTACTGTTCGAGGGGGGTTGAAGACTTCTTGCAGGCATCATTGTGCCCAGATCTGGCAAACCCAAACAGCATTTGGCCAAAGTTTATATTTTCTGATTCATTTTGCTTTATCCAAGATCTGAACTCTCCTGCAACGAGGTCGAAATTAAGGATTTCCCTGCTGCCATTATTGTGTTGCTTAGCCATCTACAACAGATAATCATGATGCTAAACTAATGTAAAGGGAACGTGTTCACCTACTCTTCTTCAATCATAAACTAGGTATATCCTTTCCTTAGTCTTGAAGATTATGCAAAATTATTGCTTGTTCTAAGCCATAGAGTTGAGCTCTGCCTGGAACAATTGGTCTATTTAAAGTGTTTGAAATGAATTTATTCCTGTTCAACCTGATTTTGTGCACTACTAGTGGCTGTCGACTCCAGCTTGATACTCTTCGTTATACTCTTCGTTATCGGCTTCAATTTGACTTTCTTCCATCAATCACTTGTGATTGTTACTCCCAATCTAGTTTTTATGTATGTTTGTGGAGCATTAAGCAGGTTAGGGTTATGCCTTTGATGATGAATTTGAGACCCATGGCTTGTACTATTACTGCGGGTTGGCTTCCTTTCTTATTTTCTACTGTTTCCTACAATGGGTTTAGGGAACAAATGTTATCCTTCTGTATTGTTTTGTTCATGATTCAGTTCGAGCCTATCTTGCTTTACTTATGATGTTGCTTTTTTAGAATTTTTCTGCTGGGTTTGCCTTGTTGTGCTATTGGGGATATTACTCTCAGCAAGTTCAAGAGGTAGTGGTCTCCTGGTTTTGGTGGGCAGCCTAAGCCAATGTTCCTTACCCATCTTGTAAGTCTGTTGTTCTTCTAAGTTTAATGATTATTGATGATATCTTCATTCTTTTCTTCTTGTTTGAGGTTTGAGAGCTTGTTCTAACCAGCTTTCTGCTGCGATTTATGAGCATGATGATTTCATGGGTGTCCACTTTTACTCCATTCGGAGCCAACCCCTGTGTAACGCCCCAAATTAAACATGTTTCACTGCTTGTATTTTCCTTAATAAATCCCTTCATTATAATAATGATAGGGGCATTACCGCTGTCTCAAAAGACAAGGCTTGAAGTATGTGTCCTGGAATAACATAGTAAAGCATAACCTCAACCATACACACTCACATATGATCATCCATTCACAATCGAGTTTTAACCAATGTAAGGTTTATAAACCATAGTAAGATAATTCACCATGTAATCTACATCCTCATACACCGAAGAATTCAAAATACAGCTTTAAAGTATGCATCTACTGTACCACCACTGATTCATATAGATTTCCTTGCTCAACTTATTCTCATCCGCTGCTTTGCTAGCATGAGGGCAATTCTCTGAGCATTTGCCTAAAACAAAACATGAAAAACATTTCGAATTGTGAGCCGAAGCTCAGTATATGCATTCCTGAATTGCTAAATGATCATTGACACACTGGTTGGGCCCGCTTTGCAATTCATTTAAGGACAAAATAAGGAAGGAGATGAATACAAAATTGCATTGCTAATTATTATCTTATAGTGAACCCCTTAATACTGTTACAATCTATGGATAGGTGTACACCTGTCAAGCAAATCGAGGACCTGGCCTGAAGTCGCGCAGGTAACTAAAGGGCGAATGCCCTATAGATGATAATTAACGGGGTCACTAGTTAACTGATAAATCACTGTGTAAACTGATTCATTGATGTACTTACCAAAACATGATAACGTTGATAAATACACTCTGATTTCTAAAGATACAGGCAATGGACGTACCTGAAGTCTGTAAAATGATATTTCACTTGATAATACTTATGCACAACGAAAACGATAAATTAGGTCTCGATTCTGCTAAAGAAATGTAATTATAGGTAAATGTAGTTAGTAAACCATATTCACTGGGTAAACCATATTCGCTGACATAATTTGTAACTTTAATGAAAATTGATTTATTTAAAAAGACTTCTACAATTCCAATAATTCAATATAAGACAAGTTAAACCAAAATGATCTGAATAATAAATCAGTTAGGGTTATTGAACTTGAAATATAACAAATTGAAGCAAAATAGACCAAATGAAAAAACTAAGGTGATAATGAAAAGATTTTAATTGATATAAATGAAATATGGGTTTTTGATATTTCTGAAATAGATAATGGAAAGTGTGGTGCTTCTGAAATGGATAATAGAATGGGTAATATCTCTGAAAAGGATAATAGAAGGCTCATTGCCATGAGGGGTGCTATGGGGCTCATAAAAAGCTCAACTAACCTCAGTTGATCCGATAGACACTAATTTGAGTCATTACTGTGCCCACTTCTTAAATTTCATTTTCATGCTCACTTAACTCGGTTTTCAAACCCAAGTAGGCTTCTATATATAATCAAACTTGTTGAACTCACTACGCTTTGTAATTTCCTTGCAATACCCATAATTATATATAAACTTCTGAAAATATTTCCAAATGTCACGATTTCTTTATTCACTCATGTTACCGTTTGATGATTTGCAATAGAAAATCCATATCTTTCACTACCAACCTCCAAATAAGATTTAAAACCCCAATATGAAAATCTAATAATGTCCTCTAAAACTTTTATTTAGTACACAAAGCACGATTCACATAGTAAGGTCCCAAAAATTAGGATAGAACACAGGCGTACACAATTTCAGTTTAATCTGCGCAGTCGTAGCAAAACAACCATAACCTTTTCCACAGAACTCGGATTAAGACCATTCAAAATGCATGTGAAACCTAACTCATTGATCTATCTGCAAACCAAAATTCACAAATTTTCAATGAGCCAATCAATACCGATTTTTTCGTAAAGTCCACTGTTCAAAACTGCTCCCAATTTCGATGTATTCTGTGCAGTCTTCAGTAAAGTGGCCATAACTTTGTCTACAAAACTCAAAATTGAGTAATTACAAAACCCATTTAAATTTAACTCATTGATATATCAACCCATCAAAAATCATAATTTTTCGTTGTGCCAAGCATTACCAGTTTTTTTCCAAACAGACCCCTGTTTCAGGTCTGTGTACAGCTCAATAACCACATATTTGCAATCTTTTCTTCACATAACCACCCACTAAAATCACTCTATAACTTATGTGAATCACCATAAACATCTTTATACTCATTATCAACACAAAAGATCACAAAATCCCATTTAAAACAATCAAAATCCATCATCACCACTTAAACTTGCATGATCATGAACAACTTCAAACATCACTTGGTTTCAGGATGATCCAACCAATAAAACATCAAAATAATTCTTGATTGTATCAAAACAACATGATTCATGATCAAAACTAACATAAAACCAAGAATTGAACAAAGTTGGATAAAAGTTTACCTCACTTGAACTTGAAAATAAGAAGATCTGAAGATGGTGTTGTGTTTGGTGCTAGTGGTGGTTGTGGAAGGTGGCTGGGGATGATGGCTAGGTGGCGGCCGGTGGTGGCTGATGGTGGCTGGTGGTGGCAGCAGCAGCAACGTAGCAAAATCAAGGGACGGGAGCCACGGCTAGAGAGAGAAAGAAGAGGTAGAAAAGCTTAATGTTTTTTTTATTGATCACTTGGTTGTAAATCATTTAAAACACTTGGTTGAAATTAATCCTCCACAAAATATCTTCTTGCTAATTAAAATTAGGGGTAATGGTGGTAATTAACTAAACAAATAGATTAGGAACTTGTTGGGCCGAAATCGACCTTAAATAAGCTCGGATTCGACAAAAAAACAATCGAACCGGATGCGATTAATTTAACATTTTTTTTCTGAATCTCGAAATTAAATGTGATATCTTGAAAAATAATTTAATCTTTAAATCATAATTATCAAGGCCTGCTATCAATTTTTTTGAAATTAATACAGTAAATGAAACTTGAATTGCAAAGTAGGACCCAAAATTGAATTCTCTCAACTGAGATGATTAAATGAGATAAATAAATGTGAAAATTAATAACATGGCTTAATTAGATAAATAAACATGATTTAGGGTTGGGCTATTACACCCTGCTTTTTTTGCTATTGTTGATTGTGCACATGAATCACATTAGGTGGCCACACTATTGCATTGTCAAGATACATCTCCTTTAGCAGCATTTTGTGTTTTGGTTACTCACTCCCTATGGGTCAGTGATGCTATTATTGACATTCAGAAGCTTCCTGAGACCTATTTATCTGCATTATTTTGCTTCATTTCCTGCTTGAAATGTGACAACAATTATAGCAAACATGTTGATCTTAGCTATGACTTGGCTAACTCTGGTAGGTTGAGATATTGTTATTAGTATCACATTTCTATTACCTTATATATTTTATTGAGAATTATCTAGTCATATAGCAAGGTCAAGTCCCTTATCGTTGAGTTAGAGGTACAAAACTTTGAGCTCAAGACTATTAGTGGGGATTTGTTATTTACTATTGAATCCATTATGGTGAGTGAAATGCTTGATGAACTCAATCTCTCTTGCATTTCCATTGCCTTTATCCAGACTGCCTTCAGGACTAGAAAAGTACTCATGTTTACTTTGTTATGTTTAGTACTTATTAGAGAGCAGTACAAAAGTGGTATCTTCTTCACTATATGTTGTCGCACTATGGTTTTAGTGCGCTCTTTGTCTAGGCTTGGATTTATTTTCTTTGCCTTCCTTTTAGGTTCATTTCTAAGCCATTGCATATTAGTCCACTCTTGTGTTCGTTTTGCTAAGGTAATCTATTTCCCACGCATGATGTAGGACATGGAGATTTGTATCTTCATTTCCAAATCAACTCTATAGAAGTGCCCTTTCCGGGATTGGACCTTTATTTTTTATGTTAATATCGTAGTAAGTATTAAACTTGAAAGGTTGACAATCGGAAAACCATTTTATTGTACAACTATTATGCGGCATGTTTGGACATACACTATCTGCTTATGGTGGTCACTACACTCTTATCAACCTGATAACGATGCCCACATATCCGCTCTTGGTTGTAATGCTCATAGGCAATGTCGGTAATTTGGCTCAGTGTCAATTGAGGTTGAATTATGGTTGACTTTGCACAATAATATTTGTATTTTTTACTGGATTTCTTTATGTGTTCATTTTAGCTCTTGGATTTGGGGAAATGTGGAAATTCCTTTTAGGATTTTCCCTCAGCCTAGCCTTTTAAGGCTTAAGAACAACCAAACATGATCCCAGAATGGTTTACACATGCTATTTGCACAACATATGGCTTTAATGATTTCATATATGTCTAGGTGCCCACTAGTAGGGGCTATCTCAATATCAGTGTTTGCATGAAAGTTGTATGTTGGAATGTCCAAGGCGTTAAAAAACACAGGTTGTACAAGAAGTTAAGTTCTTGACATGAACACATAAGCCTGATATGGTCTTTTTGCTAGAAACTATGGTTAATGAATCAAATATACGAAGGATTCTCTCCCGATTGGGATTTGAACATTTTGATTTCGTGTTACCAGTTAATCACCCTAGAGGTATGGCAGTTCTTTTGAATAACGGTAATATCCATGCCTCTGTTTTATTGAATAAACTAGAACTATTCATATGTTAATTCACGATCCAAATAACATACAAAATTCTTGTTATTTCAAGAATTTATGCACCGGCGCAACCTAGAGATAAAAGTGACTTTTGGAATCATTTAGTTGAGCTAAATAATGTTATCGATTTGGGAATGTCAATGATAAACTCGCCAAGAATGTAGTTAAAATAGAACATGTGGAGGAAAGACTAACAACTAATTCTGACAGGCACAGATTTTACTCCTGGATGCAACGCCTATTGAAACAACGAGAGAAAATGATGCTATTTAACCAGAAATATTAGGGGAACTTAGCACGGAAAGAATGGTTAGTAAATGGTGATAGAAATTCTAAACTCTTTCAAAATAATGCCAATTCTAGAAGGAAGAGACGATTAGTCATGAAATTACAGGATGATTGTGGCATTTGGATTCAAAGACCACAAAATGATTGCTGAGAAATTTATTTGAGATTATATGCAGAGATTGAAATCCACGCATAACAATGCTAGAGTATTACGGAACTTAGGATTATCAAAATTAATTTCAGACATTGATAATAATGAGCTTATTAAATTTCCAAATTTGAAGAGGCTAAAAATGTCTTATTTAGCATTGATTCTAATAAGACACCAGGATCAAATGGTTTTAGTGCAGGTTTCTTTAAGAACTACTAGCAAATCATCAAGAAGGATCTTTTTAATTGTATTCTTGAATTCTTCATGAATTAAAAAATCCTTAAAGAGATTAACCATACCTTTATTGCCCTTATTCTAAAAACGAATAACCCTATACAGACTAGTCATTACAGACCCATTAGTCTGTGTTCTACGATTTATAAAATTATTTCGAAAATCCTTGTTAATAGCATAAGACCCCTCCTCTTCCGTCTAATATCATTCTTCCAAAGTGCCTTTGTAGCTGGCATATCTATTCATGATAATATTCTGTTAATGCATGAAATTATGCATAAATTTAAGAACCTCAAAACTAAGCCTTTATTAGACATGGAGAAAGCATATGATATAATCGAATGAGATTTTATATTAAAATGCCTTCAAGAACTAGGTTTTCACCCCACTTGGAACTCATGAATTAAACAATGCATCTCTTCAATTTCGTACTCCATCATTGTTAATGATGAACCTAATGGCCTTTTCACCCCAACAAGAGGGATTAGACAAGGGGATCCTCTTTCCCCTTATTTATTTATTCTGTGTATGGAAGCCTTAAATCATATGCTTCTGAAAGAAGCTAATTCTCTAAAGTCTAGAGTGGGAGTTAAGATCTGCCCAACATCTATCAAAATTCCGTGCCTAATTTTTGTTAACAATTGCCTACTGTTTTGCAAAACTAATTCTGGAAGTTGTAGTAAACTAAAAAGCATCCTTGACTTCTTTTGTTCAAATTCAGGTCAGTTAGTCAATTATCAAAAATCAACATTGTCTTTCTCGCGTAATGCGACAGATACACAAAAGCAACTAGCGCATAAAGAGTCTTTAGGCAAATATCTGGGATGCCCTGTTTTCGAGGGCCGGCCTTCGTACTTAACTTTTCAAGAAATTATCAATAAAGCAACTACAAAACGAGAAGGATGGAAAGCTAATTGTTTGTCTAAAGCAGGTGGAACGATTCTCATACAGTCACATTTAGAATCACTCACAGCACACACGATGCAATGTTTTGAGCGAATACAAAATGTTAGCAAATTTTTAGACAAATGTAACAGAGAATTCTTTGGAAAAAGTGCAACACAGAAAAATGTCTACCACTTATAACTTGGGATAAGGTTTGTAGGCCTAAAACCATAGGTGGGATGGGTTTGTGAAAAACAGAAGCAGCTAACAAGGTTTTTCAGTGTAAATTAGTCTGGAAAATACTTACTAATGTACCTAGTCTTTGGGTCCAATCTATGAGGGTCAAGTACCTACATGCTACAAACCTATTTTGTTATGAATGGAAAAACACGAATTTCTCGGCTTGGAAAAGTTTACTAAAATGCAGAGGTCTCCTACAAAAGGGCAGTATTTGGAAAATAGGCAGAGGTGATGAGATTTCCTTTAGGTTTGATAATTGGGCCGAAAATAGAAATTTACTTGAGAATCTGGGTGTGGCTGAAGACGGTGTTGTCCGCCCTGAAGCCAAAGTTTGTGAGTTTATTAAGGAAAATTCAGAATGAAATGTTTCTAAACTAAGACAAGTCCTCAATAATCATCATGTTGTATAGAAGATTTAGGGTATCACCATACCCATCCATGAAACTAGTGACTCCTTTTGTTGAGGGTTGAATATCTCAGGTAACCTCATGACAAAATTAGCTACATGGGCAGCCCATGGCATCCAATCGCATGACTTATCAACATGGTCATATAAATGGATTTGGAATATTGACCTTACGAAAAATCAAAGTCTTTCTTTGGCAGCTTTGTCATAAATTCTTACCTGTAAGAGGTACTCTTCTTAAAAGGGGACTTAATATCAACCCATCTTACCCCCTATGTCTAGATGATATTAAGTCTATTGAATATCTCTTCAAAGATTGCCAAATGGTTAAAAAAGTTTGGGATCTAGCAGCAAAGCATCATTGGCTTCCATCAATCTTTTCTCCTACAGGATGTCATGATCTTTTGCATTATTTAAACAAGATATGCTCCTCCCATAACCCAAAATTGGAACAAAAACTTTTATTTATCTTATGGAGTATTTGGAAATCTAGGAATGGAACAGTTTCAATAATGGAATTTTCAATCCTGTTGCATGCCTAGTTCGAGTAAAAAAAGCCAATGCAGAATGGAGAATTCGAACTTGTATATCAGTTGATCATTATTTTAGAGGACCTTCTTCTTCCCCTACCACCTCAATTCATATGGTGAGGTGGCATCCCCCATCACTGGGATTTGTCATGGATCCCTCATCAACTCACCAGCAGCAGGAGCCTTTATCATTTTGGATTGGACGGACAAACTTATTAAGGCAGAAGCAAGCTATTACTATGATACATCTATTTTAGTTGTAGAAGGGAGAACATTACATGACGGACTACGATTAGCAATTCAGGTCGGTTCAAGTATACAGTCATTAAAGGTGATAACAAGATAGTGATTCAATCATTGTAAGAAAAGATTCACGGTCCTTGGCATATATTGAATATTATTGAAGACAAACATATGTGGCAATCTCAAGGTATCCATTTATTTATCAACCACGTTTTTAGGGAAGCAAATATGGCAGCAAATTGACTTTCCAAATTTGGACACTTAGTTACAGCATTCTTCTCTTCAGATATTAGTTTTTCACCTTCTCTTAGGGCTATTTTAGTATGTGATGTAGTTAGGCGTCTTATATGAGAAAAGACGTTCAACATCTTTATGGTTCTATTTACCCTTGTAAAAAAAAAAACTGAAAATGTATTATTTTTTCTTTTTTTAAAATAAAAAAGGGAAGAAGAACACGAAGACGAACGTTTTTCTTATCCACTGTGCTGCCATTACTCCTTTGGCGGAAAACATTCGAGTGTCAGCAGCTGCTCCCTCGCTCAGTCCCCCTGTCATCCATGGTTATTCTGTCTCATTGCTTTTTCCAATTTTCAATGCTCTTTGTTTGAGGGTTTGGATTTCTCAAGTTAATTGTAGTGGAGTTCAATTTCAAATTTAATATGCATTTGTTGGTTTGCCAGAAAATCAATTTGAAGATCGTATATGACTCACAATGAATTGCCCTTTTCCTGTATTCGCTGGGGTGGCTTGAAAACCTTAGATTTTAGTACTTGATTGATTAGTAGCCATTTACGAAATTTACTTTAGGATTAAGTTTTAGTGCTCGTGAAGATGATTGATTAATCTGGATTAAAAATGAAATTGATTGACTGATTCGTAACCGTTTTGTTGGTAGACCCTTGTGAATTGCAGGAATTAGAATCCAGAAAGCAAGATCCTTAAAATATGGGATTGCTATGGGAGGCAATATTAGCCCAACTTCAAATAAAAACTGGCTAGTGTCTTCAGATTTTCATTGAGCCAGAAGAACGAGTTCCTGTGTGTAATGTGTAATAGTTTTGTTCATGCATACCTTGTGGGTTGGGGGGGGGGGGGGGGAGGGAAGAGAGAAAAGGCGACAAGGAAGTGTTTATAAAATGGATGATGGGCCCCGAGTCATGCTGTTGATGCTGAATAGAGGGTGTAACAGTTTAAGAAGAACTGGTGCTAGATAAGTGGAAGGCAGAAAGAGCACTTCAAGTGCACAGTGTGTGAGTTGAGGCAATACAAAATGGTGGATATGAATGTATCAGAGAAGATCAAATATGTTAGGAAAGGTAAGCTCTGTAATTTCAAGGACATGGCCAGAATTGGGCGGAGAAGTAACGGCTACGGGTCATCTAGGTTTCGATCTGTAACATTTTTCCTTGGTAGTTCATCATGTTGGCATCTGCAAAGTGTAATGCATGGGCTAAACTGATCAATATTCAATAATATGATTATAGCTTACATGTCATTTCTGTCTACAGCTGCATGTTGAATCAAGTGCCTAAATCATTAATGCATTGATCCGGACAAGGCATGTCAAGTGCTATAGCAAATGGACTTGCAGGAGCAGGAGGTGGTTTAATTGCTCAAATAATAACATACCCTCTTCAAACAGTATGCAAGCATGTTTATCTTTAACTGCATATTGGTAAATTTTGAGAGTAACAAATTGCCTTATGAAGCATAATGAAAAACAGCTATGCCCATTCAATTGCAGGTTAACACACGCTAGCAAACTGAAAGAGTTCCCAAGAAAGGCCATGGCGATGTCCATGAAACCTTGCCCTCTAAAAGTGATCCTTCTGGAGGGATGCTCGTTCAAATGCTTCAGGCTAGTTTTCACCTTTTCATAGCTATGCAGGCTGTTCTCGGGAGATTTTGTTATTTAATGAAGGACCTGTGCTAGAAAGAGAAGTTAAGCATCAATAGGTTTATAAGATCTGATCCCCCCCCCCCTTAAAAGTAAAAAAAGCGAAAACATCATCTGTTTTGAGAAAATGATGTCCAAACATTATCTAGTTGTCCATGGATATCAAATTGCCTGATCTAATATGATGGATATGGATATAAATATGGATATTAAATTAGCATTTAAGTTTAATTGGATCTGTTGCCATCTTCTGATCTAGAGTGCATCCCTTTTTTGACTACAGACTCTTCTTTGTCAGTCACAGTTCATTATCCAGTCTGGATATATTTTTCAGGGTCAATCTTTCTGCTTGTATTCCATACATTTAGATCCCAAGATCCTCCTCCGGATGGCTACTCTGGGGGTTATTGTTGAGCGAATAATCCACATTATTTAGCTAAACATTCTTAAAAGAGATTTCTGATTTGCGCAGGTGGATTTTGCTCATCTTGTTGTTTTCTTTTGATCAGGTTATTAAAACTGAGGGTTGGGGTGGATTGTACATTGGCCTGAAGCCTTCTCTCTTTGGAACTGTTGCTTCACTGGTCAGTCTTTTTTTACAGCAGTCTTTGTACATTTTATTCCTAGATTGCAGAAAAAGAATTAACAAAGTTGATTTTATATTTTCTAGTAAGCTTGATCACCATTAGTGCTTATTGTTCTAAACATGAGCAATTCCAAGTGATATGAATTCGATACATGATAACCGCTCGTTTTGGGTTGTGGTCCCTTGTGTTTCCAGAGAATAGAAACATTTCCATGCCCAATATAGCAGCTTTTTTCTAGCTCTTAGTAACATTGTTCAAGTGTGGCTACTCCATTAATTGAACTCCTCTTCCTCCTCGTGGTCTTGCTGGATATTTGGTCAGAATGTATTTAGAGCTTGTAAAACATTTTGATTGGGTTGTCTTGAACACGGGAGAAAGCGACACTCCTCGGCTGGTGGCTGGCCCTCAGTTTTTGCAGGGTAGTGAGGAATTCAAGCTTTTCTTCAAGCATTTACATGATTGTTGTCACCAGGGTTAGGGTTTCCAGCTCCAAACTCATGTTCAGCAGTAGCAATATGCTTTGTTTACTTCTATTAGCATCTTGATTGAAAGGCTTCCACAACCAAAAAGAGTGGTCGAGGCCCCTTAAAGGTTTTTTTCTTTTTTTCCCAAATGGTCTAATATGATATATAAAGCGCGGGCTTCGTGGGCTTTGGGCCTCGGTTTGAAGCCCAGAAAAGCCCAAAAAAGTGCGGGCTTTAAGAATGGGCTCAGCTTAACCCATTTCAAGGCGCAAGAGGGTGGGCTTTGGGCTTTTGTGAGCCCAGGGCGCACTTTTTTAAACACAGGTTCGATTCTAGGGCTGAAGCTGGGCAAAGCTTACCCAATACAATTACCAACCTAAAACCCACATGAAGTTAAGTGGGTTTTGGTATAGATTTTCAACCCGTTTAATTAAATGGATTGACATGTTTAACCCATTTAATTAAATGGGTTGACATGTTTAACCCATTTAAATGGGTTAGAAATACCTATTTCATCTTTTTAATTACATAGGTTAAATAGGTCAAGCCAGTTGCCCATTTATCATTTACCTATTTACCCTTTTATTTAGTAATCAAGAACTCAAAAATTAAAAATAAATATAAAATATGAATTATGATAAATCGGGGGAGGTTTAGACAGTAATTGCGTGATATAGTATGTAAACTTAATTTTAAATGTAATATAACCACATATTAGTTGAAAATGTTAAACGGATAAGCAGGTAATCAAATTGACCTAAACTTGACTCGTTTATCTTAAACATATTAAACAGTTCAAAATTAGGTCAAAATTAGGTCGACCTGTTTAAAAATTAAATGGGTATTAGGCAAGGTTTTCCTACTTATTTAATGAATGAGTTAAGTTTAGGTTGAGGAATTTTCAACCCGTTTAAGTTCGGCACGAACATGAACCTGGCCGATCTGATGTATTTTCTAGCTCTAGTCGACTCTACGTAACAAAGCATGAAACATTCTACAATGATCCTAGAACACCTTAAAATGTTTCGAGGGGTGAAGAGTGCATGTTCCCCATTTACCAATTGGAAATCCTTAAAACTATCTATGATAGGCTATTAACCTTTATTTTGTGGGTCCTGATATTGAGGCTTTGACCACTCTAAAATAAAAATCTCTTAGGACTTTCAAAGTGGCTTTCTTGTCTTCATGGTCATTGTCTTGTGCATTTTGACTTGTGATCTGAAAACACCAATATTTTTGGTGGTATACAATGTACTTTAAATTTTAAAATGTTTAGAAAGAACCCTATAATATCCTACAACCCTTGAAGGCGTTAGTGGGAGGATATGGTCACATTTAATACTTGGATTTTTTTTTAAGAAAAAGAACATCCAAAATCTTGTACGATGGCCTTCAATTTGTGGGTCTTGATAGGTCCTCAACAGTTGAGCTCTAAAATCATACAAGATGTTCTAAGTATCCCTTGAACAATATCACTGTCAATGACCAATAATTAGTACCATTTTGTAAAAATTGCGGCGTGACTTAGAATGGCCAAGAAAGGATTGTCTCCACAATACACTGTAAATTTATAATAACGATCTTTAAATAACCTAAAATAATATGCTCTAAACTATCTGGAACGGTCCTGTCAAAATTATCTTTTTGAAGCTTTAATGAGAGCATAGTCAAGATTTGGCAACTTCCCAAGGATTTTTCTAGAACTCCATAAAAGCCTTGTATGGTAGTAGACTTTAATTTTGAGGTCCTGAGAGATTTTGAGAACTCTACAATCGAAACTTCCTTTGACTTTCTAAATGTTTCACCGGCAAAAATCTTGTAGATTTGATAGCATGAATCTATAAACGCCACAAAAGGAGATTTTTTGGTGGCATATGATGTCTCTTGAACTATCAATAGTGGACCTAGGATATAATAGAGCATTTGACAGGGTAATACGAGCACATATTCTCCATTTGCCAACTTCTCTATTATTGTTGTTGTGACTTTCATAATGAGAAAAACTGTCTATTGTAACCTTTATTATTGGGGGTTAGGAGAGGCTTTGCCAATGCCACTATACCACGGAAACCTTTAGTAGATATCCCTCTTAAACAATTTTAATGACCGAAATAGCTCCACTAACACCATCTTATAGTTTTGTACATGTGATTCCACAATACCAAAAGACACGTGGCATTGTCGTATGTGGCACACTTCGAATGGCCTACTTTGATCCTAAATATCCTAGAAACTCCTTTAATTATAGTAGAACAACATAGTCATTATTTGACTAGTAGAACAACATAGTCATTATTTGACAAGTGACGACTTCTTCTATATTCTTTTTTCCATTATTTTAAATCTGTGCATGGTAAACTCATTTATAGATCTAGAAAGGCTCTGATCACTTTATATTTGAGACCTTTGAGGCTCTAAACAAATCAAAATTCATACCCTGGAGTCCCACCTAAGCAATTTTTTTGGGGGGGGGGGGGGGGGGGGGTTTCAGATTTTGGCAGGCTTATTCTAATAATGCAAATTTCATGCATTTCCTTGCAAAGGTTTTATTTCCTTAACGAAAACATTTTCTACGTGATCTTTTGTAGGTGTCTTGAAATCCACCTCTTTGCATGTAGAGGAAAGATTGTCAATATTTGGATTTCTCCACGCTCAGTTAAGGTGTGGTAGGGCTTACATTGCTGGTGGTGGTGTTATTAGTGTTGGACTCCTCGATTAAAGTGAATTGGCCCACAACTCCAACAAACACGGGAAAAAAAAAACATAGTTTTGTGAAGCATTTTTCCCATAATCCACCACAATCCAAGCTGAAAAATTCCCCACATAGACCTTTTTAGTTGTATAAGGCTCTACAAAATATTGCAATGGTTCTTTTTGGTCTTGAAGCTTGAATCCGTAATCTCACAAGATCTGCATTCTTTTTCAAAAAATAAAAAGAAAAATTGTTATCCTTGCAAAAAAAAAGTTAAAAAATTGTTTAGTCTTCATTTTGTGGGTCCTGAAATACTGTGGCCAATCTAGTTCTGAAACCTCTTAGCCTGTTCTAAATATCCCTCTGAATTATTTTAGTGACTGTTAATGGTTCAGTTGCACCATCTTTCTTTGATTTTGTAGTATGATTCTAGAATTATATAATTTTTTTATAAAATAGAAAAAAAAGGAGACCAATGTGGTTGTTTATCATATTCTAAACTATCCAAATTGGAGAGAATATTATAGCACATTTATCTGTGGTGTCATAGGAGCATATAGTCAGAATTTAGTAAATTCTTAGATATTTTTCCAATATTCATGGAAAAGTGGTGCAATGGCTTTTATTTTGAGGGTGCCAAGTGTCATGGGGCCATTACCCTCTCCCTAAAAGGTCAATCTAATAGGGAGTGCAGCATCACCGCTTATAAGCCTATGACTCTCCCAATACTTTTCCGATGTGGGACTTTTATCCGTGACATTCTCCCCCACCCAATCCTGTGACGCCCTCGTCACATATGGGGCCCCTATCTACCCCGCCCGTCGGAGTGCTTGGCGGGACATCGGAGTCGGGTCTGGGTTGGCTCTGATACCACTTGTCACGGGGCCATTACTTTCTCCCCAAAAGGCCGGTCTAATGGGATGTGTAGCGCCACCGCTTATAAGTCCAGGACCCTCCCAGACCCATCTCTGATATCTCACCAAGAACTCCGACGGGCGGGGTAGCCAGGGGGCCCCATCTGTGACGAGGGCGTTACAGGATTGAGTGGCGGAGAATGTCACGGATAAAAGTCCCACATCGGAAAAGTGAGGGGAGGGTTCTGAGCTTATAAGTGGTGGTGTTGCACACCCCATTAGATTGGCCTTTTGGGGAGAAAGTAATGGTCCTATGACAGAAGGGGCTGTTGTCCCTTTATCTCCAATCCACTAGAATGTTTTCAGTATTCCTCTAAATAATTAAATAGGTATGATGGCTTCATTGGCACCATTTCATAGGTTTCAAAACGTGATGAAAAAGTTCAAAAACAAGCGTTATGATGGTATAAGACACAGTCAAACTATCTAAATGGTCTTGACTCACGGTCCAAACCGCTTGAGGAATGAGAACTAGTAGTACATAATCACCATTCAACTACTACTTAAAATTACCTAAAAAATATGAGGACTGTGGCGCCTAAGCGCTCAGTCTTATAAAGTGTGCCTGGTTGACATATGCAGGTTTAGATTCTTTGCCTCAATTTCTAGAGGCCATGCGATTTCCCTCGACTAACAGAAGCATGCATCTCACATTCTGTATCAGGAGGTGGAATTCTGCCTCTTTTTGCTTCTTTTTTTTTGTGTTTGGGGGGGGGGGGGGGGGGGGGTGGCGCCTTTGGGGCTTGATTGTGTATTGCCCATCTTAGGGATCTATCACACATGGGGATATCCTAGTTCGGAGTTTTGGGGTTAAGATAGAGTACGTAGGGCAAAACCCCCGTCTATGGGTGTAGTTTAAACTGAAACAATGCCCATTATACTGCCTAACAGGAAACCCACTGTGTGCTCATCTGCCTCATCATTCTTTTGTCCTCTGAAGTATGCTATTAATACTAATACAAAGCCATGTTATGAAATTTAAGTGGCATAAACACCTGTCAGTGCTCTTATTCTCTTGCTGACATTGTTGTCTTATTTGCTTCTAGGGTCTATATTATTACTTCTACCAGGTTTTCAAGAACAAGGCTGAATCAATTGCAATCGCTCGTAAAGCCAAAGGACTCGGTGATGGTAACATCAGCATGGTTACATGGCTTGCTGTCGCAGCTGTTGCCGGGTGAACAAATAGAGATGTTTTAGTCTTATGTTAATTTTTGATTTTTTTTTTCTTTTTCAATATTTTGTATAATTTTTCAATTTGTCTTTTCGCTACAGTCTCTCTGCTTGTCAGGGGTAAGGCTGCAAACGTCTAAATCTTTCAAGACACTATTTGGTTGGGATCTGCATTGGTTTATTGGTAAATGTTGCCACTTGTGTTGGAGTTCATACTTCCTAGGGAGTTGCCATTTGTACTTTGACATCTTCTAGTGTGTTCTGCCTTTCTGATGAGTGAGTTGGAATCCTTTCATATTCTTGAAAGATGGGGGAGTATCCCATGGGATGAATTCTTACAATACATTTGAATTTGTTTTGCTGACAAATCCTATCTGGGTACTTGTCACCCGCATGCAGGTGCTTTCAGTTTTTTTCATTTACATAGATGTAAAATTGTTAAAACGTGGGTATCATGGTCTCCAACTGTTTGTGTTTTTGTTGGCTATGAACAATGCATTTGACTTTGAGGCTTGAGCTAGTTTGACCATTCAGATTTTCGAACTGTGAAGGATCATTATTCATCATCTTAAGAAATATCTAATTATGATTCAAAGTATGAGTCCAAGAAAACATAGCACATATGGCACATAAATAATGTATTGACTGGAATTGATAAATAGACATTTGCAGCTCCACGTATGTGGTTCAAAGGAGTTAAGTAGGAAATGATGCTTTAAGTCATAGAATTATTAGGAAATATGTGATCACGTATGCATGGATAAAGCAGCAATCAGTTCACTTATGTTGCATAAGGACGATAAAATCTACCCAGTATGATTCCCACCTCGGCGGAGTCTAGGGGATGCATATGTACATAGCCTTGCCTGTGGCTAGAGGGGAAACCCTTTCTGAAAGCTTCACTAGAGAGTTCTCTTGAAAAAGCGAAACTGATAAACACAAATCTGAAATGACTCAGAAGAGATTACCTGCGAGAGATTGCATATAATATTATGTGAAAAGAAAAATCATAGTATAAATAAGATTGGATGTGTAATTGCACGTGTAAAATGAGACCTAATAGTAGCTTCTGAAGAGTAGTTACAGCTAGAATGATTGACAAGCTTCATATTGTGGGGAACATTTTTGTTCATTATTTGCATCATTGATACTGTCTTTTCGCTTCAGTTTTTGGCTTATTGCTATCCAGAAATTGCAGATTATATTATGTGTTTCAGAACTTATGACTTCCTGAACTTATCAGAGCTGCCCTTTATTCTTCTTTTTGCTTCCGTCTCTCTTCTTTTTTCCTTTTGCTTTTCTTCCTTTTTTTTGGCTTTTTTAAACTTTAAAGACACACACTCAAGCAGAAAGGAAAAAAATGGAGAGAAATAGGGAAGCCCTTCTTAAGGAAGCATCTGAAAGTAGTGGGATGGATGCCTCCACCTTAGAGGAGAGGCTGTCTGAACTCTATTCCATGGAGCCAAAACCATATGGAACACTGCATGCGGTGAGTCTTTTGCTTGCTGCAGTAGGTTACTTTTGAAACCACTGTCTGATCGACTCCGTCTTTGCATATTTTGAAAAAGATTTTTTCTGTTTCCAAGAATTTGATAATAAGGCTAACCTTGAGTATCCTGTCTTGAACTTTCATATAAAGTACATCTTCCTCTTTTTTGGGGGGGGGGGGGGGGTGGACTTAAGATGCTGCACCAGGCAATGGGCATGATCCCTGTGTTCAGTACAGCTACTTGTATGGGCTTCTGCATTGTGGACAACGTATTTGATTAATGATAACTAAAAGCTGTCTACCTTTTATGTCTGATTGTTATGATTGTTGTTTCTGTGTGTTATCATGGCTATAATCGAAATTTCAAATCAGGTTCCTTTTCCTTTTTTGGTTGGTAAATTTATTTGCAAACACATCTTGCAGTTCCCCCCCCCCCCCCTCTTCCTTTAAATTAATAACCTTATATATAGGCACACGTGCCTTGGCATGGAGGATAAGCATCAAATTCCCTAATACTAGGGTACAATTATGATGAAGACTCCAGAAGATCATATGTGGAATTGATGAAGATCAGACAAATTCTATTGAATATGTTAGCCTATGCATTTTAATTAGGAAAGAGATTTTTTGTAGAAATGCTCGGAGATGAAGAGTATTCCTATGGTGTATAGTCAAGTCACAAAAGGTATGCATGAAGGAGGTAACATGAACATTAGGACTCCCTGTGGGAACACATGTGGTTTCTCTATTAATTACTAGGTTCCAACAAGGTTATGCTTTTAAGCCTTTTTCTCTTTGGAATAGTTATAGATTAGTTGACTAAAATGATTCATTATGTGCCATGGTGTATGTTATTTGCAAATGATGCTGTCTTTATTGAGGATAGAAAACGAGTTAATGCCAAGTTAAACTTTGAAAGATAACACTAGAGTCTAAGATCAAGTATAATACTGATCAGGTCAATGAAAAAGTATTTAGACAGCAAATTCAGTGAGGAAGAGGAAGTGAATAAGACAGAAGAGGAAGTCATGATCAATGACACTATAGTACCAAGGGCTGAAAATTTTAGACACATAGGTCGATAATATAATGTGAAAGAGGAGATTGATGAGAGACATGACGCAAAGGACAGGATACCAGTAATGGAAGGGCACTTTGGAGCCTAAGTGAGAAGGAGGTCCCAACTAAGTTGAAGGGAAAATAAATAACCACATGATGGTTAGATCAACCATGCTATGCACTGCAGAGTTGGCTGATTGAGAAAGCAAATGCCCAAAAGATGATGGTCAGAGAAATGAGGATGATGTATCAGATACCTGAAAATATGAGAATCGATAACCTGAAGAATGGTGTCAAAAGAAAAAAGCGAGTCACTCCTACAGAAGATAAGATAGAGGCACCATGGCCGTTGCATCTGAACAACAGGTCTGCAGACAACAATAAGGTGGGGTGAGAAGATCAACATCTTGGATTGTAAGAGAGGCGGGAAAGACCTAAGAAGAACTGGAATGATGTTTTCAAATTAGATCTGGCTCAGGGGGCATAGCCCTTATGGGAGTTGGTGGCTGTCTAGAATTAGAGTTGTTGGTTTCAGTGAGTGTGACAGCCCCAACTTTACTCTACTTGGTGACCCATACTTTCGGCTGATTAAATTAATGATAGCAGCGAAAGATTTGTAAATTGGAGATAGTACTTGTCAAAAAAGAAAAAAAAATCAGGGACATTACTCGTAGAAATAAAAATTGGTGACATTTGCTTCTGGTTCCCAATTAGGAAACAAGGGTAGTAACTTTTTGGGGGGGGGGGGGATGACAAATAGTGAACCAGTTTGGTTGTAAAACAATTTTCTAAATGAATGATACTTATAATAGATCTCAGTTTGGAATATTATGAAACAACTGTATTTGTTAGCATAAATAACTTTCCATTTAGAAGCAACCATATGCACTGCAACCTAAACTTTGAACTTATATACAGGATATAGCAACCGTTCACAACTTTAAGAGCAGGAAAACAACTATTCAACTTTGTACACCTATTCAGTGAATAGTGATCCTCTGCCGCAATTTTTAGTACGTAGTTTTAAAGATGGGGATGATTTGAGGGATGCCTACTCAACAAGATTGGATAGAATAAGGAATGAAGCGGATGGAGCAAAGATAGTAGTGGCAAAATAGGTAAGCAAAACACAAATGGTTTGGACACATCATGAGTATGAGAGGATTGACATTCTCGAATTCCAAGGGTGATAGAGGAAGGCCAAAACAAGGATCCAAATGGGGTCATAAAACTATTTAGCACATTTGCAACCAATGGAGGACATGAGTGATGACAGAAATTTTTGGAGGTCTATGGTTAGGGTCATGTACACTGGGTGAGCTTGCCTTTTTCTTTTCATTTGGCATTTCGACACTTAGCTAAACTTGGTTGTCTGTCGTGCATATTGAGTGATAATTATTAATGGTGCTTGTTTGGTACTTATTCTTGTGTCTAATGCCTTCCATAACTCATTTGGTTTGTGTTTGTCGTTTTATTGTATTTGTCTTTTTATTTTATTCTATTATTTATTTATTCATTTATCTGTTTATTCTCTTTTTTAAAATTATTTTCTTTTCTCTCTCTAAAAAAAGTTAAATTCGTCGAGGAGTGTTTCTACAAAACTTTTTGTAGGTCTCTCAGAATCGGTCTCGCAAGGGTAAAATTGCATACATTTAGACATGCCCAGCATCTGCAAAGGCAGGATCTACACTTTGTGGTGCTGTTTTTGCTGCAAACACTCTCTTTTTGTCCCCCCTCTTTGGAAGAAAATAAAAGTGAGAAATGTAGAAAGTGTAATATGATGCAGAAAAAATGTTTGCTTTCAAGCGTATGGCCCTATTCTTCATCCCAATGAGTATCCTTGATTGTGGAATTCATCTTTTACTTGAAAGTATGTGTGGACTCATGAACCAAGGCCTATGGGCATGTCGAAAAGGTCTGGTCATTGATAATTTCTAGATATGGTTTTATGTCATCTGGAAATTCAGTATGATTAAGTTGCTATGCCTTTCTGTCATCTGCATGATTGGTCCCTTGATTGTTGAAGTAGGGCTCTAGTTCTATGCATTTGCTTGACTGGTTCATGAAGCTGATTGGATTCCATATCTTAATTTTTTGCTTGCTTTTTATGCTTTGGGTATTTCAATTTCTTGACAGGCCCCAGAGGTTTACAAGGAAGTGGGAATTAGAGGATTTTGGAAGGGAATTGTTCCTACTCTGATAATGGTCAGTTTTCACCCTCCATATGAGCATTTTCTTTTTTTGAATTTGTTTTAAGCAGGGAATATCCCATCCTCATAATGGTGTAACATTTTCAGGTTTGCAATCCCTCAATACAGTTCATGATTTATGAAACTTCAATAAAATCTCTTAGACAAAAACAAGAAGCCAACAAGCATGGAAAGAAGGAAATTACTGCTTTAGAGGTATGCTAATATTGTCACAACCTGAGTTGTGCACATGAAAACCATCAATCAAAAGATAATAGATTCAAAATTACAAACTGAAATTAGAATTCTTTAGGTGAGAGAACAAGTGCATCTAGTGTAGTTCCTTTCTTGGCAATATGAGAAAATAACTGAATTTTTAGAGAAGTTTGATTCCCATTCCAAGAATCTGACCTGTAAAGCTTAATGCGGCAATGAACAATCAAACTTGTAGCTCAATTAATGATTGGATTTAGGTTTCAATGTATATTATCCATAGAACTCTGAACTATGAGAGAAATAAAGCTGCTTAATGGACATTCTTGCATCCATGGTCAATCAAAAGGCATTAACTTCGTCTGTTATTTGTGTGGTGTCCAATAAAATAAAGTCTCTTGATTCTTCGTCCATACTTCTGCATATGTGAAATTTTGCTATCATCCTACCTTTACGTATTCAGCAATCTGTACGGCCTAATTGTTCTGACTTACAAGCCCAGAGAAGTGTAGTAGCAGAAAATCAACCTATTTATCCAGTTGATGCTTGTCGAGTGTCCGGTGATTTGAACTTTCAGTGTACCCTGGAATATAAAGTGCTAAATTCTGAAAATGCCAGTGATTTTGCTTTGTCTTTTGGGCTTTGGCTTTGCATCTACTTTTCAGAAAAGATCATTTGATTTCTTGCCAAGGCAATGGCATAATCTTAAATAGTTAGAAAGCATTGCCTGCTTACTGCATCTGTGTTTTCATCATATTTCGAAGGCTGTGGAAACTCCATCTAGCCTCTCATGCCATCTTTGTGTGCTGAAATGGTGGTCGGTTATCTGCTTAGCAGAAGAAAAGCAGGAAGAGCCGTATGAAGGCCTTTTTCCTCTGAAGTCTAAACTAACGTGATAAGTTGAAGTTCTCCCAACATCTTCAGGATATTAGAGACGGGGAAAGAAATGGGTGCCATTTTAACTTCACAGTCCTCCTGACATTTTTTTTAAATAACCAATGAGGTATCGAGATCCTCACTTCTTTTCTCATGCATCTATGTCAACAGGTATTTGTTCTTGGAGCTGTGGCAAAACTTGGTGCGACAGTTGCAACCTATCCTTTACTGGTGGTCAAGGTAATTTGCGTGCTTTGAGCTTAAAACTGGAAAATGTCTTGCCGCTTTAGAACTCATAAGACTTAATGGTGTAAGAATTGGTAAATGAGCTTGCTCCAATACCTCAAGTAGCCATGCATCTCTTATCGGAAAAGTTAGGGGCCTAACCATTTGCTGACAGACATCCAAGGAAAACCAGTGATTTGCAGATGATGCTTAGAACAAATCCATATCCAATGACCTAACCCAAACCATACCTGATTATGGGCCCAAGAATAGACAACCCGATTCAACATATATGAACTGAATTGACCTGAGCAAACCGACCAAGGAGCCAAACAACAGTAGTCTGTGCTTTAGCCCAAACCTGACTGCACCTTATACAGACTGAAAATTTCCTGATGGATATTCCTTGTATTTCCAAGACAGAAGTATGGGATGAATCAATACAAGACAGGGACTTGCATAGCCCATCCAGAATCAGAGCTGACCCAAAATTCCATTGACTTGAACATGGTGAGACCACATGTCAACGTCCTCAAACCAGACCCAACATTTCTGCAACCTGAATTTAATTGACGTGTCCCAGATTTGGACTGAGCAACCCATTTGCCAACTCCAAGTCTACTAAGATCCATGATAACTAGGCTTTGAGCTAGATTGTGCTTTATGCTCAGTTTTCCCACCCCTTCACTTGTATTCAGAAAGGGAAAAGAAATAGAAGGGGAAGTAATCAAGTATTTCATTATTTATGCTGAGATGATGAAACCCTTTTGCAGTCAAGGCTTCAGGCAAAGCAGGATATTGGCAGTAATGTCTCATTGAGATACTCTGGTACGTCTTGATATGAACACACGGCTCGTAGCCACTTGGCAAACTAATGGAATTTTACTCCTAATATTTTCATCAATATGTATTTCTTCATTCCATATGCATGTCGCTGTATCCACAAAATATGTGAAGGTGAGCATAAATTTCTGTTGCTTAATGCTACATGGTTAAATGATTTCTGATCAATAATACCCTAATTGTTTCCTGAGAATAACATGGACAAACAAAGTGGATGGTTTTGATAGTTAGAACAGTACTGGTTGTTTAGCAACTGATTATTGTTTGCTACCATAAAACATAGATTGCTGAGCTATACAGGATGCTGGGTGACCCCTTTACATTGCTGAATGAAATAAATGCTTCCAATCTTTTGTCTATATTTGGCGTGATCTGATCTGTTACCGTTCTTTTATTTGGGCAAACGGAAAGGGTACACGGATCTGAAATGGAAGAGTAGACCTTGACATCTGGCTGAAAGCATTTTATATACCTTAAGGATACATCGGGGAAGCTAGTATCTTAATTTCTTGGGTAAAGGCCTGAATGGATTTAATATGAGTCCATAGCGAGAAAAGTCAACTTGATTCCAGGCTTTCTATAACCTTGTATGGCTTGAAGAATGGGTTGTCTATGTACAATGCCACAGCTGAGGTGGGGTGAGGGGGTGATGGTTTTCCATACAGTGCTTTACGCCCAAAATGCATAAGATGAGATCGCCGTATGGCCTCTGCTTCGTTTTGGTGTCCTATTTGTCTGAGAGTTGTTCCAATTTTTCGTCCCTTCAACCTGCAGTCTGTTCTTCCACAATTCAGCAACTCAATGCCAAGATTCAGCAAACTGCATTTTGAGCCAACATGTATGCCACCCAATGTGATCTCACCTTGATGGAGTCGAGAGGTCTACAGCAACTGTATGCCCAGATACAGCTTTTCTTCAATCTTAAAAATTCTCATTCTTACCATTATATGCCATAAATATGAGAGAGGGATGAGCTTTATGTAGTGATGTTATCTGAATGTGATGGCCTTTTTCTTCTTGCAAAATTTTGGATGGTTGCACCCGCACCCAGAGGCCTAGAGGCCATTCAACCGAATCAGCATATATGTATATGGCTACTAGCTGTAGTGCGTGCGAGCCATTGTCTTACAATGACAAGTAATACGAGAGCCTGACATCATAAAGCAAGGAGTCCCTTATTTCTTATTCCATCCTGAAAAAAAAAATAAAAAAATCAGACCAAAGACTAGCAATGTAATGCAAGCGTTTTCTTATACTGCTTCATTTTCAATTTAGTCTTCATGATTGTTCTAATTGTATAGCTTCCGTGTTTCTTTGGCTGTACTTGGTGCCAATTTGGCCTCAACCTTTCTCTTGTCAGATTGAGGAAATGCCAACATAGTTCTCGATATCAGGCTCATCTTTTTTTCTGGAAAATAGTGTTTTTAGCTTAACATGAAGAGTGGAGTGCCTATGCCCTTAACGGAGTTCAGAGTACGTGATACATTTTCTGAGATGAACTGATTAGTCCTAGTAACAGTCACTTCCACTTCAATTTCGAACGAAGATTTATTGAGAACAAGGATTATGTCTCCCATTTGTTCATACTGATGTGCCCTTTGTGTGTTTGCATCAAGTGATGCGTATGTTTTTGTTACTGTTATGATAAGAAAAGAAGACAAACGGATGAATGAACAACTTAATTCACTGATTTAAAAAGGTGTAATACATCAATATTTATACATATAGAGAGATGATATAAAAGGAACGCTAAATCAACTATAATCGAGATCTTAATCAAATCATGATTATAGTTGTCAATTGCTAATCACTAAAATCTCTCCGCAAACACGCAAATCTCTCCACACAAATACCAAGAATATCTCAACACCCCCCCCCCTCAAACTCAAGATGGGGTAGTTGAAACCAGCTTGAGTTTGTGCACTAAAGTATGAAAGCGGCCAGGAAGATGTGACTTTGTGAACAAATTTGCGGGCTGATTAGAGGAACTAATGGATAGGAGGCATATGGTACTGCGGACAATATGTTGACGAGTGAAATGACAATCAATCTATATATGTTTCATTCGCTCATGGAAGACATCATTGTGAGCTATTTGTATAGCACTCTGGTTGTCACAGTAAATAGATGTAGCAGTAGTCTGAGGAACATTAATATCTGTGAGTAACCAACGAAGCCAAAGTACCTCAGTAGTAGTGTCGGCAATGGCTCGATACTCACTTTCAGTACTGGATCGGGAGGCTAAGGTTTGCTTTTTGCTTCGCCAAGAAATAAGTGAATCACCAAGGAAGATGCAGTAACTTGTAGTGGAACGTCTATCAGTAGGATCACCTCCCCAGTTAGCATCAGAATAAGCTCGTAGTTCAAGAGAAGATTTTGCGGAGAAATATAGGCCATGAAACAAGGTGCCTTTGATGTAGCATAAGATTCGAATAACAGCAGCATAATGAGTGGAACGGGGAGCTAACATGAATTGATTGACCAAGTGAACTGCATAGGCAATATCCGGGCGTGTAACTGTAAGGTAAATTAGGCTGCCAACAAGTTGCCGATAAAGAGTAGGATCTGGAAGTGGAGTACCATCTGTTGGAAGAAACTGCACATTCGTTTCAAGAGGCGTGCTTTCTACCTTACAATCGGAGAGACCCGCTTTTGTCAAGAGGTCATAAGCATACTTGGCTTGAGATAAAGAAATACCATCCTTAGAAGAAAGAACTTCAAGGCCTAAGAAGTAACTAAGGGGTCGCAAATCCTTCATGTCAAATTGTTTAGTTAAAAATTGTTTAACAATTTCAATACCAGATGAGTCATCACCCGTAATTATCGTATCATCCATATATAGAAGTAGTAAAACAACAACGTGGTCCGTTTTCTGTAGAAATAGTGCATTATCATGTGGACTAGAAGAGAAATGAATTTTGCTAAGTGTAGTGCTAAACTTAGCAAACCATGCTCTGGGAGCTTGTTTAAGACCATATAAAGCACGATGGAGACGACAAACTTTGTTAGGAGGATGATCATACCCAGGTGGAGGCTTCATATACACTTCTTCCTCTAAATCTCCATTAAGAAATGCATTTTGGACATCCATTTGATGTAAGCCCCATTGTTTAGAAGCAACAATAGTAAGAAGTGTTCGAACAGAAGTGATACGAGCCACCGGAGCAAAAGTTTCTTCAGAATCAATTCCATATTCCTGAGTATAATCCTTTGCAACGAGTCGAGCTTTATATCTTTCAATAGAGCCTTCAGATCATGTTTTTATCTTATAAATCCACTTGCAACCAATGAGGGGCTTGTTAGGAGGAGGATCAACCAAGTCCCAAGTATGAGTCTTTTCAAAGGCCTGTAATTCTTCTTGCATAGCTTGCTGCCAACGAGAGTCATTAGATGCCTCTTTATAGGTCTGAGGTTCATGTAAGTTAAGCATGGCTGAAAAACAATGATAATCACGAAGATATTGAGGTGGGTTTCTTACTCTATGAGGGCGATCAGAGGGAGACAGATTATCAATGGGAGCAGGAGAGGTAGGTGGCTCTTGAGTTGCTGGAGCAGGATCTGCAAGCGAGACTTCATCACGAGAAATAGTCATAGCATCCGGCGTATGTGAGAACTCAGACGGGGAGCTACCTTCAGATTCACTAGGAAATAGCTCAATTGAGGAATTAGAGAAAAAGGAGTAGATGCAGGTGGGATAGACTCAAATTTAGACACTGAAGAAAATTTAATGTGTTCCCAAACGACAACATGACGGGAAAGACGAATTCGATGTGAAATGGGATCCCAACAACGGTATCCTTTGTGTTCGGTCCCATAACCTAGAAAGAAACAAATGCGAGCACGAGCTTCTAACTTAGTGTACTCATGTGGTTGAAGAACAAAGCAAGCACAACCAAACACCTTAAGAGACTCATAATTGGGTGGGTGGTTATAAAGGCGCTCAAAAGGAGACATATTACCAAGAACAGAAGATGGAAGTCTGTTGATGCTATAGACAGCAGTCAAGGCCGCTTCACCCCAAAATCACTCAGGACAAGAAGAATAGATAATCATAGCACGAATGGAATTGAGGATATGTCGAAGTTTTCGCTCTGCGCGGCCGTTCTGCTGAGATGTGTGGGGACAAGAATATTGAGAAAGAGTACCATTGTCAGTAAGAAACTTTAAGAGTTTGGAATCACGATATTCCATGGCATTGTCTCTTCGTAAGGTTTTAATGGTTTTATCAAATTGAGTTTTAACCATGGTTGCAAAATTAATATAAATTTGGGGTAATTCAGAGCAATTTTTCATGAGAAAAATCCAGGTGAACCTGGAATAATCATCAACAAAAATCACAAAGTACCGTGATCCGTTCATGGTGGGTACAGGACAAGGTCCCCAAATATCTGAATGAATTAAATCAAAGGGAGAATCAGAAATGGAGGTACTGTTATTGAAAGACAAGGCAAGTTGTTTTGCTTGTTGACAGGCAATACAATCAAAAGTTTTGCCGTTGACAGTTCCTAACACACCATGAAAAAGTAAAGGACGAAGTTTATTTAAGGAGCTATGACCAAGACGCTGATGCCATATTGACAGAGGAACATTAGTGGAAATAGCACAGATAGGGGTCGAGGAAGGAACATGCAGGGAGGTGAGTTCAAACAGACGTCCAACTTTACGACCAGTTCCGATGATTTGTCCCGTCTTGAGATCCTGCACACGACACCCAATAGGTGAAAAATTCACTTCATAACCATAATCACACAATTGGCCAACGGAGACAAAATTAAAGTTTAAGGCCAGAATTAGAAAAGCATCAGGTAATGAGACATTAGTTGAGGAAATAGGTCATTTATGACTAATGTTCATAATGGAACCATTGACGGTCTTAATGAAAGAGGAGTTGGCAGTGGGCGCTAATGAAAAGAAAAGTTCAGGGCAACCTGTCATGTGATTACAGTAGCCAGAATCAAAATACCAAGAAGAGTTACCTGAGAGAGTAGCTAAAGTTGTAGTGTTATTACCAGTGGCGGAGACAAATTGACTAAGAAGGGCCTGAAGGTCAATTGAAGAAGAGGGAGATGACTCGGAATTGTTGGCACAAGCAGCAGGTCCAAACACAGGCTTGGTAGACTGACTGGGACGAGTCCGATTCCTGTTTTGAGGACGAGTCAGACAATCGTTCATAAAATGATCAGACTTCTTACAGTATCGACAAAATACTATAGAACAATTTTTGGCAATATGTCCCTTTTACGGCATTGGCGACATTCAACAATGGGGCATTCTGGGAGAAGATGACCAATTTGATGATAGTGGCGACAAATCTTGGCGTTCTTGTCAGAAGTTACAGAAGCATAATCAACTTGTGTCTTCAAAAGCCCCAATCGAGTTTCCTCTGATTTCAATCGAGGAAGGGCTACTTCAAGGGTAGGCAAGGGTTGTTGATTAAGTAAAGCTACTCGTACTTGCTCATAATCATCAGTAAGAGCCATCAAGAATTGAATTAATCTGTCACCATTACAGTATGCTACAAATTTTGCAGCATCTTCGGCATCCTTCCACACGGGCTCAGATAAGGTTAATAGCTTCCAAATAGCTTCCATTTGAGCAAGAAAGTCATGTACAGGCTGTCCCTTATCTTGTTTCAAACTACTGAACTATTTTATAAGTTGAAAACGATGAGACAAGTCAGAACTAGTATATCATTGAGCAAGATAGTCCCATACTACTTCTGCAGTTTCAAATTGACCAAACTGAAGATGGATGCTTGGAATAGAAGTGTTTCGAAGCCATGTAATAATCTGATGATTTTTGCTATCACGGTCCTCAAGACGTTCAACAAGTTTCTAATCTGCTTCACCAGTAGCTTTTGTGGGACATGTTATGTCACATGTAGCATATCTCCATACTTTACGCCCTTTAAGAAAACTACACATTGCCTCAAACCAATGCCTGTAGTTTGTGCCATTAAGGATCACAAAAATGGGTTGGGAAACATCACTAAGAATACAGGGCAAACTAAAACTTTGACAGGAAGACTTCAAAGATTGAAAATCACCAAAGTTTGATGAGAGAAGGGTGATAGGAAAAACTCCACCAAGAAGGATTTAGGCAAGCTTTAAAAAAAAATGAAACCCAATAACCAATCCTAGGGCTCTGATACCATGTTACGATCAGAAAAGAAGACAAACAGATGAATGAACAACTTAATTAATTGATTTACAAAGGTGTAATACATCAATATTTATACACATAGAGAGATGATATAAAAGGCACGCTAAATCAACTATAATTAAGATCTCAATCAAATCGTGATTATAGTTGTCAATTGCTAATCACTAAAATCTCTCCACAATCACGAAAATCTCTCCACACAGATACCAAGAATATCTCAACAGTTACTTTGTGGTTGAATGACCAACTATTTGCTAAACAGGTATGCTGGATGCAATAATCAAGATGATCCGGTATGAGGGGTTGTTCGGATTTTACAAAGGGATGAGCACAAAGATAGTGCAGAGTGTTTTTGCTGCCTCAGTTCTTTTCATGGTGAAGGAGGAGCTTGTGAAGGCGTTTACGACTCTAGCAGAGAAAAGCCCAAAAATTAGAGTTAAGACAGTCAAATGATTTCCTGCACTTTAGTACGTGACAAATACAATGGACAAGCAGAACTTAAACCATCTAGGAGGAGGAGGAGGATGATGATGATGATTCTTCTACAAGTGTAATAACATCATTATCGAAATTCTCTATTATCAACCACCTGTGTAGCATAATAATGATCAAACACTAACGTAATGTAGGGTACTCATTTGATTAAGCAAGAGGCATAATAGTTTTTATTTCATAAGAGAACATGAGTACAAAATCTAAGGTTTAGTACAACACATGCAAATGAAAGTTATACAATAAGATCTTACAAGCTAGGATGAACTAAGCAATTCTTTGTATAATTCTAATTGCGGGTGGAGGAGGGGATATATTACTCAGTTTATGAC
>JACYFF010019584.1:87430561-87446068 GCA_017589665.1 Selenicereus undatus
AAATGATCACCATATTGTAAGGGATTGATCCTAACAAAGTGTACTACAAAAAAAAAGAAGAAGATCAAAGACCTGTTACCCATTTGATTACTCATCTGCAACCAATGGATCACAAAACACTTGTATACTGATCATCAAATATACAAGGAACGAGTAACTTCTGTGATCAGTAATGTTATGCCTATTGATCACTTACAACATGCCTGCTGATCACCGAATTTACATGTATTGAATTATACACACTGACTGAACCAGTAAACAATTTTATCAATTTGGTCACTAGTTTTATATTTTTTGGTCCCTAGATATGTTTCCAAGTGATCACTGTACTGTAATGACTAATTTTATGCTTATTGATCACTAATCCTTATAAAGTGCCAAAAAAAAGTGAACAGTGAGTCACTTGATCACTGATCTGGAACCATCTGATCATAAAATACTTGTCTACCGATCACCAAATATACAATGAGAAAAATTTATGCTGTTAGGAAGGAGGAACATATGTGATCACTAGTTTTATGCTTATTGATCACCAACAAAATTCTTGTTGAACAATGAATTACATGCATAGAACGATATGCCCTGAGTGAAACAATAAACAACACTATAAAATTTTATGACTAATTGTTTGCTTATAGATCACTACTAATATGTTTGTTACTTATAAAATTTCAACTTGTTAAAGGAGACTCCTTTTTGGATTCAGGTAGTCTAATATATGGCAGCAAGTGGTCATCAGATGGCTATTATTGAAGGCCGCAACCAAGTGCAGTCGTTGTGGGTTCCTTCATCGTAGACAGACTTTGGTGCGTTGCTTATATTAATGACTTTCTGTTGGCTACAGTTTCTGTTGTTTAGTGTTAACTTTTTGCTTTCCTAATGTTTGCCTAGGACATGCCGCGTCATCCACGCCAGTAGTTACGGATTTGTCGATAGATGGAAAAGGCAAGTGGGTACCAAACTGTGATGATGGCACGCTTATGCCGAGGTTGGGTATGGTGTTTGACATGGTTGAGGACTGCCTTGAATTCTACAAGAGATACGCTGTTTATGTTGGCTTTAGTGTCTGTAGCGGTCCGAACACGAAGAATAAGGCAGGGAAGTCTTGGAAGTGGTACGTGTGCTCCAAAGTAGGATTTCGTCAACCTGCCAAGATGCTAGAAATTGCTATGGTTACAGGCGAAGCCGTGCCCCAAGCCAGAGATGGCCCTAAAGGGGGGAAAGCTGAGGCGAAAGCGGGCGAAGACAAGAGAAGGGTGCCAAGCTCATATTCTTTTGAGGTCCACTGACCATGGGAAGTTCGAGATAATCAAGTTTCACGAGGGGCATGTTCACCCCCTATGCACACCCAATAGGAGGCAGTTCCTCAGTTCAAACAGAAATGTTAGCTTTGTCCATAAGGATATGGTATACAAGTACGTGCGAGCTAATATGGGGTCGTCAAAGGTGTATCGCCTCTTGAAAGAACAAGTTGGTGGGTATGAACACATTGGCTGCACGCAGAATGACTTGCAAAATTACCACAGAGATCTGAAAGTGCTCATCAAAGACACAAATGCGCACTTTATTGATGTGCTGAAGAACAAAAAGGAAGTTGATGCAGACTTCTTTTTTAACTATCAGGTTGATAAGATAACTGATTGAAGAATGTGTTCTGGTTAGACTCTCTAAGCAGAAGAAGCTATGCCATATTCGGCGATATACTGTCGTTCGACATGACACACAAGACTAACCGGTAGGTGTTCGCACCATTCACTGGGCTAAATCACCACATGCAACTAATTTGTTTTGGTGCTGGTCTGTTAAGGGATGAAAAGGTGGAGTCCTTCCAGTGGTTGTTCAACAGCTTCCTGATTGCCATGGGCTACCACTTGTTGATAACAATGATCACGGACCAAGATCCGGTGATCAGACAGGCAGTAGCCGATGGTTTTGAGACATCGATCCACCAATTCTGCATGTGGCACATCATGAGAAAGCTCCCTGAGAAGGTGGGGCGCATGATGAATAGCTGCGAGGATTTCATCGAGCGCATCAAGGGGCACGAGTAGGCATCGGACTCTCCCAATGAGTTCGAGGACTCCTGGGGGGAGGCGCTAGAGGAATTTGACTTGACTGACAACGAGTGGCTATGCCAGATATACGAGATTCGAGAGCTTTGGGTGCATGTCTAATTTAAGGAGGATTTCTTGGGGGGTATTTTGAGGATAACGTCAAGTTCTGAGAGTTAAAACTCTATGTTTGGTTCCCTAACATGTCCCAACCTCAATCTGGTGGAATTATGGGTTAGATTTGTGCACGCTGCGGAGTCACAATGCCATCGTGAGCGCAAGGCTGAAAATGCTTCTCAATATCGTTTCGTGAACTTAAGACGACCTATGAGATTGAGAAGCATGCGAGGAAGATGTACACTCACACGAACTTCTACGTGTTCCAGAGACAGCTATACATCTGTCGGATGTACTACGATGTGCAGGGTATCAGTAACATAGAGGGCGACCGGACCTATCAGATCAAGCACAATTATGAGAATAAAACGAGTATCCATTATGTGGTGTACAATGAGCACACTTCCGAGTGGCAGTGCTCATGCCTCTTCTTCGACTCGAACGGGATTCCATGCGCTCACATGCTGATCGTTTTCACATCCAATTCGCTAAGAGAAATTCCAGCCACTTATATAATTAATAGGTGGAGAAAGATGGCAGCAAAAGCATAGATGTATGGGTTTGATAGAGTTGTGGGAGATGCTTGTGAAGAAGTATCCATATAAAATAAGCTCATAGCTGATGCGTGGTCTCAATTTTACAAGTGTATGGATCTGGCTGGGCGCACCACCGCCAAGCTGTAGCTATTGTTAAGTTCAATGACTTCAGTCGAGCATCAACTTTAGGACATGGGCGATGAGTCAACGAGTAACGCAACAGCCGATCTCCATACCTACTTTGGGAGTGCGGTGCCAGACCAAACTGAGATACATCCACCCCCAACGTCCGTAACTAAAGGAGGAGGAAAGCGGATAAAGAAGGTGGTTTGAGAAGGCTGCTGAGCACTAGTCACACATGCGGATGCGCCATTGCTGTAATCAGGTTGCTTCCCATGACAGTAGAAACTGTCCGGAAAGGAGACGCTAGTGTACTATCTGTAGGTGTATGTGTGACTGTGTGTGTTTCTTTTATTAAAAAAAATTCAGTTTTTGCCAGATATTAGTTAGTGATCAGTAGGATTGCTGTTAATGATCATTAGTGTTCCTTTTGATGATCAGCTGTTGGAATGATGAAAACGTGTTTGTAGAGTTTTAATATATGTGCTCACTTAGAAATTGATTTGGTGATCAGTAGACCTGTGTTTGGTCATCACAGGATCTTTCCTAGTGATCATCGTAAATTTTTTGCTATTGCATTAAAAATATTCTCAAAGATACTCGTATTTATGGGGTCATGATCATAAAGGATCATACTGTATGTTTCTATGGATGATATCAATTGCTGATTAAAGGATCTAGTTTTGGTGATCATTACAGCTATATCGGGTGATCATGAGAGCTATGTTTGGTGATCACTACATCAATGTATGGTGTTCAACAGAACCATATCGTGAGTGATCACTGTATCGATTGTATATGTTTTTGGTGATCATTAGAGTTGTGTTTGATGATCACATGATCTTTTGTGGAACATAAATATGTTTGTTTTTTTTTGCCAAGCATATTTATGTTGTATTTGTGTTTTATTCTAATCAAACGTGGTAGTATATGTTTTTAAAGAATATATCGTTTGGTGATCAACAGTACCAATTTTGGTGATCGTTAGAGGTATGTTTGTGATCATTATAACCATGTTTGGTGATCACGATATCAATCTATGGTTTTCAACAGAAATATGCGGGTTTTTTTGTCAAATATATTGTGAGTGATACCTTGGACGAGCGTCACTCTATTGTATTTGCTTTCTACTCTGATCAACCATCATCATATATGTTTTATATAGCAGTTATCATTTGGTGATGGATAATTACAGTGTTGGTGATCATTACAATTATATTTTGGTGATTAAAACATGTTCTCATGCTCACACCATATATATGCTGATTTTTGGTGAATCATATTGGTTAATATATTTATTTTGCTGCGTTTGGGGTTGGGTCTCATCAGGATAGCAACATATGTTTTTATAAAAGAATGAGACCTAGTGTCTCATCAACAAGTCCAGTAGTGGTGATCAAATGGACGTGTGTTTGGGGTCACTAGAAGTATCTTTGGTGATCACCGAACGTTTTTTGGGTGATCAACATCTTCTTACTTGCAATTGCTTACTGATTAATAGGTCAGTTCTTGGTGATTGTTACTATTGCTTTTGCTTATAAAAAGAATTACAGTTGTTGATCAATACTAATATTGTCAGTGATCACCAGATCTATCTTTGGTGATAATTCTTTATATCTCTACTAAATTCAGTGCCGTGAAAATTTGCATAAAACCTAAAATGAATAAAATGTTACACAATGTGTTATATAATATATACAAAGTAATTTTCATTTACAAAATAATTGGCAACACAGAGAAACAGGATAGGGATAAACCTAGTCCTTCTAAGCATCTTCCTTTAGATTGGGATAAATTGTCCTGAATTCCTTGAAATTTTTCGCCCTTTTAGTTGTCGTGAATCTTGCCTTGTTGCCCTCATACGTGACTATGTCGTGACAGTACCAGACCCTCAAAAGGTTGAGCTTTGCATCCTAAGGACAAAAGATAGTTCATGATGAACTAGTAACATTCCTTGGTTTTTGTATTGCTAGCAAAGTCAGTGTTCTACTGTAATGCTTACATCGTTTGGATTCAGTCCAAACTACCACTTATCTCATTCCCCAAAGTAGCTCTCCATGTGTCTCATGCAAAATATGCCACAATCTGTGACATTTGTAGTCGTCCTCCACGACATCGTCAAGTGTACCGCCTTTAGTTTTTTAAGTATTTCATGCTTAGGATGTTATACACCCTCCGGGTACAGGCTGAGTACTTTGCTTTGTACAAATTTTCAAGAAATTGCACACTATTAGGATTGCAATGTAATGACATCAGCATAGTTATAACATTATAGTATTTAAAACTCACCAATTTCGTCGGAAAGTCTCCATATGCAATCTTGAATGTTACTCTTATGAGCATGTTATCGATGATATCAAGCTTCTTATCCCTCAAGTTGTAGCAAAGCAAAAAGAAATGACTATTGTGACACACGAGGAAGAAAACCAACGTTTTTTTAAGGAAAAAGAATAAAAAAACACATGTGAACATTAGCGGATATGTACATTATAAATCAATACCTTTCTTTTTTAAGAAGCCAAGTGTATTATGGCCATTCATTGAACATCACCCCTTACCAAGTCAACTTGCTTGATTTTGATCCATGGACATCTTTCTAGCTCTTTGTCCATTATCACCTTAAAATCTTGATATCTCTTTTCGAATGAAGCAACTCTCCACATTTCTCTACTAAAGAAATAATGCATCGAAGAAAAAACAATTTATATTTATGCAATGTAATTTACCACTGAAGACAGACCATTCTTGTTGAGAAATTTGTTAAAGTAGATATTTCAATAACTTAATATTTTAGTTATGATCGCTAATGCAATTATTATTGAGCAATAAGTTGAGTGTGGGACACTTACACTTTGATCACATGACATGAAGAATCTGCTTGGACTGGCGAGATCCCTTTTTCTCTCCCGATTATTTAGTATGCTGGACCATATGTTGATGACATTGATCTCGAGCTGCTCTCCTAGATTTAGAGCGGCCATAGAAACCCTAGTGACCTCTTTATCGTTGCAAACGTCAAACAAAGGTTCACTGCAAAATCAAAGTGAACAAGAATGGTTACAGATTTACCAGGAAACAAAAAAAATGTAAGATTTAGGTAAGTAATCACATATTCATCGCAAATCACACAAGTAATGATAACCCAGCATAAAGACACTAATCACGCATGTGAAATTGTTGATCGATGACCAGAAAACACGTTCACTCGAGAAAAGGCATCAGTTATCATATAAGCAGTGAATTACAATGCATGATGGAAGAAGTAATCATTTACACAAGTTAGCCCAAGTTGATCACCAGTCACCAAACTATTAATCACCAATCACAAAATTATGCATCACCAACCAAATAATCACTTATCGCCAATAAGAAAACTGTTGATCACCAAACACACAACCACTAATCACCAAATTACACCCATGTTGATCACAAACAAATAACACTTGATCAACACTAGCCAGGGAAAAACACTGAAGAAAGTAAACATTCATACAAAGTGAATCAAATATCCATCAACAACAAAGATAATAGTTGAATTGTATAAGCAGTGAATTAAAATGCATGATGGAAGAAGTAATCATTTACACAAGTGATCGCAAGTTGATCACCAATCACCAAACTACTGATCACCAATCAAAAAATTATTCATCACCAACCAAATAATCACTGATCGCCAATAAGAAAACTATTGATCACTAGACACACAACCACTGATCACCAATTACACTCATATTGATCATAAGCAAATAACACTTTATCAATACTAGCCAGGGAAAATCACTGAAGAAAGTAGACATTCATACAAAGTGAATCAAATATTCACCAGCAACAAAGATAACAGTTGAATCATATAAGCAGTGAATTACAATGCATGATGGAAGAAGTAATCATTTACTCAAGTGATCCCAAGTTGATCACCAGTCACCAAACTACTGATCACCAATCACAAAATTATTCATCACCAACCAAATTATCAGTGACCGCCAATAAGAAAACTATTGATCACCAAACACACAGCTACTGATCACCAATTACACCCATATTGATCACAAGCAAACAACACTTGATCAACACTAGCTAGGGAAAATCACTAAAGAAAGTAGACATTCGTACAAAGTGAGTCAAGTATCCACCAGCAACAAAGATAGCAGTTGATCACCAATCACATGACTGTTGATCACTTATCATAAACATCGAATTATAAGGCATGAGGGTGAGAAATAAATTGATATTTTACACAAGTGATAACAGAAGTAATCACCAATCACAAAGCTACTGATCCCCAACAATATACCCTTTGATCATTAACCAAAACTTGTTGTGATTTTACCGCAAGTATATGGTTTATCATTGTAGGAATTATGGATGTCGTCCTTAGGGATGACTGTGAGATTAGATTACCCAGAATTTCTAATCTAAATTAAAATTATAAGCATTCCAATCTGATTATAAAAAAAAAGTGGATTACCAAAATTTTCTAACTGAAAATACTAAATCAGACTACCAAAAATCCATAAGAAAATAAGAAAGAGGAACCTACTCCTAACAACTGCATCCCACTAACACTTGGTCGTAATTAGCCAATCAAAACACATTGATCTAAAACAAAATTGAACAACAAAATAGAACGGAAGGAAGAGAGAGAAAATAGGTTAACCCCTAAGCAGAGCAACTCCCCAAATGCAAGGCTTGAAAAATTACAACCCACAACTGAAAATTGAGTCACTGTGAGGAATGAATAGAATTGAATAAGAACAATCTGCCAACGCTTGGACAATAGAAACCCAAATTGATGACAATGATTCAAAGTATAGTCCTTCTAGATCTGAAACTGAGTTGAGAATTTGAAGACAATACAATCGAAACTGAGAATAAAACCTAAAACTACTCTCTAATGCTATGCTCATCTACCCTCTACTGCCCTTAATCTATGCCATAAAAACCACCGAAGAACCGGTTCATTGCCTCCACATAACTGCCCCTTGAATGCTTGAGAAGCCGCCCATTAATGGCAATGATGAGAGCCCACGAATGAGTAACGAACACTAGATTTAATGTGATGAATGATGGAGGAAAATGAAGGGGAAGAGGAGTGCGGTTATGGTGAAGGAAATCAAAGGGCGTTGCCTTGTTTTTTGGGTAGTCTGGCTGGAAACCGAAACATAAGGAAGAAGAAGAAGAGATTTGGGAGGGGGTGGTGAAAGAAAGCCCTGGTCACGTGCAAGGCATGCGCTGACTTAAGGGAAGCAGGCTGGAGCAACGTGATGGGATCAAGAAATAAAAATGTCTGGGTCAGCCCAAGGGAAAGAAGAAAGGAATAGAGGGAGAGTGCTGGGCTTGACCCAAAGAGAGAGGAGAGAGGGTTGGCTAGGCTGGGCTCGAAACTGGGCTTTAGTCTTCTTCTGTTATGGATTGCTCTTTTTTTTCCCCCTCTTCTCTTGGTCCAACAACCTTTTTGATACAAAAGTTATTCATTTCCTTCAAATTTTCAAATTCCTACAAAATAAGAAAAAAAACATTAGAATCCTAATTTAATAATTTATTTCGAACAATTATTAGATAATAAAAGGGTATAAAATATCAGAATTTCTGGTTGAACAAATACCCTCACACCTAAGTTTTGCCCGTCATCGAGTACAATAAAACTTAAAATCCTAGAAAAAGAAAATAAAATCCTAACTCACTTTCTTAGGAATTACTGTTGCACTTAGCACGTGCAACAAGCCCTTTAAATCCCTAGGTTGCTCCTAGTGGATGAGTAAGGTCTCGTGAAGATTTGCAGAAGATATACCCACAAAATCTTAAAAGAAAATGAAAAAGGAAAAGAGAGACAAAAACAAAAAAAAAACAGTTTAAATTTACAAACATAAATAGACAAGGGAGAAGTCTGTGCACATTCTAACTAACCGAATCACCCATGTAGCAAAGATATTGGCCTACATATAAACAGAATGTACTCATCAAGGCTCTCTATCCCATGAATGACATTAAAACACTAACTTTTCATCCCACTGTACATCAAGACTTCGAATCTATCCCAATGCTCGTGTGCAAGTCTATCATCATCCTAGGACTTAGGTTTACCAAAATCAAACTCAATCCCACTTGACTGACACAAACTACATTATTGACTTATTAACATTGGAATCAAGTTTTTCCAATAGCAGTATTGCCTCAAAGGGTAACACCCAGTAGCATGTGCCTCAAAGGGTAACGCCCAGTAGCGCATGCCTTAAAGGGATACTTGTCATTCCAAATTTTCTTTCATTTCTTTTTTTTATTTCTTTCATTTTCATTTTCATTTTCATTTTTTTTGTTGTTGTTGTTTTTTTTGGAATACAAACAAAAACCAAAGTAATCGTGTCAAAGACAAGTAGGAGAGCCAATAATGGAACACTAAGACCTTAAGATAATGATGATGGTATAAATAAGGATTGGATTACACATCAATAATGAACAATTAGGGTTGGAATTAGGGCTTAAAATGACACACTAAGGACAGTGACCTATCATGTGCATCACGCTTATATACAAGCTAATAGTCAAAGCATAGAGGATTTAGGCTAATCAGAATAGTACGAAGCCTCCCAAAAACAAAACAAAAATCTTTTCTTGGATTTGAAAAGTTTTTTCAATTTTTTTCAAATTTTTTTTCAAATTTTCAAAGTTTCCCCACTCCCACACCTAAATCTCACAATGTCCTGATTGGGAGTGAAAAGAAACATAAAATACAACCAAAAAGAAAAATAAATACACAAAAAGAAAATAAGACTCAAAAAGAAAGGAAAATGACAAGACGATAAACAAAAAGAAGTTAATAAAAATAAAACAAAGCAACAAATATATACAAAAGAAAACAAAATAAAAAAAGGAGATAAAGAGGAATGTTTATGCCACGTCAGGTATTGAATTACACCTAAGCTATAGCCTCTAGAAATGCGCTCAAATAGAGGCCCATGGAGCATTAGCCACTCCATATTAAGCTGAAAAGTGCTACTTAAATCAAAACTCGTTAAAATACGAAGTAGCTTGTCAAACATGAAAGACCAACTCTCAGCAACATAGAAGGAGTAAAAAGTAAAGAGTTGGATCCAAAAAAAGTACATTCACCATGGCAATAAAGCACAAGTAAGGGCCCGCTTCAACTTATCAAACTGTTGGGCCCAAACATCAAACGGGAGACATATTTAAAGGTAGCCAGCAGGTGGGTCATTGGCCTAAAAAGTATATCATCATCAATGAGCAGTCTAGGAACAATAGTGGGTCCCAAGTTCACAAGTCCTTTAGATTCAATTTACGTATGAGTCCAGTCTAAATCAAAATGTTCAGTAACAATGGCCTCAGACTCAACAAATTTAGACTTGTGAGAATAAAAAAGGAAGTCAGTTTGGATGGGGTTAAAAGAAAAAGATTCATACTCAGCACACAGATCCACATCCAAACCCACGTTGACATCAAGCCCATATGAGAAAGATTCATATGCTATAGCAAGAATATCATTGTTAAATTCCAATTTAATGGGTTCAATGACCTCCACACATTACTCCTGTAAAGACAGTGCTTCTTACTCATCTATCTTATGATGCTCAATGTCAAACTTGATGCTCATCTCTAACTCACTAGGGGTCTCAAGGTCTTCACCCACCTCAAACTCACAAGAATCATTTAAAGTGGTGGGTGGGTCGGCAGAAACTAGGACATCCTCAGTGATGTCCGTACGTGAGCTAAATTCAGGTGCAAGGGCAGGGGATAGAGACAGAGGGAAGTCACTCTCTTGATCTAGACTAGGCAAATGCATGTCTTCATTTAACTTAGTTCCTAACTAAATAAGACGGTTCAAAATCGCCATAGAGACTAACTTCAGTTTTAGGAGATCCTAAACCAGAGTCAGACTCACCAAAATTCTCCCTACTTTGATTAAGACGGTGAGAATATTCAGCAATTCTCACCTTTATAGTCTCTACCAGTTTATCAGTCATATCTTTAATCGTCTTTTCCATACTTGCACATTTCGCATCAACATAAGCACAATATGGGCAATTACAAGCATCTTGATGCGAAGACTCACAATAATCACACAACATAGGAGGCACAGAAGACTGAAATGGGTCATATAAGTTTATAAAATAGTCCTGATGGGAAGGATTAGCATGAAAAACAGACTCACCATGAGTTGGGTATCCAAAATTTTATTTAACTTGATCAAACTCATAAGTATCCCAAGTTAATTTTTCAAAGAAATTCCAAACCTCATCTTGAGTTTTGGATAATACTCCTAGTACAGCTCTAGGACAAATAGACTCAATATAATCCCATGACGCAGAATTAAAACCCACAACGATGACCTCACAAACTTCTCATTTTTGAAAATTCTGATTCAATTGAGCAGAATAATCATTAAGTCTTGACAAATAACGCAGGAAAGGTTTATGCTCAAATTGTGGAGAATTGAAAACTGGCATTCTTGATTTTTTTTAATTTTAAGAATTTTTCAATTTTTTTGGATTTTCAATTTTTGATTTTTTTAAGGTTTTTTTTTAGGAGAGAAAATGCATCTAGGACACTATTTACAAACTAGTGACTAACACAAAAACAAGGGAGTCCAAAAAAAATTGGAAAAACACAAAAGACTCAATCAAGAATGGCCCTAACACTAAAAGCCAAAAAGAAGCACAAACAAAAAGCTTGTACACCATTTTTTTTTGTGAACTTATTTTTGGGATTTTTTATTTTTTTTTTTGTCTTTTCTTTCTTTCAAGCCACAAAACAAAACAAAAGAGTAAATCAAAACTAAAAATCACTATACAAAATGAAAATAATCAAAACTAAAACAAAACACAAACACAAGGAAACTAAAAGAAAATAAGAAATAAAACTACACCTAAACAACCTAATTATATAAATAAATTTAAAAAATAAAATAAAACTCCTAAAATCAGAACTAAATATACAAAAAATCCCACACAATCACAAAGGAATTAAATATAGTTTTTCTTGATTGTTTCTGTCCCCGAACAGTGCAGAAAAATACAAACAAATTATTACGTCCAAAATTCACAGAAAAATCCAAACAGTCCCAACAATTCTAGAAAACTTCACACAAACTCTAAAATTTATGCTGAATCTAAGAAAAATATCAACACAGCAAAAATCACACTAGAATTGCTCTAGAAAATTCAAATAGAAGGTAAACTTGGTGAAAAATCTACATTGTTCTAATTTCTAGATCATTCTGCCTTGTATCTTTTTGTTGCACATAAACCAAACTTATTAGTACTATTTTTTTTAGCAAAGAATAAACTCTAACAATTAAAATTAAACCAATCTCAACAAAAACCAAAAATCAAAATACTATTTAAATTCAAAATCAAAACTAAACTAAATTACTAAAGCGAAATAACGACTCAACTAAAACTAAAAATCATAACTCTAAAATTAGAATGAAAATGATTCGAACGACTTATTAATTAAAGTATTACTCGACGCATCCAAATTTCACAACACCATACTCGGCAACCGCGCCAAAACTCATTGTGATTTTACCACAAGTATACGGTTTATTGTTGTAGGAATTACGGATGCCGTCATCAGGAATGATTGTGAGATTAGATTACCCAGAATTTCTAATCTAAATTAAAACTAGAAGCTTTCCAATATGATTATAAAAAAAAGTAGATTACCAAAATTTTCTAAATGAAAATACTAAATTAGACTACCAAAAATACATAAGAAAATAAGAAAGAGCATCTAACTCCTGACAATTGCGTCCCACTAACACCTGGTCGTAATTAGCCATTCAAAACACACTGGTCTGAAACAAAACTGAACAACAAAGTAGAACGAAAAGAAGAGAGAGAAAACAGGTTAACCCCTAAGCGAAGCAACTCCCTAAATGCAAGACTTGAAAAATTACAACCCACAACTGAAAATTGAGTCACGGTGAGGGACAAATAGAATTGTACAAGAACAATCTACCAACGCTTAGACAACAGAAGCCCAAATTGGATGACAACAATTCAAAGTATAATCCTTCTAGATCTGTAACTGAGTTGAGAATTTGATGACAATACAATCAAAACTGGGAATAAAGCCTAAAACTACTCTCTAATGTTGCGCTCGTCTACCCTCTGCTGCCCTTAATCTACGCTCCATAAAAACCACCAAAGAATCGGTTCATTGCCTCCAAATAACTACCCCTTGAATGCTTGAGAAGCTACCCATTAATGGCAATGATAAGAGCCCATGAATGAGTAACGGGCGTCAGATTTAATGTAATGAATGATGGAGGAAAATGAAGGTGATGAGGAGTGAGACTACGGTGAAGGAAATCAAAGGGCAATGCCCTATTTTTCGGGTAATCTTCATAGGAACCAAAACATGAGGAATAAGAAGAAGAAATTTGGGGGGGCCTGGTGAAAGAAAGCCTTAGTCACGTGCAGGGCTTGCGCTGACTTAACAGAAGCAAGCTGGAGTAACGTCATGGGCTCGGGAAATGAAAATGTCTAGGTGAGCCAAAGGGAAAGAAGAAAGGAAAAGAGGAAAGCAAAAGAGGGAGAGCGCTGGGCTCGACCCAAAGAGAGAGGAGAGAGAGCTTGCTGGGCTGGGCTCGAAACTAGGCTTCAATCTTCTTCTATTCTGGATTGCTCTTTTTTTTTTTTCTCTTCTCTTGGTCTAGCAACCTTTTTGATACAAAATTTATTCATTTCCTTCAAATTTTCAAATTCCTACAAAATAAGAAAAACAACATTAAAATCCTACAAGCAATTATTAGATAATGGGTATAAAATATTAGAATTTTTGGTTGAACAACTGTGCAATAGAATGCATTGCCAAACACACCACTTATCATACAAGAAGATTGTTTAGAGATATTACCTGTCATCCACATCTTCAACTTTGCCAAAAACATACTCAGATATGGTTAGGTCATCTTAAGAGAGTTCAGTGTCGAGCTTTGTCAGCAGGATCACATACAGCGAATAGTAGGCTATAGGCAGATTTTCAGGCTGCTTCTTTTTTAGTGCATCTGATGGCCCTATTTCCTCCAACTTTTCTGGAGTTCTTACAGCACCCAAACGTTTTTCATGATGCTTTTTAGGCAGCACCTCTTTTGTCAATTTGGGGTTCCTAGAATCAGTTGCTTGTTGCTCACCGTAACCCCTAGGACTTCCTTTCTTCTACTCCACCGGCTGTCTTGCAATCGGTGCAATTGTCATTTTTTCACCGATACTAGTCTGCGCACTTGGTTTCACCTTGTGAGGCAACTTTGCTTTCTCCCCACCTCTAATGACAATGTTTGTTTGCTCTGTTCTGCTGGCTCTTTGGCATTATGAGAATATGGTACTTTTGAGCCAGTCATCTGTTGCTGTAAGGTTGACTTTTTAACCTTGATACTCTACTTCCTAACCTCACCATTTTTAAAAGAAGGCTCGTCACCTTCGTTGGGCTTGTTCTCAGTTGATTTCTTTTTACTGAGCTCACGGTTCAGTTGAGAAGTGTTCCTCAATGGAAATCTCAATGGAGCACTATCGTCGTCGTCTTCAATACCATCATCCTCATTAACCCCAATAGTGCTTGGATCAGGTACAGAGGTGGTATGAGGGACCGAACTTTGGTTGTCTGGCTGACTCAGTCCCAGACCTTAACTGTATGAAGGGATGCTATCATCCTTCTTCGTAACGCTCTTTGGCTGATCCAACACCACATCCTCACGGTGCTATTCCTCTTCAACAATGATGCTAACATCTGAAACCAATGTGCCTTCCGGAATTTTAGCTTCACCATCTGGTTTGTGAAGTGGAAGTGTGGGTTGAATGAAGGAGCACAGAGGCCATTGTTTGCTTTCTATTTCAGTTGAAGATTTTGAAACTCCATGTGAGCACTTTGAAGGTCTGCAACAGCCTCTTTCATAACATCAGTGTTGAAACACTGAGCTTCTCTCTGAGATTTTTAAACAGCAACATCATAGAATGAGATGGACATTTCCCTCACTTTGTCCTATATCTTCCGAAGATCTTCACTCTCACCGTACTTATTGCACATGCAATCCATGACGGTTGTGAAGTTTTTGTAAGCCAAAGCCAATTGTTTCGTGGCAGAAACGGCTTTGCCAACATCTTTCTGCAATTTTCAAAAATAAATAAACAAATACGTATATTGGCTGATCAGTTATAGCGTGCTAGTTGATCACTCACTCACTTAAAAATCATCAAATTATAAAAAGTAGTGAACAGAAAACTTATCCCTAGAAGCATCCCTTTTGATCATTGATAACATGAACATTGATTATGCTCAAAGAAGAATTGAAATAGAAGCAGTCACAATAAAAAAAGTAAACAGTAAGTAACATGATCACCAATCATATGCAAAAGGATCATAAACAACATCTTTAATGATCACCAACCAAAGAATAACTGAAATAGAAGCAATGTTGACAAAAAATTCAACACTAAGTAATATGATCACTGATCTTATTCCAGTTGATCACAGATAACATCTCTAGTGATCACCAAAAAAAGAGCAGTCCAAATACAAGTAGTGTTCGAGCAATAAGTAATGTGATCACCAATCTTATGCCAATTATCTGTCTATAGTAATTACTATACACCATAGCAATAAATCGACCAAAAAATAAGATAAGTAGACACTGATTTCAGTGATTACTAATATTATTGACAATCATC
>JACYFF010019584.1:87446078-87473724 GCA_017589665.1 Selenicereus undatus
TAAGTAGACACTGATTTCAGTGATTACTAATATTATTGACAATCATCACTAAAACAATGATTACTGGTCAATCAGTACATAATCCATACAATGACAAAAAATTCAAGTTAAGTTAGGGCTGATCAATAATCTCCATCTATATTCAATCAAGGATCATATAAGCATTTATCACCATACACTAACCACCATTCATACACAACGACGAAACTCGGGCATAAAGGGGGTTATTTATTACTTGAAATTCTGTCTTCTTTGTTTCTTCAGCATCTTCAATTTGAGCCTTCGATGGTTGTGGTAGATCAAATACTTCCTCGATCGTCTCCTTACCAACAACCTTCTCCACCATGGCTTTCTATATTTTTTGAAAAATAATTATCTTACCATATCTATCTACTTTATCACTAGCACTATGCCCATTTGATAACCAATCATAACATTAATGTTCAATTACTAAACAAACTCTGAATTAAGCAACGGGGGGAAAAAGACTCCATTCCAAAATGATCACCAATTAAGCAGCTTTTGATCACTAATTGGGCAGCTTTTGATCACCAATATTACTTCTACTAATCACAACACATAGAATGATTCCATTCTAAAATGATCACTAATATAAGTAAAGAGAACACTAATCGCATCTGCATTGATCACCAACGAGGGTTTCTCAAACAATTTGCAACAAAGATAAGTGTGTTTTGCTTACTACCTGAATTTCAGAGATCCTGGTGTCTTCAGTAGGATGCTGCTCATGCATTGTTGGGTGTGGCACATTCAGGCGAGGTTCAACGGTGCCTTTCCCAAAACTATGGCTCCGGTCCTCGTCTTCTATCCTTTTCTTGATATGCTAACTAGTCTACATAGACATTGTAGGGAATTGTCTCTTCACTCTTCTCTTCATCAAGACAACCTAGTCTAAGTACAGCATCTGCAAATGCAGAAACATAAAAAAAATACTTAGTATAAGGAATTAGGTTACTTACACAGGTATCTACAGTTGGTCACTGATGCATAACTTATTGATCACTAAAGCACAAGTTATTGATTCCTAGTTATTTAACTATTGATCACTAAGGCATTCTTTTTTTTTTTTTACATAATCACTGTGTTTGCTTATATAAATCACAAATTTTACTAAAGGGCTGCATTGTTGAATGGGAAAACTTAGTATCAACAAGAAGAGCAGACCATCAAAATGCACCCATATTGCAGCCGTACTCTCCTCGTAGTGCCTGACACTGGTTATCAGCTTATCCAATGCGAACTGGCAGCAGTTTAGGGATGCAATCTGGCTCACGTCCTTGACATATTTAAGGATGGACTTGCTGTAGTAGCGGTTCTTTGGTCCACTGAAAAAGCAGTTCACCAAGTATATGATGAAGTTCCTCTTGAAGCTCTCGCCCCCGTCTTTTTTGTCCAGAATGAACTCTGACATTCGAGTGAGTTCTGGGGCATTCTTTTGGAGTTTTCCTTCCTTGAGCCACGTGGCATGCACCTCATTATACTCTTCGTCCACCAAAGTCTTGGTGATTTCGATGATTTCTGTTCCCCCTAAAGGGACACCCAGGGTCGCATACACATCGAATGCTGTGACCGGAAACTTCTGCCCATCTAGAAGTCTGAAGCACACAGCATACGAATCAAAGCTCTCCACCAGCCACTTGGAAAACTTCCTTGGGATTTGCTTCACATCAACTTTTAGGAAGGAAGTGAACCCCATTGATCTAACCGCCTCAGCCTGAACTTCGTTCTGCTGTGCGACTAGAGATGAGATTGAACGCGTAGACATTCTCGTAATGAATGCCTTCTGGTATGTTCTCTTTTCACTGGCACCGTTCTTAGATTTTAAAGCCAGCTCTTTCTGCACAATCTAAAGCGCCTTCCCTGAGTTGGTTACTTTCACCAACACCAAAGCAGCACCGTTGCCTTTGGACTGTAACGAAGGCTTGTTCCTCTTTCAAGCGGCTTTTATAGGTTGATGAATGACGACCTCTTCTTTCGCCTCTATTTGCTCATTCTCATGATCGACCTCTTCGCATTCATAAGTCGAACCATTTTCTTCTCAATCCGAGCTGTTGAAAGGTTTCACGTCAGATACGTGGCCTTTCCGTACTGCAGCGTTCGATAATCGCTGCATCATCTCTGATTGCCCGTCATTTACTGGCTTTTCCTTCGACTTGTCCTTTTTTGGTTATTCTGCCTTCCCCCCCCCTTCTCCTTGTTCTCCAGTTTGGTGAGGCTTTTTGAAGATGTTTCTCTTTGTGTTCGCGCTTCTTAGCAGATTTTTGACGCGCTCCATCATCACATGAAGTGTTCTTAGCAGCGATCTGCTTGCTGTTTTTCTTGTTGTTCTCACCTTTTGATGCACTTTTTATGCAGGTTCCTCATCCTTTCCCATTTCCAATGGAAATCTGTCCCTCTTTGCCTCCTTGCTTAAAGCCTTGCTAGCTTTGCTGGGCTTTCTCTTTTCAGTAACTTTGTCCACAGGTTGGTTGGGAAGTTCTTCTTTTTCCTCTTCTTTCTCTGTTTGCTTGTCATGTGCGGCATGCCTTTTAGAGTTGAGCTCTTCATTGCTGTTGCTATCAGTCTTCCATTTCTTATCAGCCTTCTTCTTCTTTGTGGGCTTTTCAGTGGGTTCTTGAGAGCGATGTTCTTCTTATGGAAACTTCTCCGGAGTTGCATTACTTTCAACATTTGTGTCACTCTTGCCTTTCTTTTCTTGTTGTTCATCAACCGCGGAATGATCTTTTAATTCCTTATCGTCATGTAAATTGTCTTGTTCATCAGACTTGTTTGGATCATCATCAACACTTCTGATTTTCTAGGAAAACACTTTGAAACAACGCTTTTTTCCTTCACTAGCACTACTGCTACTTTGTTTAGTAGATCCTCTTCTTTCATCATCCGGTATCTCACTTTCTTTTGAATCCAAATGGGTGTTAGGACTACAAAATACAAAACGAAAGCTAGTGTGCAAATTTTAAAGTTGTACTATAATTAGAATGTGTTCCTTTTTACTTCTTTGTTGAACAGAAAATCATCACTATACAGAAAGGCAAGTTAGTATAAGCAGTACCTTTCCAATTCTTTACTTGACAAACTTAAAGTTATAACGTCTTCAATAACATTTTTTATTATTTCGAAAATTTGTTCCTCTGTAAGATCATTTTGGGGCTTGCAGTAAAGCCAGAAATTTATGTATACAACACATATATAAAACATATATATATATATATATATATATATATATATCATACTTCAATGAACTCATGTAATATAATGCATCACTAATTATAGTTCAAATGACTAGCAATCACAACCGCATTCATTGAAAATACTGAGCACATGATAAAGCGAGCTGTTTATTATATGTACTATGTCTGTGTGTATTTATAGCAAACAAGGCATACATCTATTGATCACAAACACTACTCATCAATAATTATAGCTCTACCAATCACCAACAACAACATTACTGATCACCAACAAGAACACTACTGATCACCAACAAGAACACTACTAATGACCAATCAACACTATATTGATCACCAACAAGAACAATACTGATCACCAATGACAACACTAATGATTACCAATCATACCTTTATTGATCACCAATAAGGTATTGCTCGCAAAAATGAACATGTAATATGAAAAAAATTCACCCAAGGTTTTGAAAAAAATTCACCCAAGATCACCAATCATAACTATACTGATCACCAACAAGAACACTATTGATCACCAATCAACACTATGCTGATCACCAACAAGAGCACAACTTATCACCAACAAGAACACTAATGATCACCAATGACAACACTAATGATCACCAATCATACCTTTATTGATCACCAACAAGGTATTGCTCGCCAAACTGAACATGTAATATGAAAAAAATTCATCCAAGGTTTTACAAAATACATTTTTCATGCAAATAGTTAAACAGTTTAGGAAAATCATTTGGTATTAAAAATTCTCCTAGAAAATCCTCACTAGATAAACACATCCAAAAGGATCACTAAGATGATATCTAACAATCACGAATTACATTCCTAACAATCACAAACTACACGGACAGTATGAAAAATAGTTACTAGATGGTTTTTCCACATTTTTTTGCAAGAAACATTTAAAGTGTCTGAGAAATCGAATTTTTGTGAAACAATGTGTTGAGATTCACAAATAGTGAAACACACATGCAAACCGATCACAAATATTACACCTGATGATCACTAAATATGGAACGATTGATAAGAAATTACGCATGTAATCTACAAATACTCACTTAACGTTTGAATTACATTTTTTACCTCTTTGAAGGTGATTGCTTTCCAGTTCCATTGCTTGCTTCTTGAACTTTGTCTGTGGCCATGGCTTCTCGGTACCAAACCCTAGACAAAAGGCAAATTATATCAAACCGGAAGATTTGACAAAATTAACTCTTTCGAAAACACACTATATTACTAAACTTCATGAAATTGTACAATATTATCAGAATAATAAATTAAACATTGAAAAAAGGACGTTCGTAACTAAAAGATCAATGCCATGCTAAGTACATTTCTATGAACCAAATGACACATTTCTAAGTTCAAAAGCAGAGTTCAAGTTTTATAAGTGAGTGTAAAAGCATATTTCGAATGAAAATGAGTAAACTAACCAAAGATCGTGTAAAAATCAAAGAAAAATGCATAAAAAAAAACTAAATGTACTAAAAATCAATAGACAGAGGAATGGCACACAGAAAAAGTCAAGACTTCCACTTTCGAAATGCATGAATGATCCTGAGAAGTTGAAGGATTTCAAGGATGCTCGTTTGATTTCAAAATCAAAGTGTAAGAGAGAGTCTCTTGAGAGAGACAGAGAGAGAGAGAGAGAGAGAGAGAGAGAGAGAGAGAGACAAATAGAGATAGTAAGAGAGAAGGAGAGAATAGCATAGCAAGACAGGGGGCTAAGAAACTGAAGAGTCTTGGAAAAGTTTTAAACAGTCATAAAGAGCTCTTTTTTAGATTCCCGTGTTTTATTTTCTTTTTTTTCGCGTTATTAGGGCAGTTATATAAACAGGGTTGGTTCGTTACCTACCATATAATAAAGAAAATATTCACAACGGGTTTTGAAAAAATTCAATTGCAGTAATTTTTTTTTCTCTTTGTTTCGTGTAGGACTAAAAGATGAAAATATTCACTATAAAGAAAATGCGTTTTATATAGCTTGAATCATAGGTATAGTTGATTGGAAATTTGATCATTAACGAGGTATGCTTTGATCACCATTATTACTCTATCTGATCACTACACTGTGTACTGTTGATTACCTTATTGGAAGCAACCCATTTCTGCGAAGTTCTGCCAGTGTCTAATGACTCCATGAATTAATCACTGACGTTATTCTATTTGATCACCAAAGATACATGTAGTGATCCTCGATGGGACGTCTAAGAATGATCAGTAAGTCATGTGTGAGTGGTCACTAATATTATTCCTAGTGATCACTTATCTTATAGTTATTGATCACTAGATATTATTATAGGTGATCACTAATTTGATGCTTATTGATCTCTAAAAACATTCTTCTTGATTGCTGAATTTACATGAATAGAATTATAAGCACTGGGTGAACCAGTACATAATATTATAAAATTTTATGACTAATTTTATGCTTATAGATAACTAGCAATATGTCTGTTGCTTAGAAAATTTAAACTCGTTGAAGGAAAAAAAAGTAGAGATTGAGTTCCACACAAAAATTAGTGAACACTCACTCATTTTGCTGCCTCTTCGGGAGGTGTGGTGCCCTTTTGGCGTGCCCACCTCCTTCTATAAAGATGAGGTAAAATCCTTTGGGGAGCACCGCTTAACTAATCCTCTCAACTTTTGTAGTGAGAGAGAGAACGAGGGTCGTAGAGTGAGAGAGAGAGAGAGAGAGAAAGAGAAGACCCATCATAGTTCCCAACTTCCTCAGCACTGAGCAGGCGGTGGAGTATGTTAGGGAAAACTTCCTTTGGTCTTTAATGGATTCCTCTTCTCTTCGACCTAGTCTACTTCCCGAAAACCACCACGGTCTTTGCCCTAACTTTGACCTTCACGTGGTGGCAAAGTACGCTCACAACTCCCACACTCCTAAGATGATGCAGGCTATTTTTTATGCCATGGTGCTCAATGATGCTGCAAAGCTAGGACTCTCGAGCAGAGTCACGGTCGACCCCATGATGTTGGTAATGCGAGGTCTGAACTGGGCTGTTATTGAGTCTTGGCTATGGGGAATCGAGGAAAGGCTCCAGAGAGCTCAGATTCCCCGTCTCGTCGACCTGATCGCCAAGCCTGTGCAGGCGGACGACCTCAAAGAGGACTCAGAACTAAACGATGCCCCTCCCCCTTCGAGTGATGAGGAATAGGCATAGGGCTCTTTTGTATCTCGCTTCTTTTTTTGTTGCACTTCTTTTCTTTTTGTAGTATGGTCATGTACTTATTCGCAATTTTAATGAGAACTTTCCTCCATTTCCTAAGGACATGAGCCCCTTTCTAAGGTTTTTGCATTCTCCTTTGTGTAAAACACATATATTTAGGCCAAAGGTATTAGTGATCTATAAGCATAAAATGACGCATCACTAATTTTAATATTGTTTACCAATTCAACCTATGCTTATAATTATATGCATGTAATTTGGGTGATCAATAGGCATGATGTTAGTGATCAATAGGCATAGAATTAGTAATCACTGATGTTACTCCTTTCTAACAGCATATAATTATCTTCTTTTATAATATTGTTTACTGGTTCAATCAGTGCTTATAATTCTATACATGTAATTTCAGTGATTAATAGGCATGTTGTTGGTGATTAATAGGCATAATATTAGTGATCATAGATGCTACTCCTTCATGACAACATAGAATTATCTCCTTGTTTATTTGGTGATCAGTAGACATGTGTTTTGTGATCTGTTGGTTCCAGATCAGTGATCAACAGACTTAGTGTTCAATGATTTTTTTAGCAGTATCTTAGGATCTATTCCCTTCTAATGAGGTGATCAATATGAAATACATATCTATTGATCAACAATATAAGATTAGTGATCAGTAGATACAATATTAGTCAGCATACATATTACTCACTGATCATTCTCCAGAACTCCATCATTGTTTACTCGGTGATCACTAGATTCTTATTGATCACTAACAACATTCTTGTTAATCACCGAATTTATATGCATAGAATTATAAGCACTGGCTGAACTAAATTTTATACTTTTAGATAAGTAATAATATGACTGTTCCACAAAAAAACTAAACTCTAATCGACGGAGGGAAAAAAGAAGAGATTGAGTTCAACTGCATACTAATCTGAGTTGTACTGATCACTAATTCCATTACTTTTGATCACTAATATTACTTGCAAAGATCACCAAAAAATACATCTATTAGCAGGAATATTAATCATCACCAATACCAGATACTTTGCACATTTTTAACTCATACATTGTCATCAGGGTAACATGTATATCGTTATTAATGACTGTCACTTATAATACATGCGTTATGAAGCTCTGCAGCAGCCTCCTTCATAGTAGTATTCTAGCATTCACTTATTGCAGGCAATCCGTCCACACTGGCTTCTCGCTGGGATTGTTCATGTGCAGTAGTTGCTTCATAGAATGACGTGAACATCGCCCTTGCTTCTTCTCGTATGCTGTCAAGCCCGTTGTTGTGCCTGTACTTGCTTGACATAGAATCCATGATGCTGATAAAATTTTTATAAGTAGAAGCCAACTCCTTGGTAGCGGAAACTATGTTGCCTACATCCTTCCACATTTTTCAAAGAAAAAAAAACAGTAAAAAGAAAAATACATATACATATAGATATGTTAGTTGATCACTATAACATGACTATTGATCATGTACTAACACAATCGTGAAATTGGATATGTTAATGATGAAGAGAAAACCGATATAAGTAATTTTAGTGATCACTGAAATTGGTGTTTACTTATTTGAGATTTTCATTGACATAAGCGTGAATCAAAATGTCAAATAAGCAAACAACAATTGAAGTGCTCACTAATATTATATATAATGATCAACAAAAAACATTAATGCTCAATACTTTTTAGATAATCCATGCAAAGACTGACATAAAAAGTTAAGTTAGGTGATCATTAACATGTATCTCTATTGATCACTCATCACATAAGTATTGATCAGAAATAACATATCTATTGACCACTAATAGGATGTATTCTGCTCATAAAAACACATAGACTTTGATTAATAAGAGCATTACCGTTTATCACTAATAGTATTTTTAACAGATACACTTTGAAAAAAATGGAGAGATCGACTTGAATTGCATACTAATCTAATTTGTATTGATCACTAATTCTACAACTTTTGATCACTAATATTACTTCTAAAGATCACCGACAATACATCTATTGATCACCATACACAGAAGGACTGTATTAGAAGTGTTAGGGAGTAACATTGAAACAAGCAATGCAAAGCATCACTACTTTAAATCAAAACATGACTAATGACACATGTAATGATCACCAGAAAAAGACGGGCATGCTTTGTTTACTACCTCAATTTCAGTCACCCTGTTGTCTTGAGGAGCTTGTTGCTCAGCCTCCGTTTGCTGAGCAACACCCAGCGGAGGTTTGACAACACCCCTCCCAATACCTTTGCTCATGTACTCAACTTCTATCCTTCTCTTGATATCCTCATTAGTCCAAGTGGGCATCGCTAGAAATTGTCTCTCCACTGTTCTCTCAATGAAAACAACCCTGTCCAAGTATAGCATTTGCAAATACAGAAAGACAAAAAAAAAGTCTATTAGTACATGCATTTTGGTAACCTACACACATATGAACAGTTGATCACTAATCAACAAGTTATTGATCACTATTAGGTTAATTGTTGATCAGTAACACATTCTAGCATTCCTTTTTTAAATTATAATTGTGTATCGTCATATTGTTCACCAATTTTATGAAATGGCTAGGTTGTTGTGTAGTAGAACTCACCATCAAGAAGAAGAGCGGACCGTCGAAGTGCACCCTTTTTGCAGACTTACTCCTGTTGTACTGCTTCACACTGGTGATGAGCTTCTACACTACAAACTTACACCAATCTAAGGATGCAATCTGATTCACATCCTTGACATATTTGAGGACGGACTTGCAGTAGTAGCGGTTCTTCGATCCGCTGAAAAAGTAATTCAGCAGATATATGATGAAGTTCCTCTTGAAGCTCTCGCCACCGTCTTTTTTAGCCAGAATGAACTCTGGTATGTGGGTCATTTTCGGGGCAGCGTGCTTAATTTTCCATTCCTTGACCCAGGCAGCAAGCACCTCATCATATTCTTCATTCGTTGAAGGCCTGCTGCTCTCCATGATTTCCCTTCCACCAAAAGGCACACCTAGGATCACATAAGCATCAAATGGTGCAACCATAAGCCTTTGCCCATTCGGAAGCACGAAGGAGGCAGAGTAGGGATCAAAGCTCTCTACAGGCCATTTTAAAAACTTCGCTAGGATTTACTTCAAGTCAACCTTCAAGAAGGAAGTAAGTCCCATTGATCTGACTGCTTCAGTTTGAGCTTCATTCAGTTCTGCCACCATTGATGAGAATGAACTTATACTCATCCTCATGATGAATGCATTTTGGTATATTCTCTTTTCAATGCCACCCCAATACTCAATTGAGCATCCTTTTTCTCGATGGGTTGTTTGCGTTCAGATTTTAATGTAGTCTTCTTTATCTTCGGATCAACCTTTCGAGCTTCTTGAATGTGTGTCTCTTCATCCCCCAATTTTTTGTTCGCATTATAATTGACGTCTTCATGTTCACGGGTCGGTATGTTTTCTACCGTATCCAAACTCTACAGAATTTGGACGTCAGATACGTCGGGTTGTTGTACTGTAGGCTTCGGTAAGCTTCGCACCCTTTGCGATCACCTCATGGTGACTGGTTTCTTCTTCGGCTCCTGCTCTTTGTTTCTTCTTGCTTTTCCTGTCTTTCTTTATGCTGGAGTTTGGTGGGAGATTTGTCAAAAGGTTCTTTTTCCTCTTGCGGATTCTTAGAAGATCTATCGGAGCTTTCATCATTACTTTAACCTCCCTGGCACTGCTTTTTTTATCCTTTGAAGTATCAGAAGAAATCTCTAGCTCATAAATGTGCCCTTGTTGCACCGGAGGCTTTGACAAGTTTCGCACCCTCTATGATCGTCTCACGGGGAATGCCTTCTTCTTTGGATTCTCCTTTTTTGTTTCTCCCGACTTCTCCCTTCTTTGCTTCTTCCTGGATTTTGTTAGGGTTTTTGCGAAGTTTTCTCTTCTTGTTATGGTTTGTTAGAAGATGTCTGAGTCTCTGGATGTGTACTTGAAGCCTGAGGAAGAATTGCCCCCTGTTGTGGTCTGTCAACAGCATTCTTCTTACTACCCTCTTTCTTCGACTCCACCTTCCCCACCGAGCTTTCTTCTTCCATCTCTTTCGCATGAATCTTTTGTAGAGATTCACCACCCTCTGTTGCTTGCTGAGAAGAATTACCCCTCTTTGCCTTCTTACTTATAGCCTCCTCACATTTCTCTTTCCCAGTCTTTGTCCTCTTGGAATGTTTCTCAGCAGGTTTCACAAGGAGAGCTTCTTTTTCCATTGCTCTTTCAGCTGACTTATCAATCATTTCCTTGTCATCAACAATCTTCTCAGGGGGCCCTTTTAACTACTTTTCCTCTTAGTCCCCCCTTCTTCTCAGTCTTCTTCTTTATCGTCTTTTGAGTTGACTTGTTAGTCTTCTTGGAACGTTTCTTAATGGGTTTCTTAAGAAAAGCTTCTTTTTCTATTGCTCTTTGAGTTGCCTTATCGGTCTTTTCCTTGTCATCAACATTCTCTTCAGGGGGGACCTCTTCACTGCTTTCCTTCTTGGTCCTCCCCTTCTTTCCAGTCTTATTCTCTGTGGTCTTTTCAGTTGTTTTGTCAGTCTTCCTGTTCTTGTCTACTGGTATTTCAGCCAGGGATTTGTCTTCAGTGGTTGTGTTCTTATGGGACGTGTCTTCATTATGAGAATCATTCGTAGCATCATCATCGTTGTCTGTCTTGCGGGCAAATGCATTGTATCGACGCTTCTTCCCTTGGACAGAACTGTTGCTAGTCTTATCGGCAAATCCTCTTCTTTCATCAGCACCTTGTCCAATTTCTTCCGGATTCGAAGCTACTTTAGCACTGTAGAATACAAAAGGCAAGTGAGTAAAGAAAGTACATACTTCTATGAACTCACAAAATATAATATACCACTAATCATAATTCAGATGATCGCCAATCAAAACTGCACTGATCACAAATACTCAACATATGATACAAATTGAAACTATAACGGTGTTTATTTATCATGTGAGTGTGTTTATATTTGCTGGTTGGAAAGGGATGTTATTGATAAGTTGAAAGCGAACATGTATGAAGAAAAGGATAGAATAAGCAAGCATTTTATAAAGTAAAAAAAAAACATGCTCATTAATACAATATATAACCTTCACGAAATAGTTATCTAACAATCACAAATAGATAACACACATATGCAAAATGATCACAAATATTATACATAACGATGACTAACATCATACCTAGCGATCACTAATATGGTACTTAACAATCACTTATCACCTTTCTGACAATCACTAAGGTAGACGTGTAGTGTGAAAAAATGTTGCTCCATAGTTTTTAAATTTTTTTTTAACTACTTTGAAGAAAGACATTTAAGTTGTGTGAAAATTTGGAATTTTTTTTTAAAGAACTTATTGAAAGTAATCAAAGAGAAAAACAGATATGCAAAATGATCACTCAAACTATACGTAAGGATCACTAAATATGTAAGTAATGATCACTAAATATATAACACATATGTAATATGAAAAATATTTACTCAAAAGGTTTTAAGGTGCAATTTTTTACTTAATGGAAAGTGATTCTTCTCCAATACCCTTGGGAGTTTCTTGAACTTTTTGGTGGGTCATGATTCCTCGACAGTAAACCTTAGAGAAAAAGCAAATCCATGTGAAATTACAAGATTGAGGAAAATAAATCCTTCAAACCACAATATATCACTAAACTTTACCAAATTGTACAATATTAGCAGACAAGTAAATTTAAAATTGAAAAAAGGCAGCTTGGAAGTGAAAGATCAGAGCATGGTACATTTCTAAGAACTAAATGACATGGTTTTTAGTGCAAAAATAGACTAGAAGCTTTTAAAATTAGAATTGAAACCAGATTTCCAAGAACATATTCGAACTTCCGAAAGATAAAAAGAAATCGAAGAAAAATCGCCCAAAAAAATCCAAAATAAGTGCACCAAAACAGAACAAGAAGAGAAATGCGAGCACAAAGGTCAAGAATCTCACCTTCAAAGTGCAGAGAACCTATAGTGAAGTTAAAGCAGTTTGACGAATATTGACGAGATTGCAGATTAGAAATATGAGAGAGAGAGAGAGAGAGAGAGAGAGAGACTGAGAATACCAGAGTAAGATGCACGCGAGAAAGTGAACATATAGTCGAGCTATAGAGCAAGAATAAGAGAGAGACTGTGATTAACAAAGAGAGTTGGTTGGCTATCATAATTGATCGTATATATTAGCTTCATATAAGAATATTAATTAATCAACATCTCTTTTCATAAAAGTGAATGGTTGTTTATCTGTTTGGTATGTTTTTTTTTTCCTTTTTTTCCTCTTTTTTTGGGTGCGAATTAAAAGATCAAATATTTACATATATAATGCACGTGTCAATTTTGTAGAAGGCAATGAAGTTTGGAATTGTAGTCGATGATCAATAGGTGTTTCTTTGGTGATTAATAGGGTTGTTTTGGTGATCATAAGAATTATGTTTAGCCATCATTAGGTGTATTCACTATGACCAACACATCTTCAATTGTAGTTGGTGATCAACAGTTCTAGTTTTGGTGATCATTACAAGTATGTCTCCCTATCACTGGTTCTATTTATGGCTATCAACATATTATCAATTACAAGCATTGTGATTAATAGGTAATCATTTAGTAATCATTAGTATTACTTTTGGTGATCATAGGTGATCATTCAGTGATCTTTAGTATTACTTTTGGTGATCAACAGGTGATCATTTAGTGATCTTCAGTATTACTTTTGATGGTCAATGAACTTCTTTTTGTTGTCCTAGGCAATGTCTACAAGCTCAAAATACATGTGTAGTTATAAACTTAGTGATCAACGCAAGGAGCTTTGGTCATCATTATAGCTATGCTTTGTATTCAAGAGATGAATTACATATGATGACTGATCACTAATTATATATTATCAATTACAGGTACTGATATCAGCCTGTTAGGTAGTGATCAATAGGTGATCATTCAGTGATCATTGGTATTACTCTTGGTGATCAATGGATTTTTTTATGTTGTCCTAGGCAATGTCTACAAGATCACATACATGTGTAGTTATAAACTTAGTGATCAACGCAAGGAGCTTTGGTCATCATTATAACTATGCTTCGTATTAAAGAGATGAATTACATATGACGACTGATCACTAATTACATATGTAATGATCATCAAAACGAAAATCCACTACTTTCTTCACTATAAACATCTCGCTTGCCTGAGTTGACCACTACTTTCTTGACTTTTTCAGCCTTATCGTTTCATAAACATTCACCATTCTCTTCACATGTGCCGAAATTACGTTGGTTGGTGAAGTGAGGATCTTGTGGTAGCACTCCACCCTAAACTTATGGACTGCAGCAACCTGAGATACAAATCAAATAAGGGGCACACACAATAATTGACACGATATCTCAAACATTTACCATTATTTTCTTTTTGAAAGAGGGTTGAGTAGTATGTTCACCTGAGCATTTACGCATCCTACATCCCAAGGGAAAGGCAGTCCTTTGTATTCCTACATGTGCTTTATAACATAAATGGTTTGATTATCATCTGTCATTGAAGCCTCTTACTTCAAAGGCATATCTCTGTATCTTAGTTCAAATTCTTCAATGGAGTTTGCTCTTTTCGTATCACTCTATTCCTCTGTGAGATACTTCTGAAAAAGCGTGCACTGCAATGCTCATATAAAGCCAAAAACATAAAATTAGCAAAAAGCATCAGCTTAAGTTTGTTTTTAAGGAAAACTAAAATTGTATGAAGCTTTACCAAAATATCCGCAAAGCATTCTTATACGTAATGTTCTCTGCGCTTTTTCTTGATATGGCCAATAATGTCCATACTGTTTTGCTTGAAATTAAAACAAATAAGAAACTTCTTTCCATCGTCAAAACAATGAAAGAACACTTGAAACACCAAAATTTATCATAAATTAGTAGACCTAGCAAATGGGTCATTCGGATTGGATATGAGTCAAGTCTTAGTTCGGTTCGGGTCATTTTCGAGTCAACTGTGTTCAGGTTAGGTTTAGGTTCAGTTCGGGTGAAGTTCGGGTTTGTGTCACTTTCAAGTCAACCATGTTCAGGTCAAGTTCAGTTCAGTTCGGGTGAAGTTCGGGTTCGGGTCACTTACGGGTACCATGTTCGTGTCGGTACGGGTTCAGTTTGGGTGGAGTTCGGGTCGGGTCTGTTTTGGGTTGTCTGCAGTAGCCCGATTCGAATTGGGTATGGGTCAAGTGTAATTTGGGCCGGGTGGGATTCAGTTCAATGTTTGGGACAATATCCGGTGTAAATCGAATCGAGTATAAATCAAGTTGGGTTAATTTCGAATCATTGTATGTTTTCAATGTAGCCATATTTAGTTCTTTACTCTTAACTTGTATTTAAAATATTAAAATCGTTTAATTAGACAAACTCATTTATTCTAGATTTCTCTTTTAATTCATACGTTAATGATTAATTGATTATACATTTTATATATGTGTGTGTGTGTATAATGGAAAATTATATGGGGTTAGTTCTAAATTTACTAAGAAGGCTAGTAAATTACAAATACAAGTATACAACTCATCCCTAACCCTATATCAAATGAGCCGTGCAATTATCCAAATGATTATGTATCGTTAAGTCAAGTTTTAATCATCTCAATTGAGTTCATGTGATGACAAAATAAGTGGACCAACCTAACGCAAATCATTTGTCAATATTCTCATTTGTGAGCCCCAATACCAAAATATACCCTGAAAAATGGAAAAAAAAGAAGAAAGAAAACAATGACATTTTTATTTAGACCCCGATGTTGGTTTATAACTTCACGTTTATCATATTTAGAGTTGGTAAATAAAAACAAGTTGGTTCAAATCGACATTTTTAGTAATCGAATCAATGTCCTTTGATAGCTCGTTAAGTTATCATACATCAACATTCAAATATTTGTCTTTGTGAGATTAATAACTTGATCTGCATTTGCTCAATGAGTCAAAACTAAAAAGCTGCGACAATATATGAGTATATGTCAATTAGCATTACATTTTTTGATTGTGAATGCTCGTTATCGAAATTGAAGACTTGGAATTTAATTGTCCAAAATTCAAATGAGTCACATTATTATTAGATCATATGCAATGATACATTCTTTAATATGATTTTGTAGAATTAAACATGCTATGAAGATGATTCAGAATCGTACATCAGTAGTGCAGAATTTTTGATAGTAGTCATAGAATGATATTATAAATTTACAATCATAGTGCGCATTGCATTAAGTCATTAAGGGAATCAAATAGTGAAATAGGATTGTCAGATCCTAATAAGTTTAATAAATTGTTAATTATACTTATCTTTTTTTAATTCGTATTGTGACAAAATATTTATTCTCTTATATTTTTACTACATATCTATCAAATTAAAAACTTAAAACTATCAACTATTTTATTTTTTCCTCTTAAGTTTTTAATTGATTTCATTTGTAAAAATTCCCTTTTTAGTGGTTTTTCTCTTCCAACCTTGTTAGATAAAATAGGACTAACCTGGATGTGAAAATAACTGTCGAGAATAACCCACATCAATCTGAATGTGAGGCGGCTACTAGAGTCTCCTTTAGGATTCACGTCGTAAACCCAAAACCCCGATGGATGGTTAGGCAGCCGTGAGAAGGGTGGGGAGAGTACGTGGTTTCTATGTCACGTGTATCAACCCCAACTGATCCCCTGAAACCTCCTCATATAGGTTGGGGGAACAATCAGGGAAGCCGGCCTAAGCGGCCTTAGTGGCCGTCGGGCCTAAAACATTAGGCCCGGCCAACAGCTCCCACTCGGCCACATAGGCCGCAAAACGCATGCTCTCCACGAATTAAAACTCATCACGGTTCATACCAGGAATAGGACGTGCGACCGAAATGTAACAAGTAGTACTATATTAAGTTACCATCTAACTAACATAGCACTTTCACGAAATACGATATCCCAAATCATCCTGAATATCACCAGTGACATCTCCAATCCCTTACGCCACGATATATAATATGATTATATACTTAATATAATCGCCTGGGCTTATATTAGTGATGATGGATAGATTTTCCCTTAAACACTCATGATAGTGCATCTTAGCTTGATTGCTTTCCTAACATGTTCTCATTGAACCGTATACATCGTGGCCCTTTAGAAACATATTAAAGTAGCAACATAAAGCTTTGACTTCGTGTCATAGCTTTAAGTCAAGGGGCCATCGTCTATAGGGTCACATAGTGACAGAAGATAGAGAGGTCAATTGTCACTCCGTGTATAGTTGTCTTTTAAGCACACACAGTATGAGGTGTGTGTCATGACATAGCTCCCACTCAACTAGGCTCGTCACTCTATATGCCATGTGAATCACCAGTCTAGATTTTCACCTAAAAAATCTAACCTGAGCCACTAGATTAACATACTAAATGTCAATCTTGACACTCAAGATTCAACTTTTTAAGGCTTCAATATGAAATCATGTCTCATATTCGACTATCTCGAGTCTGATCTTAGACTTACTAAGGCAACTATATCTTATCACATTCATATACTTCCAGTATGAGTAATCAATATTACACACTCAATGCTAATATGATTCAGTCTCATCCTGCCCGCTACTCAAGTGTCAGGACGATTGCCTGTGTGACTAGGCCAATCAGAAGCCTATGACATTTCAATATGCCTAATGCTCAATAATAATTTATGAGCGTTTTGCTCATTGCAAAAGAACCTTGTCTATCACATGACAAGATATGTCCCGAAACTGAACCTTGCGAATTCTAGATTCAATATATGAGTTTTGAACGTGTCACTAGGAATAGGTTTAGTCAAAAGGGATATAAACACCTTCTTGGTGTACATATACTTTATGGCAATGTCTTTTGTTTCTATGGTGACACACAATCTGCCTCCATAGCTAACATTGTTGTGCAGTTTTTACTTCTTACTGCATCATGACATGGCTCTTCCACCCAGGGTGAAGGCATGTCCTGAGGTTGACTTAGACTATTCCAAAGTCGCCACCTCAATTGACATTTTGAGGATCCTCTCAACTTGAGATCTTCCCCTGATACCATAAGACTAAGTCAGTTGTACCATGAAGGTATCACTCGACTCTCTTGACGACTTGCCAATGTGCAAGTCTTGGGTTGCTCTAGTAATGACTTACCAAGCAAACCGCAAAGCAAGTGTCATGCCATGCACATAAAATGGCGTACATTGAGTTTCTTATGGCACTAGCGTAAGGGACATTACTCATTTCCTCATTTTCTTTGTCTGTTTTTGGGCATTGGTCAAGACTCAAGGTTAAACCCTTTAACTGGAGTGTCTACGGGTTCGGAATAATGCATACGGAACGGTTCTAAGACTTTGTTGATATATGCCTCTTGGCTCATACCTAAAGGTCTCTTAGGACGATTTCTTAGTATTTCCATGCCTAGGAAATACCTGGCTTCACCCATGTACTTCATCTCAAAGGCAGAGGACAACCACTTCTTAGTGGCTTCAATCATCTCCAAGGTGTTCCCAGTCAGTAGTATGTCATCAACGCATAGGGCAAGAAACATACTCCCTTGGTTGATCTTTTGACATACACATTGTGGTCTTCTAAAACCATAGATAAGCCAAACAAAGTTATAGCTTCATGGAATCTTAAGTATGAAGATCTGGAAGATAGCTTAAGACCATATATGGACATTTTAAGATGACACACCTTGTCTTCTTGTCCCTTTAATACAAAATCAATGGGTTGATCCATATAGATCTCTTCCTCAAAGCTACCATTGAGGAAAGCAGTCTTTACATCCACTTGAAACAACTCTAAGTCCAAATAGGCAACCATGGCTAGGAGCAGGCGAATAAAGGCAAATCTCTTCATAGGTGAAAATGTCTCTTCATAGTCTACACTTTCAATTTGTGCAGACCCTTTTGCCACTAAACGAGATTTGAACTTATTGATCGAACCATCTGCCCAACGTTTTATCTTGAAAACCCATTTGTTTTCAATAGACTTACGTTGGGGTGGATGATCAACAAGTTCCCAAACCTTGTTTCTCACCATCAAATCCATCTTATCCCTCATGGCGTCCATCCGCTTTTTGTGGTTTGATGAGTCAATCCCCTCTTGATAAGAGGTAGGCTCCTCAATTTTCAAGGGATTGCATAAGAATATTGCCTCTTTGATTTAGAAATATCGTCTAGAAAATTTTCCCCGTTCACTCCTTCGGATCATGGGACCTTCACTGTTTGTCTACCTAGGTGAGGCATCCCTTCCCCTTTCTCTAAGAGGTGTGGGACCCTAAGCATGTGGAGAATCAGTCCCACTGTCCTTGGCATCTCTTCCCCTTTCTCTAAGAGGTATGAGACCTTAAACATGTGGAGACTCACTCCCACTATCTCTTTAGGGCGTGGGATCCTAAACATGTGGACTAACTGTATGTTCGGGAACTGGAGATTGAGAACGGACCTTACTCATAGGCTAACTTTCCTCATGTATAGGAGATTGAAGATGAATCTCATTCTCCTGAGCAGATAAGTCTCCCTCATCCCTTTCGGGTAGGGGAGGCATATTGTCTTCGATGACTTGGTTAGAGTCCAAATTCTCCCCCTCACCGAAAGATGGTTGGATGTCTTGCTGTAACTCAAATAGTTCGACATCCTTCTTGATTCTCAACAATGGTTGGGAATTCATCCTTGAGAAAGTCGACGTTGCAAGAATCTATTTCTGTTCATTAGATTGTGTGGGATATCTAATGAACATCATCTTGGTGGCTTTTGGACTAAGTTTTCCATGTTTGTGGGTTGGGTTATGCACAAAGCCGGTTGAACCCCATGGGCTTAAATGGACCAAGGATGGCTTCTTACCAAGCCATAACTCATATGATGTAGCAGGTATACTCTTGCTTGGCACGCGGTTAAGGATATAGGTTGCTGTGAGCAACGTATCCCCTAAAACTGATTGGGAGGTTCACATGTGCCATCATTGACTTGACCATGTCAAGCAATGTACGATCCCTACGGTCCGCAACACCATTTTGTTGTAGGGTGCGTGGAATCATTAGCTGTCTTTATATACCTTTTTCCTCATAGAACTCTCCAAACCTATAAGAGAGGTATTCACGACCTTGATCGGTCCAAAGCTTTCTAACTCTTCGTTCCAATTGAGTGTCTACTTTTTGTTACGAAGCATTTGAACATATTAAGTGCCTAGTAGCGATGATTAGTAGGTAGGCATACCCAAGTCGCGAATAACCATCTATAAAGGTGATGAAATAGATAGCCCCATGACATAACTTAACATTCATGGGTCCGCAAATGCCTAAGTGGACTAATTATAAGGGACTAGATGCTCTAGAAGCTTTACCAAAATGCTTTTACTTTGCTAGCTAGACATTACTCACTTAGGCAACTTTACCATCATGAGTTGATCTAAAGGATCATCTCTAGTTAGCTTGTTCACTCTACCTTGACCCTCATGGTCAAGTCGAGTATGCCTAAAAACAGTGTTCAAAGAAAGTGACAAAGATGGAAGATGTCGAGATAGATGGAAATCAAGAGAGAAAACTAATATCAGAACTAAAAGGTATAAAGGTACGCTGCACCCTAACTGCGTAGAGAGCATTGTGAAGAAACAACTTATTTCCTCCGTGGGGTTTGAGCTGACACGTTGTTATGTCAAGGACATGGTCCTCACTGTCGTCCCCTAAGACAACAGTCTGTGAACCCATCAGGTAGCCATGAAGGTTCACAAAATCAACTCAACCCTGGACTATGTGTTCGGTTGCTCCTATGTATACAGTCCGCTAAGGAAGAGAGGTTAGTAACTACTGATTGGGAGCATACCTGTTATTCAGGTGTAACTGTGAAAGAAGGTACCTTAGTTAGCTGAGGATGATCCCAAGCAGTGGGTTTCTTCCTTTTACAGTTATAGCACTTCACACACGCTACATTCTACTCTCTATTAACCTTGACCTTTTACTCTTGTAGTAATACCATCCTTAGGTTTGGAGTTTTGAGAAGGGGATGAATCTAGTCAAAACTAGATGTCAAGTTAATCTCACAAGTCCTCAACGGTGAGATAGCTTTTAAATCCCCTAACCAGATCATCATGCATGCAATACCACATAGCCAGCATGCTAATTGATCCTTCCTCGAGCCATTCATAGTATATTATTAGCTTTTTTCTTAATACTGCTCACAAGCAGTTACATCTATGTTATTCACATTTTTACCTATCTTAGGAGACTTTAAAAGTCGTCGAGTGCTCTAGTACTTTATGTTTGTTTAGAAGAGGCTAAATCTTCTAACACTATGTATTATAGTCTAATGCTACCTTTATTTTCTATTGGTAAACTAATCACCAACCATATTTTAATTGTCATATCTGAAAGTATATATTTTAAAAAAAATGGACACTAGGCATATTTTTAGGTAATTAAATTATCAAAAAACTCCATCACTCATGCCGTATGATCAAAAACTTCGCTAAGTTCATAATCATCACATACAAGCATGAATTAGAAGTTTCTATAATTTAAATACTGCATTTTTCCATAAAACGAAATTTATGGAGTGCACGATTTGTTAAATTAATTAACACATCTAGAAATATCACAAAGATATTCAGCTTTAATCATGCAAAACAAATTTACACGAAGTTATATAAAATAAATTTATACAATTACTAATATGTCATTTAAAAACTTTATTTAATGACATATCAAAGAAGACATTACACGTAAGTAATTATGTGCTACACATCCATATAATGTTACAAACCTTAATCAATATGAAACCAATTCATATAATATGCCTATTTAGTGATATAATACATTATTATATATTAGGTTAAAAATTCACATTTAGCCGTGTAAAACATATTTACACAAGGTTTATTTTATATGAAAATAATTCATATATTCAGTTACTAAAACAATTTGTTTATTTTCTCGATATATAACATGTAGTTATACATCGATCAAGCCTTTCATATTATCATCACATATGGATGTGAATTAGGAGTTTCTTTAAGTTAATTATATAATTTATAAAAGTTAAGTTAAACTTATTAACACGTTTAATTCGTGATTATCACACAGATATTCACTTTTATCATGCAAAACATATTTACATGAGCTCAAGTTATATAAAACTAACTCATATAACATATTACTAAAATAAATTCGATATATAACACATAATTATATATCATACCTCTAATTTTCATATTATTATTACATAAACAATAATACTAAATAAATAATGATAATGATCTAAACATATCAAATAAACTCATAATTATTTTCATCATATATACTAACTCATGCAATCATGAAAATAATTATAGATTAGCCCACAACAAGGATCAGATTAAATGGAACAGAAGTAACCCGACCCAAAAGGAAAAATATCTCCGATTTGCACAAAACAAAACTAGGTCAAAGGAAACAAAACTAGCCGGCTCATAAATGGGCCCTTTTGTTAGAAAGAACTGGCCCCTTAAACCAAGGCCCTAACGGGTCCTTTAAGTGAGTAACACTCACTTCCTCACCTACTAACCCTAAATCATTCGGTCTTTACTGTCTCTCTCCTCTCCATCCGATTCTCGATCTGTCTCTTTCTCTCCTATGGCTCTCAGACTCTCTCTCTCTCTCGTCGATCTCTGCCTCTATGCTCTCTCTCCTCATCTCAAACTCAAAAGAGAACCCCCCTCTCTCTCTTCATCTCGGGTCGCCATGGCCATGGAAAAATGGAGCACTAAGCTCCGTCACTATCCTTCTTTATGACCGTCTTCGGTTCTCCTTAGCCACGGTACCTCAAAAACCCAAGTGATGAACTAAAACCACCACCCACACTGCCAAACAAAGAAAAGGTCTCAGCCTTCGATCTACGCTAGCCTGATGAGAACCGAGGCCACCACCGTATAAATCGATCGCAACCGAGTTTGGGGAAGCAACCCACGTGCACAACGCGCCACTGAGGCGACGGCGTGTGGATGCACGTGCTTGTAAAGATGGACATTTTGTGGTTTTCTTTCTATGGTTGCGTGGATCGTCATGCGTGGATGGCGGACGAGGAAGAAGGAAGCATGAAAAACCCTTCATTGGAGGTGCGTGACACACACACGCCACCCCTTGTGGTGTTTTCTGATGGGTTAGGTTCGAACCTCTTTCCGTTTTCTACACTTTCTTCTCCCTCCCCTTTTTTTTATTTGGGTTATGTGATGGTTTTGACCGAAGGCCACAGCCGCCACAATCGCAACCATATAGGTGCGAGTGGTTAGGAGCTAGGGTTTCGTTGAATTTCAGATAGAGGGAGATTAGGGTTAAGGTTTTGGGTCTAAAAACAAAACAAATTTGCCTTTCAATCAAATCAAAACATAAATATGGGCCTATTGGCACGGCATTGTGACTCATTAGTTGCATAAATTTTTATAAAAAAAACAACACAGAAGCATACCCTTGTTGCAACTAAAACAAACTGATGTAATAAGGTTGCATAATCAGTTTGGGTCATGAGTTATCAATCAAAGATTAGGTCCCTGCTTTTTAATTGCATAATTACAATGATTAACCAACTAATCATGTTTCTAGCATATTAATCTGGGTAGGGGCAAATTAACACATAATCGCATAGTGTGCATAAATTTATTTGCAATCTGGGCATTCTGATTTATGACTTAAAAACGATAAAGCCTTAATCTTTTGTCAATTCTTGCATGTGCAGACAATATAATCACATATGCATGCTATTAACTTGCATAATTACGAAAATTAAGCAACTAATCATATAGTCATGTTCTCAAAGCAAGCATGCTTAGTATCCAGATTTTTAAACGCATTAAACGGGACTAATCTGATCAGTCTAGGCTTTGATACCACTATTAGATAAAATAGGACTAACCTGGATGCGGAAATAACTGTTAGAAATAACCCACGTCAATCTGAATGTGAGGCGGCTACTAAAGTCGCCTTTAGGGTTTACGTCCTAAACCCGAAACCCCGATGGATGGTTAGGCATCCGTGAGAGGGGAGAGGAGAGTATGTAGTTTCTATGTCACGCGTGTTAACCCTAATTGATCCCCTAAAACCTCCTTATATAGGTTGGGGGAATAATTAGGGAAGCCACCCTAAGTGGCCTTAGTGGCCATCGGGCCTAAAATATTAGGCCTGGCCAACACACCTAAACTCAACTATTTGAGTTTAAAAATTCAAAATTCCACCCCCCCCAAAAGAGAAGACTACGACCTAAAAAAAAGTTACTACTTATTCAGGTAAAATTCAGTCGGGTAAGAATCAGATTGGTTTTAAATCGGATACGGTTCGGTTTGGGTTCGGGTAGTCCATTTTCGGTTCACTTCGGGTCGGGTCACTATGAATTGGGTTTGAATGGGGTAGGGTCATTTTAGGTGTGGGTCATTTCGAGTGATGCTAAAATTCGTGTTTCGTTCGGTTCTAGATCGGTTTACTTCAGGTGTTCAGGTCCAAATCGGTTAATTTCATTTCGGGTGTGGCGTTCAGGCATGGATCCGGGTTGTTTGGTTCGGGTTTCAGTTCTCAGGTTAGTTTTGCCAGGTCTATAAATTAGTGCCTGAATGACAGGCAATGAAACAAAACTTTTTAATTAAAAAAAGAGTGTATCTATCTAGCTTAATTCTTACCATGTCAACTTGCTTGAAGTTGATATATGGACTCAAGGACAGCTCATCGTTCAGCTAGCGAAAGAACACAGCTGCAACTTTCTTTGCCTGTTTTGTCTTTATGTACAAATGCCTCCCCCCCCCCCCCAAAAACAAGACTTTTTGCAGCGACAATCAATATATTTTATAAAAAAATATACATGCATGCATAAAATATCATTGAAAGTATTTTTTGTTTTTTCAATTAGCTTACAAACGCTTTGTTTGTGAAGAAAAGTCTTTGAATATGGGAACAATCAGTATTTAGCGCACTTGAATTCAATATATTCACCTAAATGTCCACTATGAATTTGTCAACACGGTCATCGCTAACAATAGTTAAGAGCATGCCTCGGTTGGCCATATATTATAAGTCATCGTAGAGCACTTGGCTAGCGAATAAACAAACAAATCCGTCACTGAAAAATACCATTTACAAAAGACTTGTATATGAATCACTTTGCTAGGACACACATATTTATTCTTACCTCTGTTCTTCTTCTGAGTTAAAGACAAAGTCAGCATACAGCTTCAGTTCATATGAAATTGCATGAGAGATCATTGCATTCTGCTACATGTAAGTAGAGAACAAAGAAGGCGTAGACTCTATTGACGAGGGTGGTGCATAGAAGGAATAGTTAGTACACACCGTCAATGAAATAAAATTCATACAAGGGGAATGTACCCTGGAAGAAAAGTATAAAACCATGGACATTAAGTTTGTTACGAAGAAAACTAGTATCGTTTTTTTTTTTCCCTACCTGCTAGTAATGCACTGATAATACATTGAGCTGACCTCGTTCTACTCCTTTTCGGTGCTTCAACTAGCACATCTTTTCCTTTGCCAGTATTAGCTTGGTGTTTGCACATATGGTATTTGAAGATTAGGCTCCGCAATTCTCATCGAAGATCGATCAACGAATGCGTTGTTGTCTTTCTAGGAACATAGCAGTATTGCACCCGTACAAACATAACAACTAATCAAGAAAATTGTATGAATATAGATTTAGATAAAAAAACAAAGCTAAGGAAAAAATGTTATGCAATGTTACACAAGATCATTTAGACAGTTGCGATATGATTTGGGTGGAGGGGAAGTGACGTAAAGCATGTCTGCATGAAGTGAACACTAATTCATCAACTTATGCTTCACTAATTGATCATTAGAACTACTTGATCAACTAATGATCAATAAGTTTTGAAGTAATGATCACATTTTAACACATTTTTGGTGCAATCTTTTGTAATTACTAATTTGTCTCCTAAAAATCACTAATTTTATCAGTAACGATCACTATATTTGCAGTTCATTGGGAGTATCTAAAACACAAAAGATCACTAATGTGTCAATGTATGATCACTACTTTCTACCTTAGAGGATGAAATCTACAGGCAAAAAGGATAATTGCTAGCATGATCACAAATTTTTAGTAACATCAAATAGCAACAAAAAATTCGAATGGAAGACTACAAGAAGAGTTACCCAGCAGCGACGGTGTGCTGGTGCATTGGGTGGAGGTTGTCATACATTTCGTAACGATATCCTCCACATCACAATTTATTACTTGCACTGCTGCTTCCAGACTATTATGCTGTGAATGAACAACAACAACTCCTTCAGGTAGTGCCTCTTTCTCCTCTTAAGACACTCCAAGCCTGAAACTGGGTACATCGAACTATGGAAAGTCAAGCACTTTATCTCGGGAGCCTGTGTAATTCTCCCAATTTCATCAATCTGCATCGGGAACCCATCCAATTTAAACGAGTCTTACGAGAGTACCAGTGTTGTACTCTTCGACCCCTTAGGCCTATCACTAATGAGGGCATCACTCGTCGATTCCGCGACTATGTTTCTTACTCTCTTGAGTGGGCTACGTGCTCCAGGGATCAACTCCTCCAACTCTGTCATGATTTCTACCAGGCGTCGACTATTGGTTATTATCAAATCGGTTGTCGCCCGACCGTCGCGAAAAAGAGCCTAATGGAAACAACCAATACTTATAGCCAAAAAGGATATGCCACCATACCTAGAAACGATGGACGAAAACAGAAGAAGTATAATTTCTTTGTTTTTTGTTTCAATAAATAACAAAATAAATTAAACATATTTGACTCACCTTAACCTTTGAAATTGATGTTTGATCTTCAGCCTTACCTTCAACTTCAACACCTTTGCTATGATGTTGCTTTCCATTAACTTGTTCATCCTGACCAGTTATGCTCGCCTTATTCAACATATTCTCAAGATAAACTCTTCCAAATCCTCGAAATAACCTCACCCAACAGCAAAAGCAATAAATTTCAACAACAATTGCAATAATTAAATATTTATTCAACAAATGTCTATCTCTACTAATCACTAATAAGACATCCGTTGATCACCAAAAACACAAATTGCCAAAAACTATTGATTACTAATAAAATGTCTTCTAATCACTAATAATGGATCACCAATAAATAAACTACAAATCAATAATCTTATTCTAGTGATCACTAATAACAAAACTATTGATCACTAATAAAATGTCTACTAATCACCAACAAACATCCGTTAATCACTTACCTTATTCTATTTGATCACCAAACATATATGTACTAATCACCGAGTGCACTTCTTAGAATGATCAATGAGTAATATGCGTGTGGTCAGTAATATTGTTCCTACTGATCACTTAGCTTATATTTGTTGATCACTAGATATAACTATTACTGATCACTAATAGATATATACTGATCACTAATAAGACATCCTTTGATCATCAACAAATAACCTATAGATCACTACTCTTATTCTAGCGATCACTAATAATAAAACTATTGATCACCAATAAAATGCAATTCAGAGCATCCTAGCCTTAAACAAACATACCATGCCCGACTTGCAAACTATTAGAGAAGAGAAATGATTACCTAGATAGATAATCACCAATATTACAACTACTAATCACTACTTACATATGTACAGATCACTAATTACCAAATCAGTTTGAGCAAAATGCTGAAACAGCAATTTTACACTAAATGTCGTGAATCAAGATGTACGATATGAGAAATTCAAACAATCAAAGCAAGAAATTGCACATAAGAGCGAGAAATTCACCATATAACATCCCAAAATCCACTAAAGTTACCTACAAAGCCTAGATCTTGCAGAAAACAAGTATCTACAACTAGAATCAAGCTAAAACAGACAACCACAAATAAAATCAATGATGTAAAACCCACTGAAAATAAGTATTCGAACAACTCGCTGCAAATTATCAAAAACAACCAACGACTACCAATGCTTTGCATGAAATGTACGAAATTCAAATCACAAAGCGAACAACATGAGAAACTTTGTAAACAATCTGTGCGAAATTATTAGGAAGATGACAGGCGCGAAAGAGAGACCGAGAAGGAGAGCGAGTATTTGATGGCAGAGGAAGAATGAACAAGGCAAGAAAGGTTATGTGACCTTCATTAGATCGCGTCCATTGATCTCAATCCAACGGTTGAGATCGCTTCATCCTGAGAGCTGCATCCTACTGGAGTAGCTCCCGTATGTGTGTGTGTGT